>BMAV01010146.1:0-92303 GCA_019973955.1 Trichonephila inaurata madagascariensis | reverse complement strand
AGGACAGTCTAATTTGCTGCAAGATCCCCAGTTGGGGGAAGAACGGGTTGGGGGGATCGTTTGTGTCAGGCTTCCTACCACATTCATGTACGTTCTTTGTGGATTTTTATCCCTCTCAGGTGGCCTGACCCCGAGTCTGGTGAGGGTATTCGATGAAGTTCTATTTGTGATAGGTTATTCAGAAATTTGGTTTTTAAATTTTACAATTCTATCTTCGAATCTAGAATTTGTCACTGAATTTATGTCGTTCAGTACGACTACAAAAGTTAGTTTATCATGTTTAGTTTTCTTGCTTCTTGAGCTAAGGCGCCAGCTGTCTCGTTTTCGTCAATTCCAACATGCAGTAAAGTAAACAGATTCCATTGCTTATTTTAATCGAATAATCGTTTTGATTTCATGGAATTTTTTAATGTTTTAATTTTAAAACCATTCCCATTTGATTTGTTAGTTAGATAATAGATGGATGAATAATAGGTACAAAAAATTTGCATCCTTTATATGTTCAACATTTTCATTAAAAAAGTAATTTTTCATTTTGAAAAGCAAAGCCAATTAAAAATCACGCGTTTTTTGACGCTTAAAGCAAGGGCGTCGGGTTACCAGAATTGGGTGTAATGTAAATTCATGTGACGTCATAGTCGCATGATGACGACCATTTGTTTCTAGCCAATCAGTTCAGAAACTCATGTGACGTCATATAGTCCCAATAAATGGAATCGTGTTACCAGCAAACCAGGCAATGCGCTTCGTTGTTGCCATCTTTTGCTCTTCGCAGAAACTCTTAAAAAGTGCATATTTGTCAATAATACCGTACATTGGTATAAAAAAGGTACTTTTTAAAAATACATGCATAAAATAAGATTGCTTTTAATTGTTAAAATTTTTTTGATTAAATTTTTTTTGTGTGGCGTTTGAACATCTTGACCCAGTTGTCAAACTTGACATTTTATCAAATTTTTTTAAATAGAACACAAGTACAAGTTTAACGTCAGTTTTGAATGAAATGGAGAACACGTGTTTGTCTTTATCACGTGAACGCCATAAATTTGACCCATTCGAAACTGTATCAATTTTTGTCATCATGGTTGCGATAATACGCAAGTACTCTTATAGTTGCCTTTGGCATTCATTAAAAAAATACGCCAAATCTACATTAGTTGCAGTGATGCTGTAGTATAATAAAACATTTTATACAATTAAGTCTTCTTACTTTTATAAATACATAACGTAACATTTCCGAAGGACCCTCTGCCAAGAAATCCACTTTTGCAATCTGATTTATATAAAGGGCTCTTCGTAGGCGTAGGATATTTATAATTTGGAGACATATAGCGTGGAGATTTGTTGTCCAGCAAACGGGGCGAAAACGGGAGTTGAGGAGAATCAAGGCATCTGTTGAGTATAAAAAAAGTTATTTCAAAATATATTTTGCGTGATGTGAGCATAAAAAACATTTTTACAATTAATCTTCTTTATAAATACATAAGTAACATTCGAAGGACCTCTGCCAAGAAATCACTTTTAATCTATTTATAAAGGGCTTTCGTAGGCGTAGATATATATTTGAACTATCAGCGTGAGATTGCCACAGCAAACGGGGCGAAACGGGTGAGGAGAATCAGGCATCTGTTGTATAAAACTTTTTAAATATTTTTCGATTTTGGGGAAGTGTTGCACTAAAGCTCAAATTGAGACTTACGGAATAACTTATTTATTGAAAATATCAGATAATATATATATGAGTACAAGAAGTTTTCATTAATAACAAATACTTTGATTATGAATTTTACGTATTATACATTAAAATTATAATCAAAATATATATATATCAGTGGCGTTACGCAAGGAGATGTCCTAATCGACCCCAAAAGCCCTTGATTTTTCCGATGAATTATAATTTTTAAGTATATAATACGTAAAATTTAATTAAATATTTGTTATTAATGATTAATTTTATTAATTAATGTTGATTATTTATTCAATAATTAGTTTTTACTGTTTTTTGTTCCCCAAAATCGACAAAATCAAAAGGAGCATGATACAAGAATGGTGGGCTTCCCCCTCTTGGAAAACTTCTGTGTGCGCTACTGATATATATATATATCTTGTTATTCAAAACTTAAATTTTTTTTAGAAAGTCACCGAATCAAGTCAAACCAATTAATAAATATGTGTGAAGCATTGATTTTTAGAATCCTTTTTCTTGTCTTTGTTCAGGATTTTAAGTGAGAACTTTAAACTTGTTTTTGTATTTTATAGAAATCTCTTTCGAATACTATCGAACTATTATAGATATGGACGTCTTAAGACATCTTGTGGCCCTGGGCCCCTATCCAAAATCAGAGGCCCTATCGTATAATCTTTAAAGACAGTATATAACATGCATCGACAAATACTCGTACAAACTGAATTCGAAACATAAATGTGTACAATTCACAATCCGGCTCAACGGATGGTCGCATTTCGACTAAATGAGTAGAATGATTGTTTATAGTACTAGGCCTAGACATGGACAATGGTCTTCACATAATAGTCTGTCCACCTTTGCCAGCTGACATGCAGTTTGAAATTCCCTGTTTTTCGGAGAATATGTACTTAAATAATATTTGACCATTAAAATTATCCGGATCATGATCTTAAGGTTGAGTCGAGAACGAAATGAGGCCCCCATCAAGGACGAGGCCTTGGACCCGGGCCCAGTTGGCCCATGCTTTAAGACATGTCCCTGCTTATAGAATAACCAGATGTGTATTTTTGGTACTTTGAAAGCTACATTGAGATCAGTTTCATTTCTTAAGGAAATCTCATTTTCAATAACTGGATAAAATGCAAAAGCTAGAAATTCCATTGAAACTAGCTATAAGAAAACAAGGGCAAATCGGAGAACCGATTTAGCCTTAATTAGTTTTAAATAGCTTTAAAGATTAACTCTTAAGGCTTTTAAGATTTAAGCAACACGCAATACCCATTGAGAAAAAAAATTCTTTGATACAGCAAGATAAAGTTATTTTGTCAAAATACATTAATTTTATCCTAAAAAAACATTTATGAAAATTAAGAAATAAGATTTTTGAAGTTCTTTTAAGGATTTTTATAAAATGCTCAATTTTTAAAACTTTTAGTTACTTTAAACTGTTTATATCTCTTGGAAGCAAAAGTCAGTATGCATTAGAAAATTCCGTTAACGAATCTTATTTTTGTATCTAAGTTCCAAAAACAAGAAATTTCTAAATACGCATAGACAGACATTTTATTAAAAATAAGTAGACCTATCTCTATACATCTCTATTTAAGAAACTATATTAACTGAAAAAGCCTTTAGGAATAGAACACAAAAGTCTGAAAAACACATTAAAAATGTGTTAGTTTGAGACTTACTAAACTCTGAAAACTTCAAATATCTTCAAAACCAATTGTATGTATATCATACCTATAATTCGGAATGCAGTTTCCCAACCAAAAAAAAAAAAAAAATGAAAAAATTGAAATTCTTTGTCATACTTGTTACTGTATAGCCTTAAATATTTTAACTACTGTTTTCTTATAAGAGGTTTTATTAATTTTTATCCGAAAAGGGTAGCACGGAATATTAGGAGTGACTTAGAATGAGGGGAAATGATTTTAAATTCCAAGAACATTTTAATTAATGGCTACTTTATCAATTATGGTCTTAAGACATACATGATGATTACAATCCCTTATTTTATAGAAAAAGTTTTTTCTCCAAGAACTTCTAAAAAGATAATAGATTCGATGGTGCATTGTAAAACAATTACCCTTTTCCTACAGCTTGCAAGAAGGAAGCATCAATTTTCCTCTTCGGCAATTTTTGTCCTGGTGGACTGCTGGGTGAAATACGAATAGATGGCAACGTCTCAATAGCAAAATCTCTTCCTTTTACGTTGATCCTTCTTCTGTATCCATTGGTTGATTTAGAAGGAAGAAGATCCAAAAAGTTACTGGATGTCACAAGTCTTGAAAAAGAGGCCAATCTTTCTCTTTTTGGTAACTTGGGTGTTGTTTGAGGGCCACTGCATTGGTTTAAAGAAGCATCCGATGGAGATAGATGATGGTTCTCGGAGGGTGATATGGTTAACACAGAATCCATCTTCCCTTCCACTTCTCTAAGTTATTTATTCCAGAATTTTTAAACTCCTGTGTAAAAAGAGATAACAAGCAGTGGATTGAAATTATTACATATTGGTGGAGAACCTGTATTGAGAGATGTCATGATGAGTAATAACCTGAATTTTAAGTAATAGGCCGGCTGGGTGGGGTGGTTGATTTGTCGCTGGCCTTCTGCACCCAAGATTACGGGTTCGACCCGAGTCCAAGTCGGTGGATGTTCATGATGCAGAAAATCGACAACGGCCATGCCATATGTGTGTGTGTGATTACACGGCACGAAAAAAAATCCCTCCAGAGCCTGTTTGGCTTGGATGCTCTTGGCAAAATTAAATCCTAGTATAGGCTCGCATCGTCAGAGCTCAGGTGCCTTCCTCTAGGGAGGAAACAGCGTCAAAATTACTTGTGGTAATTGGTATCGCCTTATATTGTGCCACACTAAAAAGTGGTGCCAGTTCCTTGGGAATTTACTAGCTTGAAAAGGTTTAAATACTAATGCGCAGCCCAATTAGAGAAAAAGAAAGTAATTGGTGTGGACAAGGGCATAGCGAGGCTTTTATGAAGGGTAGGGGTTAGTTTTTTTTAAAGGATACAAATATAAATTTATTTCATTGGAAGCAATCTGCTTAAGATTTTAGTATATAACAATCCTTATATGGGTGAAGGGTTAGAATTCTAACCTTCTTCCATTGTGTGGGGACCAAGATATATAGCACAAGCTCTATAAATTTATAATAAAATATTAGAATTCGAACTAACTCACCAAAGTCCTATTTGGCGAGATTAACCATGCCAAGTAGGCCTTGGAAGGAAAGTAGTTTTTCTTTTATCGAAGGCTGCCTTGCAATAAAAAAAAATAGGTTGTAAAGAACTGAAAAAAAAAATTAAGCAAGCGAGGACATTAAAATTACAACATTTTTTGGGAAAAAAAAAGACTTCAAAAGTGAATACAAGAAGTGTACTTACATTTCCCATATAAAACGGCGCCGAAAAATATGAGTACCAGGATAAAAATAAATAAAATGAGAAATATTTCTAAATTTTGAAAGAAAAAGAAATTTAAAAAACAAGGAATCAACTAAAATTCTAAAAAATTTAGGCTGAAGGAACAATTAAGCATTAAGAAACAAAAGCAACAAATTATAAAGGAATGTGAGAAAATTATGAAGCAATTTTTTTTAAAAGTTAAAAAGTGGAGATACGCAATTTGCTACCATTAAAAAGAATTTTGCATGACAGATTTATTTCGACAATGTAAATTAGCCCCGCACGATCCACTATAAGATTCAGCCGTCCAATTTATTATTTATTTGAAAAACAATTGTTAAGTATATCACCATTAATCACGTATCAGATAAGATTTTACTGATTTCGGCCGAAGACTGCAAAATTCAGAACTCCCTGAAAATAAATATTGACTGGTAGCGCGAATTTAGATAACCTATTGGTTTGCTATAATTAAACGCGGAACCCTCATACTCTCTTAAGTGATCCTGGTACATACCAATAATTTGAAATATCCATTATATTGGAAATCACAGAAATAGAACACTAATACTGCAGCAGCGTGCAATATTTATGGTTAAATTTAAAAAAATCAAATAGCTCGAAATTAATACGTTTACTACAATAAAGATCAATAAAAATACCGATCAAATACGCATACTGTATCTTATAGTACCAAACAAAAACAAAAATCGTAATACAGTACCATCGCAAAACTTGGCGAAAATTTAAAACAGTTTGGCGAGTAGCGTACCGATATCAAATTAGTAGTTTTTATTTCGGATCAACTAAGAATACAACTAAAACTAATCAACACGCTTTGCAAATGAAATATATATATTTTACACGTTTAATAAGTAATATAGAAAAGGGCAATCTTGCCTTGACAAATCACTGACTATTAAAAAATATATAATCAAAGAATATATGTCAACTGGGCATTTTTCCTACTTCATCTGGGAAATAGGCAGAAATTACGAATATGCGAATTTACACAAGTACATTAAGTCGAGAGATAATACTGTAAATAAGTAGAATATTTAAGAAAATGCCATGGAAGAAATTCAAATATCAATTATTTCTATGTAATTAAATTATCCGAATACTACAACTTCAGAATAGCATTATTTCCCTTAAATTCCTAGATTCGTTAAAACATTGTTAGGCTTGGCTTATATAAAGTATAGTCGTTAAAGTATTTGCTAATATGTATATTTTTAAATTTAAATTTTGTGTCTTACGGTTTAAATAAACTTTTAAAAATTTGATTTATAAATGAGACAAAGGATCTGATTAAAGAATTTATAAGTACTCAAGTATTATTCAAGATAAAAAAAACAACTTAAAACCAATCTTTTAACTTCGACTGATTTGGTTGGGGAAACTCCCCATCCAAACCTTTTTGCATTTTTATACTCAATTGATGTTTTACATGAGATATTTTTTTTAAAAGATTTTGTTGTACCATTAGATTTTTTAAAAAGATATCTATAAAATTTTACATTTCTGCATTTTTAAATACTTTCTTCAATTTTATATTATTTTTAATCTGACAATTTAAATTACATTTTTATATACGCACAATAAATATATATTTAAATATATTTTTAACATTTTACTATATTAATGAATGTGTGGCGCAATATAGCTAAACTTGACTCTTGGCCAAAAAAATCAACACTCACTCACTCAAGATAAAAAAATACACCACATCCTTTTGCGTCATTAATATCTGTTTCACATTATATTTCGTTAAGATTTCAACAATTTTTTAATTATTGATTGCGATTCCTTTCCGAAATTATCGTATAACTTCAAAGTATATAAACTTTCATGATAAAGATTAAAAAAATTCTACGAATTGACTTCCACTAGCATTTTTTCAAAGTCCTTTTCGCTTTGTATTTCTAAAATTACTCAAATCTAGAAGTAAAAAGAGTCTTTAAGAGCATCTTAAAATTTCTCAGTCTTTAGTTTAAATCAAAATATAAATCCCTTTCTATTATTAAACACTTCTAATTAAAAAAAAACAGGCGCTTATTCAATTGATAAATATATAGATATATATGAATATATAGAGTGAAATAAAACTACTTGTACGAAATATACATGAAAAAAGAGGAACAATTTTAAGTACTAACATGTATTTGTAAGACTTGCCGAAAGCAAACAGAATATGTAATAAAAAGATAAGTTCGTTTATATTACAATATTGTAAGCAGATATAACTCTTTTGAATTAATTATTTATTGCGTGGTGTTAAAGCCATATATACAAATATATAAAAATCTATATAAAACACAACTTACTGTTATATTTCTTTTATAAGGGTGCACTTAGAGTGCCAAGGAAATCAACTAACTAGGAACAAAAACATGATAGAATATAAATATCTGTGTAGAATAGCAACCAGCTTGGTATAAGGTTACACAAATTTGATCTACTAATTTCTTTTTCATTTAGTTTAATTAAACTGAACGAGGGACCAAGGCATAATTGGTAACTAGTGCTTTATTAATGTCGAACTGCACTCGACCCTCTAAAGGTTCCTTCAGTTCAAAGCTGGTAGCTGAGTAGTCAAAGTTGCGAACAAGAGACTAGCGAAGTTTCAGTCGAATCATGGTGTTTTTAAACATCAGCAAGTTAAAACAGTCGAGGCTGAAAGTCCTCAAGTTAGCATGCCCCCAAGTTCGGGAAGTTGGGTGGAAGCTCAGTAGTCGTCTTCGTCACCTGGCAGTGGTTTGAACTTGTGAGTTTCATCGCCACTATTCCTTGTATTGTTGCTAGTGCGATTTTAATGAATAATCATTCTTATCAAAGTGGTAAGTAGTGAGTGATGAAGGATTCGAATGCCTCATGCAACTGTCTTTGATTGACTACGCCCTCATTGTTTTTTTTTTTTGGTATAATGGAGTTTCTAAGGCTATTGGCGATGGCTTGGGTGTAGTTTCCAAATATCTATGCTATTTATCTGCCTTCAGGTACCTGAATTTATTTTTGTTATCAACGTCTCACTTTTTAGCAACACGGACTGTGGTAGCCATGTGAGCATGGTTAAGAAATCGCGGTAGATGTCGAAGAGTCGCGGGTTCGAGGCCTGATGCCACTGAGGACCCACCGTGTAAAGGAGCTGATGTATTAAGTCTGCAGCGGTTCAAAGTAATTGCATTTGCGTGGGGTGGAAGTTTGGAGAAGGAAATGCAGGATTAAATGTCCTCGTCGCTTATCTACGGTTCTAGATTATGAGAAGTCCGTCAAAAATAGCCCCAGTTTTTTTAAGTGATTGATTGAATATTAACGTCGCGCACTGTTCAGCTACACGAGGGCTTTTGGCGACGGACCACGTAATTTTGAACCATGGTCAAGTGACGTGGACGACTCCTGAGCTGGCACCCCCTCTCCTAACTACCACACCAACGGGAAGACGTTTCAGCTCTCGACAGATTTAACGTGCATCGCTGCCCTACACGGCGGGTCTTTAGTGGTACTGGGCTCGAACTCGTGACAAGGCAAGCCTCTTTCTGATACCTATACCACTCGGCTACTTCGGCCACGCGCAACAGATGGTATCTCCTTCTCTAAATTTTCACATCATACCAACATGATGACAGTAAGTTTCGACAAATTTAAACAGGCAGACTCGAACCCCCGACCCGACAGAAATCACATCGGCTATGAAATTGTGATCATGATGGTCGGATGGTCAATTTGTTTTGGGCAGAAAAAGACAGCCATGCTCAGAATGACAAATAGAAAGCAGTAAGATGAAACCAATTAAAAGTCTTAACTCCTCTTGTAAAAGCTTTAATTGACAATATTTTCTCCTCTCACTCGTTGCTTACTGCTTTGGTGAGTGATGTTTATTAACGTCATGCTATTAAGCAACATTAGGTTTATTGTGGACGAACCTCGTAACTTTGAATCTTGCTCAAGTGACAAGGACGATACCTGAGCTGGCACCCCCACTCCAAAACTACCAAACCACTTTAACGGGAGGACTTTTGAACCTCGATAGATTTGACGTACATCAGCTTCTCTACACGGTGAGTTCTCAGTGGTATTTGTGCTCAAACTCATGACATGTCGGCTACGAGTTCATGACCATAATCATCAAGATACCACGGCCATTACTGCTTTGGCAAAAATGACTCTTTACTGCAAGAAATTGAAAGGAGAGACACAAACACATGCATTTGAAATCTCAATATGCAAATTAGAGATGATCAAAACAGAGATTTGGTCTGTAGCATTAAATATATATGTCGAATTTATTAAAATTAAGTGTTTTCATAGAAAAAGTGAATTTTATAGATGTTTTACTGTATTATAATTATCTAATGTAAGCAATGCAATGACATTTTGAAAGTGCTTAATTTACTATGGATTAAAGTAGTGAAAAAAATTCTCCAAAAACGAAACAAAACAAAAGAATGAACAAATTTAGAGAGAAAATTTTTATTTACATACAGATTTTGATAAAAATATTAATCTCTGCTTACTATCAAATGCAAAGTACAATTAAGCAGGTCAATTTACAGTCGAGTTCTTTTTCAAAGTCTTACAGTCATCTTTTATGTAGCTAAATTTAGTCATCTTTCCTGCAAAATATTTTATCTATGGAGATCAATGGCTTATATAATGCATCGAAGACATGCAAAGCTTCCTCACCGCACTTTTCTTTGATCATGTTTAAGGCACATTGAAGAACATCAAAATTATACCTACAGAATAAAAATATATTAAATTCTTTTGCATTATTTTTATATCTCAGATTCCAGAAAAAAATAAATAAATAAGAACTCGAGGGTTTTTTGTTGCTTTTTTTCATTATAGACTTACTAGCTTTTATCGGCCATGACATAGTAGGACTATACATCCTTTTTAGATTATTTTTTATCTAATTTCTAGCATTTAGATTTCACATTTGTACTGAAAAATATTCTTATAAGCCTTACCACTTTCGATAACTTAAGAAACGAGCATGTGCACATTTGCTGTTATGTGTAGATCTGTAGTAACTATAGCAACCGATTATTCAACACATGAGCTTGTTACTAAAAAAAAGCAAAATATTTTGCCAAAATAGTATAAAAAAGAAAAAAAAAGTTTTCTATAAGCTGTTTAACTTTTCTTTGTTTTTTGCTTAACTCGTTTTAGTCTTGAATAATGCTCAAAGATTCATTATTTATTTCAAAAAAATTGTTTACAAAAATCAACTTTTGAATGTAAATATCGTTATCCATATTTCTTAAACCGTGTAGGTGGGATACCAAGTGTTACTTGCGGATGTTTAATTTATGAAACATGTTATATAAAATTTATATATACATAAATATTTTGTAAATTGCTTTTTAGTGGTTATTACGCTTCAGTATTAATTCGATTTCTTTTTATGAATAGACAGTATGTGTTTCTTTCGATCACAGTGAGTATTTAAAAGTTGTAAGTTTCAAAAATTCGGGGTTATAAATTATTCATTTGAATTTTTTAAAAAAATGGGAGAATATATATATATATATATATAGTATATATAACTAAAGATATTTTTTATTTGTAAGGGAATATATAACATGATGCAGTAAACTTAGTTCTTAAATACTCTGTTATTACAAAAGAATAAAAAACAAAGTAGCTTATATAAATTACAATGACTAGTGAAATAAGAATTAATAAAATAATAGCCAACAAATTAAAAAAAAATTATAAAATAACTTATAAATGAAAATATACTCACGCGCAAAATCCCCCTGATCCTTCTACAGTGAATTTATTACGGCATATATTAAAATCCACAGATTCATGGTTTAAGCATGGGACATTTTTCAAAAATTCTGTGATAAAGAATGCATAAAACAATTAGACAAAAGATGCATACAGTATACAAAAGGGAATTAAGCACAAACATTTTTTAACAATTAGAATCGATCTAAATATTTTAAATATATACGTATGTTACTGTTAAAGTGTATAATTCAGTTATTTCATAGAATAATTATAGGAATTTCCTGAAATAACTAGAGGCAAGTCAGTTGAAGTATATAATAGATGGTAAATTTCATACTTTACCCCTAGTTATTCTATGAAATAGCGATTGATAGACCGTTAAAGTGAAAAATAAACAATTTTAAAGTTATTTTATAAATTAATTGATCATAAATAGTTAAAATCTCTCGAAAAATACATTTTATTCCTATTATATATGATTAATTGATAAATAATAAGGAAAAGCAGACGATATAATTTATTGCTACTATTAGTTAAACAGAAAGGGGAATAGAATACGCTCTCTCTCTCTCTGCAGAAATAGTTATATTTGAATATTATATAAAAAATGCAGACTGGGGGAAGAAAAACTGTTGCTTCATAAAAACAATTTGTAAACTTTTTCAAACAAAATTATAAGAGGATATTAATTTAAATTTTATGAAATACCACTATTTTACTTTTCATTATTTATTAGAGCAAGAACTGCTGTTGAATTGGGGTTTAAAATTGACTAAAAGAGCAACTAGAACCAGTACAAAGAACTTTCGAGTGCCGTATTTCATACTTTAACGATCAAGTCATCGTGATTCCATAGAAATACCTAGTTAAATCATACAATTTCAATAATTTTATATACTTTAACTGACTGGTCTTAGTTATTTCATGAATACCTAGTTATTTCATGAAATAACGTATTTCATACTTTAACGGTAATATATATATAAAAACTAAATTATTGAAATTTGTGTCATTTACGTATAAATATAGTTATCATTACTCAAATCACTTTAGTATGAATAGGCATAAAAAGTGAAGTAGATGGCTTTATTTCTTTTATCTTTTTGTAAATGAAATTGTAAGAAGAATAAATAAATTTTATATGCTACTTTTCTCTTGAATTCAATTTGTTCCAGAACCCTCAAAGTTACTTCTGCGGAAAGTTGATTGGTTTACTTACTTGTTCGGAAATTTGATTCCTTGCATAACTTTCCGTAAAGAATTTTAGATTCTTTCAAATAACCAGCAAAAAGTGAAAGGTCTGATTTTGGGCACCTCTGCACAAAATCAATTTGGCAGTCGAGAATTGGCTCCACATTGCTAAAAGTTTTAAAAGAATGATTAGTCTGGCTTTTATTTGAACAGGAAAATGAACAAAAAATATATATTTAAAATATTACATAAAATAACCTATAACTTTACTTTCTTTTCTATTAAAAATATGCCACATTGGAACAGGTTATTATAACATGAATAAACCGTGAATAACCGTGATTTTGCTAAAGCGTATAAATGGATAATATTTATATTTAGTGTCACTTAGATTAGAAAACGTATATAAAATTGTTTTAAGAATACTATTACAATAAAAAATTATTTGTGCAATATTTTGACAAAAAATGAACATAGAATGACCCATTTTCAAAATATTTTCCTTTTGAGAAAAATGCTTCTATTATAATACTATTTTGCCTGTATATAGCTCAGACCTCTATACAGAGGCTGATCTAGAATTTTTGAAATATATAACTTAGAAAAGAATTTATCAATATTTTACGACAACAGAGGGGAGCAATTTTAAGAAAAAAACGCCGATAATTATTTCAATGGGTTGTAACACTGAAAATAATGTGAATTTTTCAAAAAAAATAGTTCAGACTCTCTGGAGAAGTCTTTAATTTATATAAGCGCGCGCGAAATATTATTATTTTAGAAAGCATTTTTTATAAAAGGAGAACATTTTGAGAAAATAGATTATTCTAAGTTAATTTTTTGCGAAAATATTGTATTTAAATAATTTTTTTTGTCAAAATATCCTTAAAACAATTTTATACATGTATTCTAATCTAAGTGACACTAAATATCATGAAAATTATCTATTTATGCGCTTTTTTAAAATCACGGTTCCGAACGTAGTCGCGCGCGCGCGCGGATACCTTAATAAGTCAGTTTCCTGTCACAAATAATTTTTATTTCTAGAAATCAAGAAATAAATAATAAATTTAGGCCAGCTAAGCCTAGACTAAATAAAAAATTTAGCTGTATAGGCTAGCCTTCATCAGCGACAAACTTAGTTTTCAAATTTTTTTGTGATTTGTTATATGTAAGGTTTACAAAGAATAGTTTTATAGTAAAAAAAAAAGCTTTAGATTTTATCATTCAATCTACTTAAAATGATAAAAGAAATACTTTTATTACATATACTTCGGTTATTTCCGTAAATTTCTCCAAAAAAGTGTGACATTTTAATGGACATACTACAGATGGAAATAAAAAAAGAGATAAAAAATCGAGGGAGAAAGAGAATGGAATAAATTTAATTTAATTGACGTCGCATACTAAAGAGATATGTAGCGGTATCTAAATAAACCAGACATCACGCGATGACGATTATCTTGGCGTGATCGATAAAATACTGGCATTCGGATCGGAAGGTGCCCGGTTCGAATCTTCTTACTAGATACAAGGGCTACTGATGAACTTGTTTGGAACCACAATCAAGTGACGAGGATGACACCTGATCTGTCACTTCTTTATCCAAATTTCTACACTATGAAAAGGAGGCTGTGAGCCTCGGCAGATTTTAACGTGCATCATCCCCTCTGCAAGGCAAGTCTTCAGTTGCATTAGGCTCGAACTCATGACACGCTGACCACATGTCCGTTACCATGACCCTAGCTACTACCACGACCTTCCGAAGACCCATAAAGGAATAATTAAAATAGTCATAAAAATATTCTCTAAAATTGGAAAGGTTAGAGTTAAAAAACTTTATTTTTTGTTCTTTTTGATACACTTTTTGCATTCAAATCAATGTACTAATCTAGGTTCAAGGAAGAAAGAATACATTCCTTTAGTGTGAGCATTGCTTCTAGGAATTCAATACGAGCAATAGATGGGAGCCTATTGGTTTAATTATCTGAACAGTGAGTGAGTTTGGTGTTTTATGGCGCAAGAGCCAGTTTTGGCTATACTGCGCCAAACATTCATAGGTCTGTGGTCTGGACGGGAAAAGAAGAAATTGGATGACAAGATGGAGGGTCGAAAATAGAGAAGGATCACTGGGGTACCCCGGGGTCGTGACACCCGTGTTTACCAAAGATAGTAAACCCCCTTGGGAAAAGGAAAAGATCACTAGAGGGTACCTCGCGATTGTGACACCCGTACCCACCTAAAGAAGGTGAGCCCCCTGAGGGGATCTGAACAGGCTAATGGTCTCGTCATTTTCTGTGTCTCGAAAACAGCCGTCCAGGCAATTCTAAATGGAGGTTCATGGATTAATAAAGAGATTTGCACTCTCCTCTTTAGATTACAGGAGATAGATAAAGTCTGCTTTCTCCAATGGTTACCTGCACATGTTGACATTACAGGCAATGAAAATGCGGATAAACTGGCGAAAGGAGCTAAAAATTTAATAATGACAACTTTGTCAACGTTACTTTATTAGACATAAATGCTTTCACAAATTTCAAATTGAGAGAGAAGTCAATTCCTGTAAAGCATCAAATCTGTAATATAAGTGGAGACCGCCTTATTACAAAGACTATTGCTAGGCTAATAACAGGTCATCACAGAGGAATGAAGTTTGATAGGGATGGTAGAAGAACTTATATATATAGGAGTTGTGATAACTGTTTAGATATAGAGCTAACACCTGCTCATATTTTTGACTGTCTAGCTATTCTTTGCTGCCCAACAAGTTGGGTTCTGTTTTCGTCACAACAAACCTCTATATCCGGGGTGGCGAACATTTGTAGATCAACGTGCCCTTTTTTCTAAAGAAATGTTTAATGAGGTACACACGTGCCGTCAAATATTTTTGATATGTGATTAACTGGAAAATAATATAACTAAATAATAACTCAAAGTTCTTTATTTACCACGAAAACATACATTTTGAACTGTTTAATAGTAAATGTTTTAGCTATACGTGTAATTCAAATTAACATTAGTGTGACTACTGTTGTCGTATATTAAATGACAAATAACTTATATTAGCATTGTAACATGTTACTTTTAGCAAAATGCATGCTGAATTGGAGTCATTTGCCAAACAGTTTCTAAATGAGTCTGTAATGTTATTCATCTCTGAAAATGATGACTAGCAGGCTTAGGTTAAAATAGCATGAGCCAGGTTCTTCAAACAAATGTGTCTGGAATCAAATTCAAATCTATATTTTCAAAATTTCGTTATTGGCATTTTTATTTATATGGTTTGTTAATATTTCTGTATTAATCAATTCCAACTTTTCCTTATCTCAATAAATTTTTGAACCTATATTGAACAAGTCTGGAAATCAATCAGTTTCATTTCAAAAAAATTCTACAATTTCCAACCAAATTGGGACAAGTTCAGTTTATCGAATGAAGTCACGTCAGGGTACATAATAAATTTGAGATTTTCCTACAATTCCTTGAAAGGAGAATATCTCGCTGAAAAATCATTGATTGAAGAATCAATTTCGGAAATAAATTTTTCAATAACTTTTAAATGCAAACCACTTTGATTGGTGAAGTGCCCAAAATATTGTGTCGCATGCCATTGGTTCGCCATCCCTGCTCTATATGGATAATATTGAACAGATTGCCAGAACAGCCATCTGGGCTCATGGTGCTATCTGATTTGGCCCCATCATGGATGCGGCATCATAACCATCATCTGACAACTGATAATTATCATAATCATAAAATTTGTTCTAAATATCTAATTTTAAAAAAATGGGCTTCTACTCTAAATGTAAATAGTTCTAACGATAGCTGATCGCGTAAAACAGACAATATGAAACCCAGCAATCTAAATTTCCAGAGAAAAATTATAAAAATATTGGTAGGATTACTATACCTGCATGCTTTATTTAGTTCTTCCTCATTTTCAGGCCAAGTGTGGCCCCTCCAGTCTCTATCCCCCAAAGAACCGCATTTCAGAGCTTCCTCTTCAGAGCAACTAGGAGCAGCTGCAACCGCGGCGATCCCTAGCAAAAAGAAGTAAATGATAGTTTAAAAAGCTAAATTCATTCTGCGTGACAAAGAGAGATGCCCAAGTAATTAATAATTATTTAGTTTAAATCACATTGTGACGGGGCTTTATCGCACCTTCTAACTAAAACCCTCTTAGGAAATCTTTGGGACCAGAATGGCAATTCTTTCCAACCAACCGAAGAAGAGAACGCGATTATGCAGATTAGGAATGTGTATATATTGGAGCTTTTTAGTATTCTCGTGGAGGTTCTATGAGGAGAAAGTTCTAGGAAGTGCTAGGGGAGTTCTATAAGTGTTAAGTGAAGTTCTAAGAAGAGGAGTTCTAAGTGAGTTGAAATAGAAGTGGGTTCGAAACCTGAAGTTTGCCCATTTGCCGGATCAAGTTGGATCAAGTATTACTTTGACGATATAAGGACTGGTAGCTGTTCATCGTGGATTAGCGGTAAGATAGATTATATTAAACTTTAATACTAGAGCGGATTCTAGTAAGTTAGGGAATCATCTATAAATATAGATTCAGTGGTTATTGCGCTATTTGTTAGAATTTCAGTTTATATATCATATCACTCCTAATCATAAGCCTCCTAGATTTGTGTTGTTTTGCTGAATATAAATTGAGATAATAATAAACTAATTTTGGTATGGAATCTTGGAGTGGTCAGTCTTTTATCCCCTCAAACTTAGGTCGCGTGGATGATGAAGAGATGATACCCACAGCCAGTGGGCTATCACAACATTTTATTCAAATATTTTCATATGATTAAGTACTTTTTCCCTGATTTTCTTTCCTTTTCCATTAATACTTTAGAGGGCCCATCTGAGTGGGAAGTGTATACTGACGGATCCAAAATCGATTCCAAAGTTGGTTTCGCCGTGTGTATTTTTTATCGGGCTCTCCCTTTAAAACGTATCTCTTTAAGATTCAGGATTTTAACTCTGTCTTTCAGGCAGAATTCTCTGCCATCGGTCTCTCTGTCGGGCCCCCTCAGGGGGCTCACCTTCTTTAGGTGGGTACGGGTGTAACAATCCCGAGGTACCCTCTCTAGTGATCTTTTCCTTTTCCCAAGGGGTTTACTATCTTTGGTAAACACAGGTGTCACGACCCTGGGGTACCCTAGTGATCCTTCTCTATTTTCGATCCTCCATTTTGTCATTCAATTTCTCCTTTTCTTCTTTTCCCGTTCAGACCACAGACCTATGAATATTTGGCGCAGTATAGCCAAAACTGGCTCTTGCGCCATAAAACACCAAACTCACTCACTCACTCACTCTCTGTCGGGCAGTTCATCATAATACTAAAATTCATATTTATCGTGACAGTTTCTCCTCTATTCTCTTTCTTAATAATCTTACAAATAAATCCAGCTATCTCAATTCCATTAAATTCAAATTGTTTCATTTCAGGAGCTACTACAATCTTTACTGAGTCAAAACTCATAACAATAACCTTTATAATGATTACGCCGATTTTTATGCAAAACAGGCCGTATATGATGGTGAAGTGTTTTCGGTTCCCCGCGCTCCTCGTTCCTTCCTCTCCAGTTCCTTAAATAAATTTATCCTAGAGTCTTGGACCTCCTCTTGGAATGATTGCAATACTGGATTAAGGGTCAAGCGCTTTTTCAATAATCCTAACTTAAACATTCTTCCCAGCTCTAAATATTTAGTCCATTTTCTAACTAATCATGGGCCTTTCCCCGCTTTCTTGCACAGGTTCAATCTCCATTCCTTTCCAAATTGCTTGTGGCCGCGGTAGCCGAGTGGTATAGGTATCGGACCGTGGCTTGCCTTGTCACGAGTTTGAGCCTAGTACCACTAAAGATCCGCCGTGTAGGGCAGCGATGCACGTTAAATCTGTCGAGAGTTGAAACGTCCTCCCGTTGGTGTGGTGTGGTAGTTAGGAAAGGGGGTGCCAGCTCAGGTGTCGTCCACGTCACTTGACCATGGTTCAAAATTACGTGGTCCGTCACCAAAAGCCCTCGTGTAGCTGAACAGTGCGACGTTAATATTCAATCAATCAATCTCCAAATTGCCTGTGTGGGTCGCCTGGAGACGTCGATCATTAAGTATTCCACTGCTCCTTCACTTCTGATCACCATCTTGTTAACCCCATCCCGAACGCTCTCTATCCTTGGGCTAGCTCTATTATTAATAATTGTGCTATTCACAATAAATTAATTTCCTGCTTTGCTATTTCCAAATCTATATGTGATAGGTTGGCTTAATTTTCCCTTTTCCCTCTTCGGTTCTTACTATTCCTTTAAATTTTTTTTCCTTCTCATCTTTAAACCTTTTTTGTTCCCCTCACATAATATATTGCAGCTTCCTGTTTTAACCCTTAGTCATCATTCTGAATATACTTTAAAATTAATTTCTCGTTTTTTCCCCTCTTTTTCGGGTTTTTGTTTTTTTTCTCTCTTTTAGCAAAAATAGTATCTTTAATAAAATTCAATAATTTCTCTTCCCCTTTTTTCTCTTCATTTATTTGTTTATTTTACGCATCTGCATTCTTCCTTTTAGTGTCTTTAAAATATAATTGGAGGAGGAGGTCTCGAAAAAAAAATCTTCTTTCCGGTTTTTTTTAAACTAAAGAACCATTAACGGGAAATAATATCAACAGGAAATGTTGGCGTCAACTGGAATTATGATTCAAAAAACATTTTTTTTATTTTTATTATTATTTTTGTTTCCTGTATTTCTTCCGCTTTTTTCCACCTCGTGTCCTATGTCTCTGTGTGTGTGCTTCAGGGCCTTTTCTTCTCCTTAGAAGATAGCACCTGTGTGTGTTTTTTTTCTTTGTATTTGCATTGTAATTGTAAAGTGTTTTTGCTGTATTCTCCCCCAGTTCTCAAGAATTTTTGAGAGAGTGTCCCTCATTCGGGACCTTTTTGTACATGTTTTTTTGTTTAAATTGAAAATAAAATACTTCTCGGAGGGTCGAATGTAGCTCTAAACACTTTGGGTGAGCTTGATTCTCTGGAGTAAGTAAGAGGGGGGATTCATCATCCCTCTTTAAGGGAGTTTACTTTTCATCAACTTCAACACATTTTTAGGAATATGCAATGCGTAAGTTCTATTGGAGATATGAATAAGAATTTAAGCTCTTACGAATACTTAGTATATATAAAAAAATTTAAAGATTTTGAATTATATATATATATATATATATATATATATATATATATATTATATATATATATATATATATAAATGTTTAATGTAACATAAAAATACCGGGTGTCCGAAAAGTATGACTAGACTTTCAAATATTAGTTACAAATGAACAAGCATAGATATTCAGTTTCGGTTATATATGTTCTATAAAGAAAATATAGTTCTTTTAGTGTTTTATCACACGATTTCAATGTGCGTGTCTCAGGGAAATGCGAAATTAGGGATTTCATCAAATCCCTAAGGGCGATGATCACTTGATGGTAGATATTAAAATAACGTCTCTTTAAGGTATTTTTCCCTGATGAAAGTGATTTTATCTAATCCCTGAACTGTTTCAGTGAAATGATGAAATGAACTAGTCAGGATTTGCATTGGCAAAATTCTATACAAGGAGGGGGGAGACACCTGGGGGTCGAGTTCTTGTACTTTCTAACCATACAGGTAGTACTATCGATCCCTTAAATATCAACCTCATATCTTGAAAAAAATGGTACCATAGGATTAACATAGGGATTAATATTTTAATGCATAAGCAACCGAGAGGAAAGATGTTATACGTCAAAAAATAGCAGCCTAATTTTCTAATTGTTTGTTAATTAGTTTCGAATAAATAATTTGTGTATTTCATTGACTATTGCTGTATTACTTACTTCTACGTTTAATAATGCCCCATATTTGTTAAATAAACATTTTTAAACTGGTGAAAATATTATTTCCTCATTTCACTGAAACAGCTCAGGGATTCGTTCAAATCCCTTACTTTAATCAGGGAAATCACCTTGGAGAGACGTTATTTTAACATCTACCGTCAAATGATCATCTTCCTTAGGGAATTGATCAGATTTCTAATTTCATCATTTTCCTGCGACATGCGCACTAATGTTTGCTCGTAAAACATTAAGTCTAAACGACATTTCTGGCCACGTTCTACAAAACATTGCAGGATCAACATTCAAAATGGCCACCATAATTCGACTTTTTAATTCATCAGTGCTACGAATTGGAGATATTGGTAGACAATGGTTTTTCACTTGTCCCTACAAGAAAGCCTAAGATGTTATGTTTAGAGATCTAAGTGGTCACGGTATTGGACTTTCTTTTTCCATCCATCGCCCGGAGAACTTTTTCTCACTTCCAAACTCTAATGTGATGATGCCCCATGTACGCTGTACATATATCGCAGCTTTAAATTCGATGAAGCCTTATATACAGCTTGCGTTTGTTCTTGCGGTGAAGCCATTTTGAAACGAGAATGTTGCAAAAAGTAGACATTACTCCATCTAGTTTGTGAATTTGATTAAACGAAACCTATAATCTTTTCTTTATGGAACATAAAAACAAAAGAAAAAAAAATTCCTACATAGATCAACAAAGAAAATTTTTATTTCAGCTACTTTTTATTAAATAGTTACAATTAAAATAAATATGTACATACATATGGCAGAATCACAGAATTAAGTGGAAATTCATTTTTATTAATTATCATTTAAGTATTGTATTGTTATCGAAAACAATCGTGTATATAAAATTTCTGTTCAACTGAATGATTTAAAACGCGAGATAAGAAAATCTTTTGAAGTTTTGCCCCAGGTTGCTAAAAATGAAGCCAAAGTGGCTCTGTTTCTGTAATTCTTTAATTAATTAGCTTCAGTCAATTAATTAAAATTAAATTATCGTATTGTCACCCAAAATAATCATGTATATAAAAATTCAGCTCAATTGAGCGCTTTAGAATGTATTTTATTATTGTTTGAAAATTCTACCAAGATAAATAAATAAACATATAGAGAGTGTTCGCTAACAGTAGGAATTGAAAAACGTTGGTAAAAATCTTCGTTTTTTTTTTAAATTAATTTTTGGAAGTGTAGTTATACTTTTCGGACACCTTATATATTCTCTCAATCTATATTAAAGAGAATTATTGCACACACACGCACGATTTAATTGCGAATCCTACCGATTTCTTATAATGTAATATATTTGGTTTGTGAATTGGGACGTTATAGTTGTGGAATTAGAGAGAATTTTAAGATCCAAGAAAGTTAATTTAGCATTCTCTCCGCTCAAATGCAAATCAACAAAGAGAAAGAATTATCACTTTCTATAAATTAAAAATAAGAGGCAAAAGGGAATGAGACAGTCACGAACTCAAGTGAAAGGAAATATTGGTTATTTTCAGAAATTACGTCAGTGGTTTAAGTGAAAAGTTTCAATCACTCAGTAAAGCACGTTTAAGCTATTAATATAGTCTTGTTCAGAGAATCGTATGTTTTTAACTAGGAATCTAGTGTTTTTAATTAGGAATCAAGAATAAAGCATTCGAAATATAGGTTTTAATTCTTTTTATATACGAAATCAAATGAAACTAGCGTTTCGAAATATGGAATTCACAATTATGATTTAGATAAAAATATATAAGAGTAGAATTTGTTAATTTAATATCAAGCACACACACATATAATTTATTTTTCACTGAATCACACACACACACACACACACACACACACACACACACACACACACACACACACACACACACACACACACACACACACACACACACACACACACACACACACACACACACACACACACACACACACACACACACACACACACCCACACACACACACACACACACACACACACACACACACACACACACACACATTCTCTTTCCTTCCCTTCCATATTTTTTATCCAATTGTGTAATGCTGAATGAGTATCAAACTTTACATGCTCAGGTGTAAAAAATGCATATTTTAAAATGTTTCTAATTTTTTTTAAAAGAACAAAACAAACGGATATATAC
The DNA here is from genome assembly GCA_019973955.1 of Trichonephila inaurata madagascariensis. Taxonomy (NCBI): domain Eukaryota; kingdom Metazoa; phylum Arthropoda; class Arachnida; order Araneae; family Nephilidae; genus Trichonephila; species Trichonephila inaurata. The sequence continues at coordinate 70,225 of BMAV01010146.1, read as the reverse complement.
TTGTAATACAATCAAGTATTACATGGATCTTTGAACACTTTGTTTTCTGAACTGTTATACTTGTTCCAAGTTTGGAGCAGGCTTAAGCAGTTCTGTGAATAAAACAAAATAAATATATCCTTAAAAATGAATAACTTACCAAAAAGAAATAGAAAAAATATTTTATCCATATTCACTGACATGTGACACCTCCTCTTAAGAATCAATAATATCAAATGGCGTGTGAATAATCATTCAAAAAAAAAAAAATTCTTTCGCTATCATAACACGTGTTGAATTTCTCACCAAAAGATTGAATAGCTTACCATCTGTTTCGAAAGGTCAATAAGCAAATAAACGATTACAATATTGGTTTTAACACAAACTGAGAAATATTGTAAAAATCAACTATTTTTTTTATTATTATTATTTTCTTTGTATACACGCACGCACCCAAATTTAAGTATATTCATACTTAAGAAACAAAACTTTTACAGTTAAAACTTTAATAAAACGTAAAACAATTTGCAGTCGGACCACTATTTAGTGAAGACGCTAAGTCCCGGAAAAAAGTTCGTTATGTGGAAAATTCGTTAAATAGAGATTCCTCCTTTAATATACTTAAGAAATCACATAAAAAAACAAATTTTAAATTCATAATACTACATTTTATTTTGAAAAAAGTAATCCTTCACACTGTTTTTGAAAAAAAAAATTAACATTAATCATTTTTCATATCTTGCCCATCGAAAACAAATTTGCAAGGAAAACAAGGGGAAACATTGTCCAGGAGTACACTCTGTATTTTCAACTTAAAAAGATAATTTTATATTAAAGTTAATGAATTATTTAACGACATTTTTTTCTAATTTTAAGCCTACAAGTAATTTTAAATATACATTATTTAATAACCAGTAATTTTAAGCATACGCTACTACATGCGTCCTTAAATTTAATTACAGATAAAATCTGTTAATTTTATTTAAGTTTTTTGTTTGAAAAATTACGGCACTTTTGTTGTTTTAGGTGAGTCAGGCACCTGGTAAAACCAGTTCAAGGTCATTAATAACGATAAAATGTGTTGAAAGAGAGAATAATTTGAAATGTTCAGAAATATATTTTTAAAATAGGGAGGAAAAAAAAAGTCAAATCACAAGAGAAAAACATCAGAAAATGCACATCGCGATTTGGAGGATATTTTGCAAAGAAAATAGTAAAATGTTCTTGGTTCTCAGAAAAAGAACGCAAAACCGAGAAATTCGCAAAATAGAGGTTCGTAATATAGAGATTCGACTGTATTTCACATGTTAAATAATCGAATTTACTATTTTTTTCTCTCTGATAACATATGTCAACCCAGTGCGATTACGCTTCTTGTACAATACTGTGACGGGGCTTTATCGCATTCTTCCTATTAACCTCTTGGGGAATCTTTGGGGCCAGAATTGAGTTATTTCATATCCAATCCTCTCAAGACAAAACCGCGATATGCAGATTAGTTAATAGATATATAATGGAGCTTTAGTATTCGCGTAGAAGAATGGTAGAATAGGAGAAGGAGAAAGAAAGCTGAGATGCTGATCCCCGTGAGCTGATGGTAAGATATTAAATTTAGAAGTGTAATTATAGAACGGTCTTTAACGTGTTAAGGAATCTAAGGCAGATAAAGATTCTTAGGATAACTTCTCATATAGATAGTGGTTAGGATTCCAGGCGGTATTTGCTTAGAACTTAGAAATAAGTTATATCACTCCTGATTGCATCCCTATAGTAAGACTTGTGTTGCATGGATCAATATATTGGAATAGTAATAAATTAGATTTATTATGGCGAATTTGGGTGATCAATCATTTCCTCCTACAAATCTAGGTAACGTAGATGAAGAGATGATACCCCCGGGTCGGGGGTATCACAATACTACTCCATTGGTTTGATTTGATTTTGATTTACATTACACTCTGAAGCTACACGAGGGCTTTTGGGGAAGACCCTTGTAGTTTTGAACGATGGTCAAGTGACGAAGATGATACTTGAGCTGGCACCGCCTCTCCTAATTTCCCCACCTCTCCAACGTGAGGACTTCTCGACATATATTTAACGCACATCAGTCGTCTTATGCGGCTGGTCTTTATTGGCGCTAGGGATCGAATTCATGACACCCGGCCAAAAACTCGTTACTATGATTACTAGGCTACTGCGGGTGTGAGAGTTTGGATATGCAGTGTCAATATATTGTTACGTGAGTGAGTGAATATTAACGTCGCACTGCTCAGCTGCACGAGAGCTTTAATATATTGTTACGAATGCACATTTCAATATATTGTTACGAATGCATTTCAATATATTGTTACGAATGTGTGAGTTTCAATATATTGTTTTGAAAAGTTATAACCTTATTTGCTTCTCGGCTGAAAAAGTAATGTGGCTGGAAAGACGGTTTGCAGGCAAAGAGAAAATGCACCGTCATGAAACTGATTGAACAGAGTAAGCCTTGGCAACGAATTTGTCGAAAAATCGTCAAATTTGATGACATAGATTCTTCTAGACAAATCTAAGAGTCTAGGACGATTATTTGACGAGATAATTCTTGTAGCTAATAGTATAGAGCAACTAGTTTGATAACACGGAGCACACGCCAAGTTGTTGTTTATGTTCGCCAAGATGGGTGATAACATTACAATATGGTTACCTTGATATTTTTGCAAGTTTCCAGTACTTTTTAATTGATATTCATTATTAATGTTAATATATATTATGTAATTATTTTTTATAAATAATATAATATAAAAATACAATTATTATTATATGTAATAATCATAATATTCGTTATATATAATAATTGTTTTTTTATTACATTTATTTATAAATATTATTACATATTATGTTATTTATTTATAATTATTACGGTACATTAGTATTCTTACGAATAATTTTTATATTACAATACGATGATTTTATTCTTTTTTATAATTACCCTCTCTCTCTCTCTCTCTCTATTAAATTATATTATATTATTATAATTATATATAATAATTATTATTATAAATCATATATGAATATTATATATGATTACTATCAAATTATATTATAAGATTTTATTATTATATACTGCATAATATTATCAGTACATGTAGCTTTATATTGTAACAACTACATTTAAATTCTGCCTTCCCTTTACCATTAGCGACAGCCAGGGGGCACGACTTGTTCTTTTGAGAAGGGGGAACTGGTTCTTCCCTCTCTTCTGTCCTGGATCGCCCCCGAAGAAAGACGTGTACACGTGGAGTCAGGGTACTTTAATAGATGTGTGTTGCTTTAGTTAATTGACCCCTTGTGTTGTGGAACGTAAGAAAATTAAAATAAGATTTGTTCCTGTTATGGAAAGCCTCCTTTATTCAATACATTGAAGACACGACATGGGTGATTGTCATAATATTATATTATATTACATTGTTATTCATTATTTATTGATTGATCTTGGTTATCAATCTCTTCCTATATTGTACTTTTGAAATATATTTCATTGTATTTCAAAACAACTCTTTAAAATTATCTTCCTGACGATTTGATACCGCTAGGTTGCCATCTTGAATTCCATTCCAGCGACAACAAGCGCTGCTTGGCGTCATGCCCCGTGATATCAAACTAGCACACCCTAGTATAGTTTCCTAACCTATATAAGGAGAATGAAGGGTGTGAGAGGGCGTTTATTAACGTCACACTATAAAGCAATACGAAGGTTATTGGTGACGTAATTCTGAATCACGGTCAAGTGGCTGAGGACGATACCTGATGTGAGATTCACTCTTCGAACTTCAACACCACACCAAAGAGAGGACTTTGAACCACGTCCAATTTAACGTGCATCAGCCCCTCTATACGACGGGTCTTCAATGGCACTAGGTTCCAACTCATGACCCGCTGTCCGCGAGTCCATTAATATGATCACTAGGTTGCTACGTCACTGGGGGATGCAGGGAATCAACTTTGAAGCACTCAAGCTTGACAGCAACTATGTATTTCTTTTGCATTATTCGCAATTGTAATCAGTTTTCTGTGAGTTTTTTGAATTTGCATTATTGTGTATTTTTATATCTCAGTAAATTGTGTCTTGGTAGAAAAATATGTTGTATTTGAAATATATATTTACAGAAAAATCTTTTATTCGCGTGGATTTTTCCTATCTTTGAAAATCGTTCAGTTTTTCAAGAATAAGTAATCTTAATTCATCCTTACTATCAATAATTTTCTTGTTTTAAAAAAAAAGTCATGTGAATACTAAATTTGTTAAGAGAATAAATTTTCAAAAATGATTGCTTGATTACTGTGGTATGAAATATTGGAAATGGGGAAAATAACTTAGCTAATCTCCTTTCCTATCAATCGTAAATGCAACGCCAAAAATTTGCTAATTAGTATCAATAATCAATATACTGTGACGACTGAATTTATATATATATTAATGGTATTTCATCCCTTAAAAAATTTACCTTAAAACAAAATATAAAAGTAACACATGTGTAAAGATGTTATACACGTATTGTATATATATTATATGAATACATTTATTAGAATTTTTTGTGTAACTGCAATTTTTCATCAAAATTTCACTAAAAACGACAATTGTTATAGTCTATAAAACTCTCCAGAAAACATCAAAAGGTTAAAAAAGTCCAAATTAGTTAAGCATAAGTCTAAAAAGATCTTGACCTATAAATATGGTGAGTTTAAAAAATGTACAATTAGTAGAATATTTTTTATACTGTATTAAAATCTTTAATTTTCTGAGAAACTATATATATATATGTTTTTCAATTTCTTGCTTCACGGTAAAGTTCACTACAAAATTTCTTTTTAAGGTAGTGAATTAAAATTTTCCGAAAATGTTTTATTTAGTTTTATCTCCTGTCTAGACTATATAATTTAACCTCTGTGTATATATTTATGTATTTTATTGCACTTTTTCCTCTGTGTATATATTTATGTATTTTATTGCATTTTTTGTGAGAAAATAACATTAGTTTTTTTGTAAGAAACTAAGTTAAAAAGCATAAACTAAACTAAGTTAAGTATAAAAAATGACATATTTCAAAAACTTTCAAAAGTATTACAAATCTGATAGCTCTAAACACAGATAATGATGTTATTTATGTACTGTATAGATATTGTTCATATATTAATTAAAATTTACAATACAAGCCTTACCGTAACTGCAATTTTTCACTAAAATTTCACTCAAAATTCCCAATATATCCAAATTATTTTTAATTTTGCGGAAATTGTACTTGAATTCCTAGTTTCAAGCCCTATTTCAAATAAAAAAAAGTGTTTTTTTTTAAATATATAAATTTTCAACTAAATAAAGAGCCCTGAAGATATATATATAGTCACACATACCTTAATAAAAAGCAGCTAAAATAAAATTTTAATTTGTTGATCTAAGTAGGAATTGACTTAAAAAAATATATTTTTTTATACTTGTTTTTGTAACTATTTACTTTGGGTCCTCTCATGTTAATAAATGTTAAAAAGCGCTAAAATGCTTGTTACACTTCAACAAAAAAATTACTTTCTTTTTACTGCACCACCTAAATACCTAAACTTCATTACTTTTGTGGCAACACTTAACATAAAAATTAAGTTTTGTTTTATTTTTACCTTCATTATATATCATTGACAATCTTTTCCGAATAGGTAGATTTTGAAATTCTGAAAAAAAGATATTTTCGCGGTCCACCCTAGAATATAATGAGTTATCAATTTTGAAATTTGAACTTTGAATTAGATATTTTGAATTTACAGACTATTCATTTAGCACTTAGAAGGCTATATCTTGGATTAAATAAAGTCAATTGTAATTGATAATTGGCCAAATATATTATATTGCATAACTGGTTATATGAGTTCTCGTTAATTTTCCACCATTGTAACCTATTCAAATGTAACAAAGTTTTGTTTATTGCAATCTTTAAACGAGATAACAAATTTAATATATATTTTACTATTGAATTTTTACACTGGCTTTTCAAGATAATTTTCCACAGCCTTTTTGCAATCTTTACTCAAAATATAAAATATAAAAAATATCTTGCTTAGGGTACAGTTCTTGTCAAAAAAAAATTGGTTAAAGCTGTTTTCGCTATATGTATTGATAGCATGAACTTGACCTGAAGCACATTTTCGGACAGAAAAAAATGCCTCAATTTTTATAAAAATGTGTGACATTGTAACTCATGCATTTTTTTTATAATATAGTGTTTTTAAAATTTCAAAATATTTCATAAATAATTAGTTTTTCCTTTTGTCATGTGAAGAGAGCTCATTTAGCATTACGGTATTGGGAAAAAAATGCAAAACACATTTTATCATAGAAAAAAATGTGTCAACTCGGATAAAAATGAGTAGCATGATAAAATAAGTGATTCTCTACAAGATAGTGTAGCTAGAATATAATATTAATGTTTGAATACTTTTATATCTGAAAAAATATTCCGAATTTGGCCCCTATTCTTTAAAATTAGCCGAAGATGCCTTAATTACAATACGTGTCTGAATTTTCTGTTTTTTGGAGTAATTTTGGGCACCATTATGTGCACCCAACTTGGTAATATCATAAAGCACGTTGTGTAAAAAAGTTCTCTTACTCCAGTTTTTTTGCTATTGCTTACAAAATTTTTATTTGAACATTCCATCAAGTTTTCTTCGTGTCAAACATATATTGGGACAGTTTTACTCACGGGTTTGATTTTCACACTTCGTCTAACATAGTAAAATTCCCCGGAATCATGCGATTTCGCTTGCCGTAATAATTTGTCCAATTTTATCTTTTTATTATGGTCGATTGGTTTGATTTCCTGAATATATTTTCTCTTAGCAGTGTGTAAAGATGGTGTAGAACTTTCGTGGAATTCCATCTCTTTTGCTTTGATATGGGCAAAATTAAGGAACATCCAGGTTTGATATCCAATTTGTCGGTACTCGATGTTGTTGAGCAAGGTCTATCTTTAGAAGAATATCCATTGTGCGCATTTGATTAAAAATTTGATTAAAATTTTGATTTAAAATTTTCACCTTCGTCGCAATCTCGGTCATTAGTGAGCTTTCCCAGAACATTCCGCTTTAGCCCCTGTCTCAACAGTTTAAGTTTCGTAATATGAGCGAAATTTATGAACTTCCCAGGTCTGATATCGAATGTATCGGGACTCTCAGCTGTTGAGCAAGGTGTTTTCTTGGAACAATATCCATCATGCACAGCCGAAACCTTTTCATCGTTTGATTTAGAAATTTTATTGTTGGTGCTATCTCGGCCACTGTCGAGCTGTCCCGAAACATACCGTTTAAGTCTCAACGTTTTAGCCTCCTCATCGCTCGGGTGTCTTCTATTAGGGAGGAATAATTTGTACTGTGGATACAAAGACCGTGAGGGAGGGCGACGTGAAGAGGCTAGGCCAAACAAGTAGAATTCGACAAGATCAATTGTATTCATCAACACGGTTGAAAGCTGTGTTGAGAAGTCAGTCACCAATTCCTCAAACTGTTCATAAGTTGTTTCTTCAATAGATTGCTTTAAATAATACCATAGCTTTCTTAGACTTTCCGAATCAGGGTCAACAACGGATTCCTTCTTATGTCCTGAAACAGCATCAAGTTGCTCATTGGAGGATTTCGATGAATCGAACGAGCCTACTCTGCGAGCTGTTCTTTGGAAATTAATATGTTTGGACCTGATCATTAGAGTCTATGCAAGTTAATGCTGGAAGTGAGTTTTTGTCAGATTTGAAATAGTTCACTTTCATCGTTGCAATCTCTGCATAGCGTTCATTTTCACATAAGTAGACACGCAGCGTCCTGTGGTTATCAGTTATGTCAAGTGTGTCGTCGGTATTTTCTTTTAAAGAATTTCTTTTTAAGGAACAAGCTTCACCAATATGAATAGAACACTTAACAGTTTTTCGGACTCTTCTGCCCTCGACCAGGAGCAAAACACGCTCTGTAGAAGAGAGTCTCTTGCCCATAATATAGTTGCTGCACCACATCCGAGGTATTTAACCCGCTCAACCGATATTTCGTACAGCCCAAAAGTTTCGGTGCCAGATGAAGCAGAATAACAGTTTGTCTGTTGCGAATCAAGTGATTCTGTTGGTTTTTGAAGGGAACAAAAGTCTAAATCGGAAGTGGTAGATTTAGGCTTCATTTTCAAACGAATCGCCATTTGGCTGGGAAAAATATTCCATTTCTGCCTCATTAGGAATATCAGCAACATTTGAAGATGTATCTGTTTTAAAATTTGCATTCACGTCTAAAATTTTTTCTGCCTTCAATAAGTTATTATTTTTGTTTGCAAAATCTAAGGAAAGCTCATCAATATCATTCGAAAAAGTTTCGAAAACCCTTTCTTTCGGATAAGTGTCCTTTTTTGCATTTTCACGTGAATGAGAACCTTCCCTTCGATTATTGGCCTTTTCCGATGGCTTGTTCGTATTCTCAGACGAGTCGGTAGTTATGGATGGCACAGCAGGGGAGGATATTGCTTCAGTTTTTTCCTCGATGAGGGACACTTAAAATCGTACTCATGCTGATATATTAGAAGTCGTTTTAGAATGCCGGCAGCAACAGTTCCACAACGTCCTTTTGCCGATTCAACGCGGCACTTTCGGAATTCTATTTGAAATCTGAAAGATAAAAACAATACAAACAAACAGCAAAAGAGGACCATACTTTGCGTAATCATTATAAACTTATTTTATCTTAGAACAATATTGAAGCAGCATGCTTCCGAATGTCAAAACTACAATAGACTAGAATAAGATACAGCGAGTCATTTTAAATATGAAAACTGTAGTAGGTTACTTAAAACTTAATTAGAATGTTTTCAAGTTAGTTCAAATATATTTAAACGCAATTATACAAGGCCAGTTCAGAAAGTATCCAACCTTAGTCCAGAAAAAATATAGTAGTTATTTTAAGGGATTAGGATCCTATAATGAAATTCAAAGTAGGCCCCTTGCGCCTTCACACACTCTCTTAGCCCAGCATCCCTTCCACTAGCGAAAACACTTCTGGAAGGTTTTTTAATGTATTCAATTCCGCCGTCACCTCCTGCATTTCTTTTGTCTCATCTGTACTATGCAAATGGGTGTGATGGCTCTATCCGCGTCCTTCTTATTAACAAATCCTCTTTGGGAATCTTTGGTCCTTAAAAACTATTTTATTTGAACGTTCTCTCTGAAGAAGAGAACGTGAATATGTAAATTAGGTCTTCTATATATATAGTCTTGGCTTTTAAGCTAGGGAGAATAGGATAGATTGCTAGCGGAGTAGTGATTAAGGGGTCTCAGGGGTCTGAAAATATAAACATTTTTCAAACAGGTATAATTCTTCTAAATTAAATTAAATAATTCGAATCTCTTACACATGATTAATAAAGGAATAAAGCTTTAGAAAAGTATAAAATGTTTAAAATATTATCATAATTTTAAAAATTATAAGCATATGAAAATAAGAAACCTTTCTATAAGAAATATTTATTAAGTTTGGCGTCACGTATGCTATTTTCTAAAATAGTAGCTTTAATTACTAGCTATAAGTTGATTTATAAAGTTAAAGGTATTCTTATTACACTGTAGCTCTATTTTTATATAAATAGAATAATAGCTAATACATTTTAATACATAAAAAAATACATTTTAATATTTAAAAAATTGCAATATTTTACAAATATTTTGAAATACAAAAGATATATAATACTAAAATTAGGTAGGACTTAAAGAGTATGATGCATTTTATAATTCCATAAAGTTTTATACATCAGAGGCTACTATTTTAGAAAATATCGAGCGCAACGCAAAAAATACCTAATATTTATTATCGAATTTTCATATGTGCTTATGATTTTTAAAATTATTATTATATTTTAAGAATTTTATACTTTTCTGAAGCCCCATTCTTTTATAAATAATGTGTAAAAGATTCGAATCATTTAATTTAAATTTAAAAGAATTATACCTGTTTGAAAATTGTTTATATTTGCAGACCTGTAGAAAAATTTAACACCCCTGAGACCTCTTAATCAGATTTATAATGTAACGCAGATATTTGCCATTTGATAATTGTCATAATTAAGGTGACGATTTGTCACTAGTGATTGAATATAGATTAGATAGCTAAGAAGGCAGTGTACTCGAACCAGAAGTAAGTGTATTGGTAATTGAGGTCTTCTCATACTTTGCGTACCACATTAATTGTCTGCATATTGCTTCATTTGGGTGCATCTCTTAGTTTTGATTGATTGAACTTGTGTTGTTGATTGTATAACAAATAAATTAACGGATTCTGAACAAGGCTAGACTTCCTTCCCTTTCTCCCACATTTCTAGGTGGGGATCCGAGATCCTTACACGGGATCCTATCAATGGCATTTTCATTTTTAGGAATAACTAGATACCACAAGCTCAGCTTTGATAGTGTGTAGTACAGGGATGGCGAACCATTGGCACGCGTGCCATCAATGGCACGCGAAACAACATTTTGGGCACGCCAGCAATCAAAATGGTTTGCATTTTATTTCATAACAAGGTTCACTATGAAGTATTACGAACAAACGCGAACGGAGCACACTCGTTTGTTATTGTTCTACCTTAGTTGCGACGTGGACTACAATTGCTTATGATGCAAAATTTGTCTACGGATAGCAATGCCAACTTCTTTGAAATTACTGTAGTTTGAAGTATATTTGTGTTATATTTACGATTTTTAACTGTTATTTAACATGGATAATTCAGCAAAAGAACAAAAAGTGCAGGATAGTAAGTTTAACAAAGAATTTCAAACTTGATGAATTTAGAAATATTGCATTATTAGTAAAGGCGACGCGGTATGTGTTTTATGTTCTGGAACAGTGGTATGCAGAACATCGTCCGTAAAACGGCATTTTGAAACAAATCACAAATCCTCTTGTCAAAAAGAGTAAAATACAGCAAAAATAATTAATTGTTTAGAAACCATTTGGCAGATGAATCCAATTCAACGTGCATTCTACAAAAAGAGCAACATCTTACAATCTTAATATAAGTTATTTATCATCCAATCTGCAACAACAGAAATCCCACTAATGTTATTTTAATTTGAATTACATGTATAACTAAAACATTTACAACTATACAGTACAAAAGGTATTTTTTCGTAATAAATAATGAGTTTTGAGTTGTTAGCATGTAGTTCTATTTTTTCCCCCACTGATCACAAGTCAATATTATTTGGCACGTCTATACCTCATTAAACACTTCTTTAGAAAAAGTGGCACGTTGATCCATAAAGGTTCGCCACCCCTGGTGTAATAGGTCCTGTGCAACTGCAAGATGGAGTTTTTCTGTTCCACCGACAGAAGCTTGGTAACCAATTTCGCAGCCGCTCTGCGCATGATCACACAAAATTGCATATGGATAATCTATGCTGATTTCAACTTGTTCAGCATTCTCTTGTACGGCTACACGATGATCTTTCATTATCAGATTTCCCATCTTTTCAACAACTGCATTTCGAACGGTTTGTAGCCTTCCGGAACGTTGGTCATTCTCTACTGACGTGCGCGCGCTACTCCTTTTTGGATCAGTTAAAACCCTCCTTAATTTGTATGAGCTCCATAACATCGTATACAAACACTTTTTGAATCTTATGAATTGTTTCACTTAGAAATTCACCAGACGTTTGACAAAAATTTGATGCAGTACCTCCGTTCAAGTCATTCAGTCATCTTTAGAGAAATAAAAATCCGGTGAACGCGTAGCCCTATCTTTCCGCGGGAAAACACTGGTCGAACAAAAGGGGAATAAATGCAATCATGGTTTGATCCATACGTTAACCTGATTTTGGCCCAAAGGGGAAAATTTTTTCATATTTTTGGTTTTGACGGAACGTATAAAATTACTTAAACATTTAAAAACATATTTTATAAGGACTTTTTTGAACCATGGTCAAGGACGGGGACAACCTAAGGACCCTCCTCTTCTACCACCACACCAAGTTTAAAAACAGAAACATGTGAGATAGGGTTGAGGGGATAAAGAGACAAAATAGAATTTTTTAAAAACCCTTTACATTTTACCTTCCCCCCCAATTATTTCAATATCTTGTATTTTGTGATTAAATCTTGCATTTTTCTTTAAATATTCTTAAACACTGAGAACTCTTTACACAAGATATTTTTAATGTATGAAAAATTAAATCTTCTAGTGGGGGTTTTAACTTTACAAAACCAAAATATAATGAATTTTAAAAAAATACGGAAACGATAACATCCCCTAAATGGAAAACAGCAATATTTCTTTGTTTCTAATCGTTTTGGTTCCCCAACCCTTTTTGGGTTTTTGTCTTTTTTGAATTGTAATGTATTAATTGGTTTATCAAGGCCTTTCTTCCCAACGGGGCCGACTGCCCCGTTGAATTAGGCTTTTTATGAGAATATAACAGGTGGAATTTAACTGATAGATAGCGCAGATTTAGAAAGTGAAAAAACACTTATTTCTCATACATTAATATAAGATTTTATATTCTGAGTTTTATATTCCGATTATATATATTTTCTCGTGCTACCCAATAAACGTTAGAATCAAAGTTGAAAGTAAAATTTATTAAAAATAGCCTCTAAATAATATAACAGAAATAATATTGTATAAAAATTATTGCTTTGTCATCTTGTTTGATAACCATATTTACGTTTTAAATTGAAGCACGTTTTGATAATACCTTGGGGGTTTATTTAAAATAAATTCAGGGGGAACAGTCCCAAAAACCCACTTGCCCCTCTTTGTATACGTGACCATTGGGCCTTTATTTATGAGCAAATGTCCCGATCAGGGTGGTCGTCTGAAGTGAAACCTACAGTGCAGTCTAAAAAAAGGGAAATCATAACTCACTGAAAGATGGGCGGTCAACCTTTTTCCGCCCGGGGGTAGAACCACGGACCTGTGATGTGGAAATGCGATACACTACCACTCGACCACTGGGCTTAGATTTAAAAAACATAAAATATAAAAACTGAGGGCCCATCGGGGACGGATTTCATTTTTGGACCCCGGTCAAGCGACAAGGACAAAACCTGAACCGGCATTCGGCCCTTTTCTAATTTCCACGCTATACCAATTTATTAATGTTGCGGCATGGGGGGAAATTGGGAATTTGATGAAGGTTACTTTGGGGGATTCATTTTATAACCACAGTCAAAGGGGAAAAACCCCACCTAGCTTTTGCCTCCCCCTTTCAAACTTTTGCACCACCCCAACACGAAAACTTTAAGTCGTCTTTATCAGAGCCCTTTTAACACGGAAAGTCTTCAGCGGCATCAGGGCTCACCTGTAACGAGTTCGTTACTATGATCCCTCGATTACTACATAGATTAGTAAGCTTGAGAACATGTCTCATTTATTTTACAAGTTAATTTAAACAAATTTTCTTTTTAAAAAATTTATTATTTATTATTATTATTTTTTTTTGGTTATTTAAAATTAGCATATAGTATTCTAACCAACTACTGGCGATGAATTTCTGAATAATATCCACGGTAAAGTACCTACCTGACTTAAGATAAGGAAGTCCGTTTTGAAAACACCAAGATCGGGGGGTTGTGGTTACCTCCTCCCTCACAAATACCATATTCTGTAGTATTAAAAAAATCCATAGTATGAATAACTTCTATTTAATGTAAATTCTGTAATTAATAGTTGTGACGTAAATAAATCAATTATTTAATTTCTTAAACTCTCGATCCATTGGGTTGTTCGGAAAGTAATTTCGCTTTTTCCCGACAGAGGATATAATAGTATTTTTTCACATCCAACTTCACACTTAAGGTATCCGACAACCCTAAAATTGTAAATTTTGCCAAAAATTGACATTTTTTTTTGTTGAGATTTTATTTTATATAGGCCATCTTATTGGCTTAATAAAAATACCAAGTTTATTATTTTTTGATCTCTAGAACAAAAACTACAAGTGTTTTAATAAACACAGATGCCATTACTTTGAACAAAATGTCATACTTTAAAACACGTCTTACTCGAAATGTGCTTTTTTAAAATGCTCAAACGGGGATAGCGATTGCTAAAAGAGTTTTGAAAATAATGAGCTACATTTTTTTTGTCTATGTTCTGTATAATAGTAGGAGTATTTTAACCCTCAGAATTATCAATCTCTGTTTTATTACAAAATTTACAGTCCCTTATGTGAGTATAATCACTGTTTTTTTAAGCCATTTCATACAATAATTAAGGTAAAGTGCTCTAGTTTTTGTAAAAATTAAAATATCTCTTATCCTGAGGGTCATTTCAAATATGGATAACACAGCAACAAATCAGAATTGAAAAATTGAAAATTTGTTCATAAGCATTTGGTATAGAATGGGCCCCGTTAATGTTATTTTTTGTCAATTTTTACGAAAATTTTTCCCATTTTTGTAATAATAATTTCTTTTTCTCTTCTTAATTTTAGCACATTTTTCTTAAAATGTACTGAACAAATCTTAAAACCACAAAAAAACCCCCATCTCTCTATTTTTTTTAAAGTTGCCTCAAGTAGTCGGATACCTTAAGCTGCGTAACAATAATATGATTTGAGAGCTGATATAGCAAGGCTTGCTTGTGAAAAAGTCCCCTTGATTCTACTCGGTAGTTTTTGGTTGGTGCCTTTTCGAATATGGAGAGTAAAAAAAGCAGCATTTTCCGCATATTTTACTTTTTTACTATCGAAAAGGTAAAAAGGCTGCTCAAGCAAGAAAAAAGATTAGCAGATGTGTATGGAGAAGATGTATTGATAGTATCCCAGTGCCAAAACTGGTTTTGCAAAAGTTTGGTCCGGCAATTTTGATGTTGAAGATGCATCACGTTCTGGAAGCCCAGTTGAAGTTGATACAGACACAATAAAGGCATTAATTGTCGCAAACCGGTGAATAATAACTCGTGAAATATCTTGAGAAGTTTAAATTTATTTAATTCAAATTTTCATGGCCACTTGAAAGGTCTAGGTTTAACCTCAAAGCTAGACATATGGGTTCCTCATGTTCTCACGGAAAGAAATTTGTGTCATCGCGTTGACGTCTGTGATTTGCTTCTCAAACGTCAAGAAAATGATCCATTTTTGAAGTATATCATCATTGGGGTGAAGAAATGGGTTGTCTATACCAATTGCAAACGCAAAAGATATTGAGAAAAAAGACGAACCAGCTGAAAGCATTTCGAAAGCCAATACTCATCAAAGAAAGGCGATGCTATCTGTTAGGGATTTCAAAGGAATCTGTTTTTTAGCTTTTGATGGGAAACACAGCAATTACTGACATCAAATGGATAAATTGAATGATTCATCTAAACAAAAGGTCAGAATTTATCAGGGGGAAAGGTGTAGTGTTCCATCAAGATAATGCAAGACCCTCATGCAAGTTTGGTAACTCGCCAAAAGGCTTTTTCAGCTTCACTGGGCTATATTGCCACAACCACCATATTCTTCAGATCTGGCACCTTCTGATTATTATTTGTTTTGGTTTCTATGAAATGTTTTAGACAGTAAAAACTTGAATTCAAATGAAGAGGTCAAAAATCATCTGGATCAGTTTTTTGCTGGCAAGGAACAAAAATTTTACTATCGTGCAATCATGCTACCACCATAAAGTTGACAAAAGATATTGGATCAGAATGGACAATATATAATTTAACAAAACATTTATTCACTATATGAAAATATGAAAGTTATCTTTCATTTTCGTACAAAGGAAAAAAAACGAAATTACTTTCTGATCAACTCAATAACATTAATCTTCTCAAACGTCACAATTCCCATTAATCTGAATAGTGCCAGTGGATGAGTTAGAGTTACATTAACATCGCAGTACAAAGCAATACGAGGGCTATTGGCGAAGGACCTCGTAATTTTGAGCCTCTGTCAAATGATGAGGATGATACTAGAGCTGGCACATCCTTTCAAAACTATCACACGGTACCAACAGATTTAATGTGTCTCAGCTCTTTCTACATGGCTGGTCTTTAACAGTATTAGGGCTCTACACGCCATAGACCATAATCACTAAACTACCCGAATAATGCCCGAAAAGTCAACAGTAGGGTATATAAACACTAACTATGCATAAAATGAACTGATTTACTTACACTTTTCCCAAAAGGAATTGTATTGACATAATTCTTGTGGAAAACTTCTAGATAGGATCATTTCGTTTCCCAAAAGGGAAGGAAATTTCTTACAATACTCGCTTGCAATTTTCAGACATAGGAGAAAACGGTTTACGTACCTGTAGATGTAAAACTATCATTAAAAGAGGAAATAAATATTTGGTGTGAAGATGAACACGAGGCTTTATAAATATATAAAATGTGCGAGAACTGGAGAGTTTTGACGGAAGTACTTGATATATAAATGGAAAGCACGTCATTAGGAGTAGGAAATAAGTTATTTTGCATCTAAGTTATCAGGTTCATTATAAAATACGATGAAGATGATTTTTTACTAGCGTCGCACTTTAAAGTAACATGAAGGCTATTGGCAAAGGACCATTTAATTTTGAACCTCAGTCAAGTGAAGATGACAACTCTAAGCTGGCACCGTACAATCAAAATTTCCACAGTACACTAAAATGAGAACTTTGAGCCTCGCAGCTGCACTCTGCATGGGGCTACTGACTTCGGGGCTATCCCGCTACTCGACTCAACAACGTCATTCGGAGCATATCCATTCCCTTACCATGGTCACCTCTTTTGTGAGGGATTGTTGATGTTTAGAGCATCAATGGGATTATTAAGATGATTCACACACACGCACACAAGTCAATAATCACTACTAAAATTTGTTGTCTTTTACCCGATATTTTTTTATGTTGCTAGAAAGTTATATGATTTAGCTCGTTTTTTAAAATTAATTTTGAATTCTGAAGTAGCATGAGGGAAATTGGCAACGGGCCTCTTAACATTGAGCAAGTGTCAAGTGACGAGGACGATGACCGTGGTCACCTTACTCTCTAATCTTTTACACTACGCTTACGCGGTGATTTTGATTTAATGAGCATCAGCCTATATACTTGATTAATCTTCAATTGCACCAGAAAAGGAATCCAGGATTCGATACAGTGAGTTTTTATTAATATCACTATTGAAAGCTTCATGAAGACTATTAGTGATCATCTTCGTAATTTTGAGCCATGGTCAAGTAACGAAGACTACACCTAAACTAGAATCCTCTCCAAACTCTCAGCTACCCTTCTTAGGAAGTGGCTCGAAAATTGACTGTCTTCTGGGACTTAAAACCGTAGACGCGCCGTAGAAAGATAATAAATAAAAAGTGGATACTGAAAGGGAAGAAATCGAACTAAAAAACACAATGCATTAGTCCTATAATATTCACAAAGAGAAACAAAGTTAAATTAGAAAACTTTTTTCGATTTTCCATTAAAAATATGGTTCTTTTCCGTTAGCCGGGCGCAAATGTCGCCAATGTGAACCAAGCGCGAGTCAAGTTGTCAAGCGAAGCGAATGACAAAACAGTCAACGGAATAAAAGTCGAAAGCGTTCAACTATATACAAATATTGATTAATACTAAGCAAAACAAGTTCAACTATAAACAAATATTAATGAATTGTGAACAGAACAGTTTCGAACTCAAACTGAACAATACGAACCACGTACTATTGCGAATGCTCTTCTTCGTGCGGCATGTGAAATATTGCACCGCCAACGTACTCCACCACAAAAAGAGTTTAATTTCATGATTCTGATCGCATGTTGCATTCTTTTTGGCAGTATACCTTTCTCTTGAAAAGAAAGAGACTATATCTTCTTAAGTTCTGACTAAATCCCAAATTTTCATCATTTTTAAAACAAAAATTAAGTTGGAAAAAGAAAGGAAAACGTGTTTTGTTTTGAATGAATTCAGAGAATAGAGCACATGGATCCAAACGAACATTCCCCTTATGGTTGTAAGAATTCGGCGGAATTATGCATTATTTGGCGATTTTTCGCTTGCGCTCGGCTAACGGAAAAGTACCAAAAATATTCCAGTTTATAGATTAATAAATAAATGCACATAATTTTGTGGAAGGAGTTTTTATCACAAAACTTTATACTGAGTTCTTAAACGTAATATTTACTTGCAAGCTTTCCGAAGATCGTTAAGTTTGGTAAACATAGGTGCTCCGATTTCTTTGCTAGGAGAAAGTCGTATTCTGTAAGAATCACATTCCAGGATTTTCGAGACGCAAATGTGTAATTTGGGATTGTGTCTGGCATCATTCGGTTGTGTTTCTGATGTTAGAAATCCTCGCATAATACATAGGAATCCTGAAACAGTTTCGAAAGCAAATATTGTACTAAAACCAAAAATACATTATAAATAGAGACAGAATTTACTTTCCAATATCTTACCAATTAAGTACAACCACATACTGAAAGTGTCAAGAGATTCGTAAACATACAAAACACTGTAAAAACATTGTCATAAAGTTAGACGTGGAGTTGAGTTGTTCACTATTAAGGTTAATAGGTAAGGTTCTCTTTATTTAATCGCTCTTCGAAGCTACAAGAGAAGCCACGGTAACTAATTCGTCATGATCGTGAACTCGTGGCCAGCGTTACTTTTGTTAAGTACCCGGTTCAGGTCCTGGTGAAACCAGTGAGTGAGGAAGAGTAAGAGTCGTATTAACGTCGCACTACAAAGCAGCACAAGGACTACTGGAGACAGAAAAACATGATAAAGCGACGAGGACGACAACTGAGCACCACCATCTCCTAACTACCGCAATACACCAACGGGAGGACATTGAGCCTGGACAGATTTAACGTGAATCGGCCTCCTCTATACGTTTGGGCTGGTAAACACAGAGACTCACCATTTAGAAGTTCGGTGCTTGCTAAATCTGTCCAGGCTCAAAGTTGGTAAGGGGTGCCAAGTGAGGTGTCGTCCTCGTCGCTTGATCGAACTTTAAAACAATCGCTTAAATTAATCGATTGTTTTACATTGAACTCTCAATCAGAGAGAGAAAGAGATATTAACATCACTGTGCAAAGCTACCCGAGAGCTATTGGTGACGGGCCTCGTAATTTTGAACTACTGCCAAATGACGAGGATGACACCCGAGCTGGCATACCTTCTCCGAACTTCCCACCATACCAACGATAGAACGTCTGAGCCTCGACAAATTTAACGTACATCAGCCTCCCTCTTCAAGGGGGTTCATTAGCGGTACTAGGCTCGAACTCATGGCATGCCAGCTACGAGTGCGTTATTTTTACCACTAGGCTATATCGAAGCCTCGCACCAGGACTTAAACTAAATCATTGTTAAAATAGTTATGCATCTAAGAAAAAATATTTCAGTCCAGGCTTATTCAATAGTTAACTGTTTTGAGAATTAGTATATTCAAAGGACATACTAGATCTCACATGCTATGTTCATTTCATTCTGCCTTGGCACCAATTTTTAACTGTCTGAAGCAAAATTACAATTTACGGCCTCATTCCCAATAAATCAAAGTAAAATGATCCTGATCATGCAACTTTGGCCGGAGTTTTCGAGTAATAGGTTATAGTCCTGGTACCTGTAAAGATTCGCCTTGTGAAGGGATTGAAAATCAAATTTTGTCAAAACATAGCTCTCACATTAATGCGGTGCGGAACTTTGATGAGTGGGGTGCCAGCTCAGATGTCGTCCTCGTTACTTGACATAGATACAAAATTACGTGGTCTATCACCAATAGTTTTTTTAAAGAGCTGCATATTAGCAACACAGCCTTTGCAGACAAGGGAAGTCCCCAAGTGTGAGGGCCATTTTATAGTGGCACCATCTAGTGACGGCTCTTGCTGCCAAAATTTGATGATTGAATTAATCTATTACAAATAACTTTTGTAGCTTTAGAGTATGTCAATAATAAAAATAGAATGCAACCCACTCAAAGCAAAACTTCAAAGTAGAAAAGCGGCTAGCGAAAAAACTTTTTTCGTTATCAAATTCTTTATCAAAAACAAGTTTCGATTTGTGAAGATGTTAGAATTAATCACTAATTGGCTCAGAGAGGATACATCGCGTGATATCGATTATGTTGGCGTAAAGTGGCAGAGAGTTGAAACGTTTTCAAATTGAGACGATCGTTATATTTTAAAAGCTTTTGATTTGTGTGTGTGTGATTACACAAGATTTTAAAATCCTGAAATGACTTTCATATTATGAGTGACATTTGCTAACTCAAGTCTTAGGCGATAGAAAGTACTTATCTCTTCTATTGTGTTTTAACTTGTTTTATGTTCTTTACATAATTAGTCATTAAGTTTGCATACTCCAACAATATCTTTCATGAAATTTTAATCGAGATGCCGCAACAATAAGAAACCAATCAATAGATTTTATAATTCTAAATAAAAATGTAACATTTAAGGTATCCAATTACGTTCAGAACCGTGATTTTGCAAAAGCGTACGAACGAATATTTTCTTTAATATTTAGTGTCATTTAGCTTCGAATACAAGTATAAAATTGTTTCCAGAATATTGTTACAATAAAAAGTTATTTAAATGCAATATTTTGAAAAAAAAATTAGCTATACATAATCTCCACAGAGCCTGAACTAGAATTTTTAAAAAACTTACATTTTACAAGTTATAACCAGTTGAAATAATCGGTGGTTTCGTTAAAATTTCTACATTCTGATGTATTAAAAAATATGGAGATAAATCCACTTCTAAGCTACTGTATATTTTAAAAATCCATTCAGGATCTGTACAGAGGTCTGAGCTATATTTACGCAAAATATTATTATAGAACTACAAAAAGATAATTTAAAAACTCTAAGTAACGAAAAAAAATGATCTCTCTTCTTAGTATACATTAAGAGCATATTAATACTCTTCCATACAAGTCGCATGAAGAAAATTAATCGTAATTATTTGAAGTATTATTAGTAGATAAGTGATATGTATGCTAATGCGAAAGCACATTGCTATAAATAATTCAATTCTCATTTGAATTTTATGCCTGCAATTCTGTGTTCAATTGATTTTGAGTCTCTGCCAAAATGTAGATCTACTGGAATTGAATTGTAATTACACAATGCAGTTTTAATTTAATGCGTTTTGGGTTTTTTTCGGATTATAACTGTGCGTGTGTGTGTGCCTGAAAAATAACTTGTCAAAACTATTACATTTTTAAATATTAATAATTTAAAAATGTCATTCAAATAATTACACATTTATTAACTGGATATAGTGTCCTTCACGCATTTCAAACAGAACTTACAACTAAAAGGCTCCGAAAGCTATACCACTTGCAATAATGATTAAAACACAATACTGTTAGTTGTTTTACATGAAAAAAGCCATCTGTTGAAACTAGGTATGAATTATTAAATTTCAACCGAATACTTTTGGTTCCCCAACTATAATGCCCATTTACTTAGCTTATAAATGGTTATTGATGGAATTTATTGAACATAAAAGGTCTATTGAAGTAATTGCCAATATATACACTGGTATTCAAACTTACGAGTTTTCAGATTTAGTTGATTATCTCTAGAGCTACAGGACATATTTTAACAAGTAATATAAAAAAATTGAGTCAATTCTTACTTAGATCAACAAAGAAAATTTTTATTTTAGCTACTTTTTATTAAATAGTTACAATTGATATAAATATGTATATACATATGACAGAATCACAACATTAAGTGGTAATTAGTTTTTATTAATTATAATTCAAGTTTCGTATTGTCATCCAAAACAATCGTGTGTATAAAATTTCAGTTCAACTGAATGCTTTAAAACGTGAGAAAAAAACTTTTCAAGTTTTGACACAAGTCCCCAAAAGGGTCGCTAAGTCGCCAAAAATGATGCCAACGTGGCTGTATTTGTAATTCTTTATATAATTAGTTTTAATAAATTAATTTTTATTAATTATAATTAAATTATTGTATTGTCATCCGAAATAATCATGTATATAAAATTTCAGCTCAATTGAGCGCTTTAAAGTGTATTTTATTAACGATGGAAAATTCCAACAAGATATATAAATATATAGAGTGTGAGCTAATAGTAGGAATGGGCTCAATTCATGGGACGTCATAGTCACATGATAGTGAAAGCCACGTGATTCTAGCCAATCAATTTAAAAACTCATGCGACGTCACAGTCACACGGTAAAAACTATCTAGTGTTTCCAGCTAATCAGTTCACGCTCTCCGGTGTTGCCAAATTTTGCTCTTTGTAGATTGATTGATTGATTGAATATTAACGTCGCACTGTTCAGCTACACGAGGGCTTTTTGGCGACGGACCACGTAATTTTGAACCATGGTCAAGTGACGTGGACGACACCTGAGCTGGCACACCCCTCTCCTAACTACCAGACCACACCAACGGGAGGACGTTTCAGCTCTCGACACATTTAACGTGCATCGCTGCCCTACACGGCGGGTCTTTAGTGGTACTGGGCTCGAAATCCGTGACAAGGCCAGCCACGGTCCGATACCTATACCACTCGGCTACCGCCGCCACTTGCTCTCTTTGTAGAAACTTTCTCTTAAAAAGTACATATGTATACAAAATGCATTTTATTAAAAGTATAAATATATAAAATACTATTTTTATAATTGAAAAAAATCTTTTTGAAGAATTTTTTCCCCTTACATTTAAACATCTTTACGCAAATATGAAATTTGAAATTTTATCCGAGTTTTACAAATAGAACAAGTACAATTAGTTTAATGTTTGTTTTGAATTCAATGGAAAACACGTGTTTGTTTTATTATGTGACTTCATGAATTGAGCCCATTGAACAAGTAATATAAAAAAGTTTTTTTTAAGTCAATTCCTACTTAGACGAATCAACTTAATGACAGAATCACAACATTAAGTGATACTTTTTATTCATTATCATTAAAGTATATCGTATTTTGATCCAAAACAATCGTGTATATAAAATTTCAGTTCAACTAAATGCTTTAAAATGTGAGAAAAAAAACCTTTTCAAGTTTTGACACAAGTCCCCAAAAGGGGGGTCGCTAAGTCGCCAAAATTGATGCCAACGTGGCTGTATTTGTAATTCCTTAAATAATTGTTTTTAATCAATTAAATTTTATTAATTATAATTAAATTATTGTATTGCCATCCAAAATAATCATGCATATAAAATTTCAGCTCAATTGAGCGCTTTAAAATGTATTTTAAGGATTGAAAGTTCCACCAAGGTAAATAAATATATAAAGAGTGTGACCTAATAGTAGGAATTGAAAAATAACCATTCAACAGTTATAATACATACGCATGATCGTGTCTAAAACTCATTGGAATACTAAGGTAAAAAGCCGCAGTTGCACAGAAAGGAGCAAAAAAAAAAAAAAATCTGAATGGGGTTATGCTTTCCTCTCGCAAGTATACAGACCACGCACCGCGATTTTGTACTGGAAATAAGGAAATCTATGAATTCTAATCCCACTCACGTTCAGAAACTCTTTTTTTAAGGCCTTCAATGGTTGTCAAAGGAGAGTTGCGAGTTGCAGTTTCCCTCCCCAGCCATGCTCTATACCAGTGATACTCAACCTGCGGCCCATTGAGCCTTTTTAAGTGGCCCGGTCACTGCTCACTGCTTTGAGAAATTCATTTAAGGTATCCGACTACGTTCGGTTGATTGATTGAATATTAACGTCGCACTGTTCAGCTACACGAGGGCTTTTGGCGACGGACCACGTAATTTTGAACCATGGTCAAGTGACGTGGACGACACCTGAGCTGGCACCCCCTCTCCTAACTACCACACCACACCAACGGGAGGACGTTCCAGCTCTCGACAGATTTAACGTGCATCGCTGCCCTACACGGTGGGTGTTTAGTGGTACTGGGCTCGAACTCGTGACAAGGCATGCCACGATCCGATACCTATACCACTCTGCTACCGCGGCCACCCGACTACGTTCGGAACCATGATTTTAAAAAAGCGCATAAATGGATAATTTTCAAGATATTTAGTGTCACTTAGATTAGAATACATGTATAAAATTGTTTTAAAAACATTGACAAAAAAAAATTAAATACAATATTTCGGCAAAAAATTAACTTAGAATAATCTTTTCCCAAATGTTCTCCTTTTGTAAAAAAAATTCCATTTTATTAATATTTTGCCTGTATATAGCTCAGACCTCTGTACAGAGGCTCAACTATGATTTTTGAAAAATGCACATTTTCAGAATTACAACCACTTGAAATAATTATCGGCGTATTTTCTTAAAATTTCTCCCTTCTGCTTTCGTAAAACATGGATAAACCGACTTCCAAGTTATGCATTTCAAAAATTCTAGTTCAGCCTCTGTACAGAGGTCTGAGCTGAATACAGGCAAAATATTATTATAATAGAAGCATTTTTCAAAAAGGAGAATATTTTGAAAATGTGTCATTCTATGTTCATTTTTTGTCAAAATATTATACTTAAATAATTTTTTTATTGTAATACTACTTTTAACCCAATTTTATTTACATTGTCTAATCTATAAGTGACGCTAAATATCATAAATATTATCCATTTACACGCTTTTGAAAAATCACGGTTCCGAACGTAGTCGGATACCTTAAGAACAATGTGTTCAAAATTTTGTGGGAAATTCTTTGACGAGAAATCAAATATATCAATTTAGCTTTTTTTGCTGTCGATATCGTTTGGCTGCGAATTGATATTCTTTTTCTGTTTGTAACTATTACGTTTAGTGACAACAGTAGTGTAGCGATAATTTTATAGGTAGAACTAATTTTTAGCAATCTTTCATACCTTGCAAGCGAAAAATATTTGAACGATTTCGAGGTTGACTGTTTTGTAGTGAAAAACAAACAGATCAGTAATTGTTTGATTTGTTACGAAAATGCTGTATTTCAAAACACCAGTAAACAGAAATCCTTCACTGGCACTTTTTTTTCCCTCCACAAGATCTCTTTCAAGAAATGTTGAAGAAAAAAAAAAGCTTTATTGAATATTCTTTGCAACAGCAACAAAGTGTTTGTGTCAGTGGTAATGTCACAACGATAACAAAGACGTCCTATGAAGTTTGTTATGTTATTGGTAATCATATGAAAGCGTTTAGTGATGCAAAAGTTATGAAGGAGTGTTTCTTAAATTCTTTTAATTTAGTGTTAGTTATAAAAATATAAAAAATTAAAAAAAGCAAAACAGGAGTTAGTAATATTTTGTGATCAGTTTTCCACATTTTAAATGTTATTTTGGTCTTAAAACTGAAGGGTTGTTTTCACAAAACAAGGAATCTGCACAATCAGGAAAAAAAAAGGGAAATCGCACACAAAATTTACACCCAATACCAATTCTTTTTTGTCACCAAAAAAGCGCTAAGTAATTCAGTACCCAGAATTGCAGTTTTAAATGCTTATCCACATATATGGAAGAAAAGCGACTCAATTACTCAATCGGGATATCCCCGGGAACTATTAGACCTACAGATTTGAAATTTGACAGGCATGTTTTTGTTAAAAGTAGACATCCTCTAACAGGTTTTGCGGAAATTAACTGCCAACGGGACGTCAGAAATTTTGGGAGAGTTAGATAAAAAACTATTTGAGTTCTTAGAATTAGTTTAAATATGGCAAGTGAGTGAATATTACCGTTGCACTGTTCAGCTACTCGAGGGCTTTTGGTGAAGGACCTCGTGATTTTGAACCATGGTCAAGTGACAAAAACTACATTTGAGCTGCCCCCCTCTTCTAACTACCACACCACATCAACGGAAATACTTAATGGGCATCGCTTCCCTACATGCCGGGTCTAGAGTGGTACAAGGCTCGAAATCATGACACGCCGTTCACGAGTCTGCTACCTTGGCCACTTTAAAGGCCGTATCACACGTATATTTTTCATTCATGCAATTTTTTCGTCCAATTTTTGGCCGAATCTGAGGAGGAAGGGTTGCCGTAAACAAAATGACACGCTCTGACGTCAGCTGCGCTCTATCTCCACATTGAAAAATTACTCGCCGATTTTTCTGCTTCGGAAAATGGACATCCAAAACTATTTCTTTCATTTCGCTTGCGCAGTTGTTGATGGGTGTAAACTAAAATAGAGCACCATTCTATGTAAAATATTATACGCCGTTAAAATATTATACACCATTAAAATATTATACGGCATATCTGAAGTGTTAGACGAAACCGGAGCCGCCATCTTGTTTATGACGTAGGGCGCCGAAGAACCCCCATTGGCTGGAGTTTCAAGCAATTTTATTTGGAACAACTCTTTAACGCTAGCAAAAAATTGTTCTAAAGCGGTTGCTATGGCAACTGAGTAAAAATTGCACGAATTGAACGAACAATTGCTTGAAATGTGTACGTGTGATACGGCCTTAAATATGGTAAGCATACTTTGCCGGTAACATATATATTAAATTATTACCCGATTATACAATACAATAAAAAACTAGTGAAATACAGCTAGAAATTTGTCTATTTTCGGTGAAATAAATTTGACTATCGTCTAAAAAACCTAATTCTAACAATGTAAAACTGTCCCAAAAAAAGACGCATTATTTGAATTTAAAATCGACAAGTTTATTGTTGAAATAAGAAAAATCTACCACAATTTTAAAATTCTTTAAATTTTAGGCTCAGAAGAGAAAGGCGTGTTCTCAAAACTTCTCTTGGCGTTTACACTAATCTATAACAAATATTTTAGAAGAGTTCAGAAAAATAGGGAACTCACTTTGAGCCAAATACAGTTGATGTAATCCATTTTACTGGAATAATGTCATTATTAATGGATTAGAGCATCGATACTCAACCTGCTGCTTGCATGCGGTCCTCCGAGCCTTTTTAAGTGGTTCGGTCATGGCCCATTGCTCTGAGAAATTTACTTATTTAGAGAACATTGCATTAAAAATTTTGGGGGAAATTCTTTGTCAAGAAATCAAATATATCAATTTTGCTTTTTCCTGTCTGTGTCATACGGGTACGAATTTATATTCTTTTTCTATTTGGAACGGTTACGGTTAGCGATAACAGACAACAGTAGAGTAGCGGTAATTTTATGGGAGTAACTAATTTTTAACCATGTTTCATATCTTGCAAGAAAAAAAAGCACTCGAAGAAAATATATAGTTTCAAGACTATTGGGAGGTTGACTATTTTGTAGAGAAAAACAAACATGGATCAGTAATTGATTTGTTACGAAAGTGATGCATTTAAAAATACTTCAATGGCACTTTTCCCACGAAGATCTCTTTCAAGAGGTAATAAATAGGCCTTCTTGAATAATCTTTGTGACAGCAACAAAGTGTTTTGTCAGTGGTAATGTCACAGCGGTAACAAAGACATCCTATGTGAAGTTCGTTATATTATTGGGAATCATATGAAACCGTTTACTGATGCCGAAATTGTGAAGGAGTGTTTCTTAAATGCTTCTAATTTAGTGTTAGTAACAAAAATAAAAAGTATAAAAAATAATTAACAAAAGCAAAACAGGAGTTGTAATACTTTGATCAACTTTCCATATTTTAAATTTTCAATGGTTTCTTGGGCTTAAAACATTTCTCAACCCGCTTCCCCCCACCTATTTATCCTCACGTTACGGCCCGCGTGAAATACCTAACATATGTATGCGGCCCGTATCAAATAGCTGACATATGTATGCGGTCCAGCAGAAAAAAGGTTGAGTACCCCTGGATTAGAGTGTTGAAATTTATATTAAGAATTTCTAAAAATCTAGTATTGTACGTCGACATGTAATTTGTTAAATTAAGCTCAACATATACAAAATGAAAAGCAAGAAATTTATTCCACATATAACCAAATATTAAAAAATATTAAAACAATGATTGCATTTTACATAGTAGCTGCTTGCAAATGGCATGCATACCAAGATGTTTTAATCCTTAGTAACATTAAACAGTTTCAAGTTTTAAAAATTTGTATTTTTTGTTAATCTAAAAATAAACTAGATTATTTAGAACAATCTATGCACAATACATTTTCTTTGCGTTTATTTTTAGCTGGAGCTGAATTCTATGAACTATGACGGAACAGCTGAATTGCACAAGAATTCTTTGATTTTATTTAAAATCCCTCTGTGGCTTTGAGCTCCTAAATTTTTTTGCATCGATATCTTTAGCCTGTAAAAATATTCTGTGTGCACTTTAGAAATATAAAAACGTCATTATGAAAGTATTGCGATCGCCTGTTCCGAAGGAAGTTTAACACCAGGAATTCTAGAAAGTATCAGGGTCAATTTTGATTGCAGCCCTAATTTTAACACTTGCTCTTACATGGTAGAATTTATTTTCTGTTTCATCATTACTTTCCTTTTTGCAGTGTGGGTAATAGGGTTCTCCAATAAGAACATAATCTAGTAAACTACCTACCGGAAGACGTCCACGGTGTTGCTTATCTTCCAGATCTGTACAATGCTTGAGCAATAAGCCTGAACGATGCGAGATGAGTCTTTCATTCAATGTAGCAGACCTTTTTCTGCGACTTTCTACAGGTTCGATTATTATAGGACGAAACTTTTCTACTTCCTCTTGTTGTTTCTCACTCGGATTTTCGATTTCTAGATGGTACGCTAAATTTGGCATGAAGTAACAAATTATCATCGATGCCCTTACTCTGAAGTACTTTTCATGTTTCGGTTTTCTGTATGCTACTAGTTTAAGTCCTGATTTAGTTATATCATCAATGCAAGTGATTTTACTCTTGTCTCTGCTAATTTTATTTGTAAGCTGGCAAGTTATATCAGTCTCAATATCACATTTGAATGGATTACCTAAATCGGATTCTATGGCTGTAAAACCACAGTATATTCTATGCAGGGGCGAATCTTTTACCCATGATATCGATGCTATACCGCACCCCATATACACTCGTTTCTTATTCCAAACTTTATACAAAGCAAATGATGTGGTATTTGTACGAGTGTAGACGGTTTTCGGTGATACATGAAACTTATCATCCCCCTTTCTCTTATACATTTCCGAAGTATTTATTTGTTCTTCAGAACCAATTTCATTGTCTGATTCAGAAAAAGACGAGTCGGAAGTCAACTTAGCACTTGAAGACTCTTCGGCATCAGTCGGTGTTACGGAAACGATTACGGATTCAGTGTCCTCTATATCCGTAGTCCAATCGACATCTAAATGCTTGTCACTGAAAATTTCTTCGGTATTTGAAACAGCCTCATTGGCTATTGAATACTCAGATTCCAGTGAAGTCTCCCTATGAATGACATTCGAAGACGATACGAAACTAATTAACGAATCTGTAATGAAAACAACGTCATTAATGTATCGTTTAACTGCATTAATTATGGAAAGCTCATTGGATTTGGTTGAATATTCAGGATCTATAGCACTTTCGTCTACTTCGGTTGAAAGTGAATCCTTATTCGATGATACTTCAGTAGTGGTAGAAAACTCTGGTACTGGGGTGTTCTCAGAGCTCAAAGTAGAAGTATCCACCCTTTTTGAGAAACCACCCTTTTCTGCAGACTTTACTTCCTTCGGCCGTTGTGATAGGACTGTAGGAACTGAACTGCGAGAGACACTAATTGACAAGCTTTCTGTGTTTTCAAGTGTAGCGTGCATTAAATTGGTAATTAATTTTACAAGTTCTTTAGATTCATGTTTATATGATGAAGTACCACAGGAAGGATGGATTTTAGTGTTTTTAGATCTCTCCTCGAAATCGTGACAAGAAAAGAAAACCCCCATTTCGAATGAAAAAAGCTTTTTCTGAATGTCCGCAGCAATAAGTCCACACTTTTTACTGGTAATTTCAACTAGACAATCTGCGTAAGATTTCTGCAACCTGGAAAGAAAGAGAACCCATTTTACCTTATGCTTTTCTTATATCAATACACAATGAGTTTAAAAATCCATGCATTTTCAAACTTCCACTTCAAAAATGTATGCAGTAAAATTGAAGCACCCAATAGTTAAATCTATCCAATTACACAATGAAGGGGCTCCATTAAGATCGTAATGAAAACTTGGTATTAGAGAACAGTTTAGTCAAAATCTATTTTGGTGTACTCCTTTCCGATGATTTTAAAACTACACCAATCTAGTGTTTAACGCCACTATAAAAACAAGGCAGTTGAGGATGGACCTCGTAATTTTGAACCATGATCAAATGATGACACCCTGACTGACACCCCCACTCCAAATTACTACATCACGCCATCGGGAGGACTTGGAGCCCCTACTAATTCCGCGTATATCATCTCTACACGGCAAGTCTTGAGTTATATATTCGTCACACTATAAAGCTGCACAAGGGCTATTGGTGACGGACCTCGCAACTTTGAACCATTGTCAAAAGACGAGGTAAATATCCGAGTTGGAACTCTTTCCTAACTTCCAAATAGCACCAATGCGAGGACGTTCAACCTTTGACAGATTAAACGGGACTCTACACGGCGGGTCTTCAGCGGTACTAGGCTCGAGTTCATGACATGCCAGCCGCAAGTCCATTACTCTGATAAGGCTACCACGGCCCTAAGAGACTTGAGTGGCATCAGTACTCGAACTTGTGACATGCCGGCCACGAGTCTGGGTGAGTGAATATTAACGTCACACTATTCAGCTACACGAGGGCTTTTGGCAACGGACTACGTAATTTTGAACCATGGTCAAGTGACGTGGAAGACACCCGAGCTGTCCCCTAATAATTCCCACACTACAGCAACGAGAGGACGTTTCAGCTCTCGACAGATTTAACGTGCATCGCTCCCCCTACATGGCAGGTCTTCAGCGGTACTACGCTCGAACTCGGGACACGCCGGTCACGAGTCCGTTACCTTGACCACTAGGCTACCACGTCCACGAAAATTGTGCCAAGGCATTGAGGGTAATGAAACCGATACAGTGGAATTTTGCCAATAAAAGTACAACTAACAATGCCAAAAGATGTTGAAAAAATCTTCTTAAGGTTAGTGGTTATCTTTTAATGATAATTTCAATTTAGGTTAAAAATAAAACAAAATTAAATTTTCGTCCGCATTTTACCACTGTAAAACTTATTGCAGACAGATTTTCTAATAATTTCAGCTTATAATAAAAGTATTTATAAACTATACTCTCTATTTATATATATTTTATACAAATTTACTTTGACAGGAAATAATATTGTGTAAAAAGGTAGAATTTTGGAATGAGAAGATATTTTGTTACATTTGGTTCTTATTGTTAGGGTTGCGAAAAATGCGGGTTGTCATTTTCAACAGATTTGTCGCCAGGTGAGTGAACGAATATTAACGTCGCACTGTTCAGCTACACGAGGGCTTTTGGCGACGAACCACGTAGTTTGAACCATGGACAAGTGACGTGGACGACACCTGAGCTGGCACCCCCTTCTAACTATCCCATCCCACACCAATGGGAGGACGTTTGATCTCTCGACAGATTTAAAGTGCATCGCTCCCCTACGCGACGAGTCTTTAGTGGTACTGGGCTTGAGCTCATGACATGCCAGCCAGCCATAATCTGATACCTTGACCACTCGGTTACTGCGGCCACCAGGGACACTCAAAGCACCGGTTGAATGCGACTGATATACACAGGTGGCAGTGAAAGGGTTTAATAGTTTGAGTATAAAAAGATTCTTTACTTACAGACAAAATGCTTCACTCGAACTTCCCATTTTCTCTGCATATTTCATCCCCTCAGAGAAACAATCGGTTGCTTCGGGTTGAAGGCTGTTAATGCAATTTGCGTTTTCCAGATACGCTATAAAATAATCCAAATTTTAACTAGGTACTTTATTTAAGTATCAAAATTAACACACTGCTGGAATTCAGAGGGTTTAATTTAGACGAATTTGTGATAATCTAATTCTCCTAAAATGAAATCATGCACATCATGATACTTAGCAGTCCAGATATCTGGAATTTGGTACATTCTATCTTAGTCAATTTCCGACCGCACTGGAGTGCCAGTTTCTGAACCCAGCAATTCAACTGAAGATTGATTTTTTTTAAAACCCGTCACAAGTAAAGAGTTTTATCTAGATTAAACTGTTTTGGTTTGTGAATAGAAATGGTCATGTAAACCGCCTTAAACTAGTCAATTTGGTCACTTACATACTTCAGGAAATTCTCAAAGTGACCCCTTTCCACAATACGAGATTGAATTTTGTAAGAGTTTTAAAAGGAAAGTCTCTTCAAAGTATTTCTTTGGATCTGTATTTAGTTTTAGCTTATTCTTATCACTCCATCAATAATTGAAGCCAAAAAAAGTTGATGCAAAATAGTGTGATTTGAGTCATTACGTGGTACTTGCATTATATACACTAGAGCAATTTCGCCAAATAACAGGACGACGCCAAATGCCAGATTTATCCTTTTGTACAAAGCGTGGGAGTGTTTGACTATTGGTTGCAGATCGTGGCGTTTGGTGACGTCTTTTGATTTAAAGAAATTATATATAGTCGAAGGTGTAATACACAAATACTGTTACGTTTAAATACATTGATTGTTGTCCAATAAAAGGATTGTTTGGATGGCGGTTCCAGGCATTTCGCCACTGTTAGTGGTTAATGCAATAATTTTTGAGTAACGTCTAAAACCCCACCGATGAATATGAAAAAAATTAAAGATTTGAGATTTAGTGAAATGATTGATAGGGAAATTACAGTTACGATAAATTTATAATCCTAACCATCCCGAAAATTCAATTAGCATAATAAGCATTCATTAACATAGAATACGTATGTTAATCCTCCAATAAACAAAATCATAAGGTTGACCCGAAAAAAGTCCAGCATAAGTGGCTTGTCTATAAAGTCTCAAGAAACCGAAAGTGTTCTCCATTTTCCGGATGTGATCAGCACATTTTATGTATGTGGCAAATACAGAGTAGCCATAATTAAGCTGCAAGTGTTCAAGTGGTGCTGGAGAGAAAACCCCTGGGAATATTTCAGTGAAATTTGGTATCTATACGTTTCAGAGAACATGCACAAATTAAAAATGCAAAAAAATTGAGCATAAAGGCCTTTTAAGAGGCATATAAACAATATACAAATTCACTTACAGTTTATCAAAATTCCATACAATTCGCTTCAGTAATTAAATTTTTACAGTATCATGTAATCATAAATTAAAGTTGTAATGATTTCACTCAGCTCTTGGATAACTATTAATTTCAATATGAAAATTATCAAAAAAAATAAATAAATAAAATGGTAAATTCTTTTACAGTTCAGTATCAAAAGGGTCCGTAACGATTTCGAGTCTCTTTCGCACTCTCCCGTTCCCTGATTTTCCAAGCCAGGAGACCACTGTACTTCGCGGGTTCGTTATCGCTCTTCCTATCGCTCAAGGGACGTCCGAACGGCTCCCTTCAAAAATCCAGTCCTTTTTCCCCCGGACTCTCTCGCCCTCTTTATATCATCTCTTTCTCCTCGTCATCCACTTCTCATCTCTTTGTCGGCCTCAATCCCTCTCGTTCTTCTGACGCCTTCCGGTCTCGGCTCCCTTGATATCTTACCCTTCTGCCGCGCCAAATCATTCTCATTTCCTGTTCGCTAGTCTCAAAGAAGCGCCGAGGCTGGGTGCACCTTTATGCGTTCTCAGACGCGCCGTCGTCAACGAGTTGTGGGAAAATGAATACACAATGATAAGGCGCCTCTTTTTGACAGTCCGGTCAGCTGGGAAAAAGGTGCCGAAACTCGACCACCCAGTTACGAAATTCCTTCCCAGCAATTAGCGAAATGCCTGGAATTTTCGCAACTTCTGTCGGCAAGGGATCTGTTGGAAAATAGGGGGAAGAGATGCTTCGTCACAAAGTAAATTAAGATCACAAGTTAAAAAATCCATAAAGACACTCCGGAATACAAACCATTATTTATTCAATGAAATTATCACATGATGTGCTCAATATGCGAACCACTAGATGCAACCACATTCTGAAAACTTAAAACAGCATGGTCTACATTCTCCTAAAATCTCTGTTGTAACACCTCACGTATTTCGTTATGCTAGATTTCAATTCAGCAACAGAAGCATGTTCTTATCTATAAACCATATCTTTCGGATGTCCTGACAAATAAAATCGCAAGAATTAAGGTCCGGTCAACGTGGGGGCAGGCGTTTACGAAACCCCTGCTTATGACTCGGTCCGCACCAAAAATGTAGCAATTTTTTTTAACAGGTTTAGTGATGTCAGGGGGTGCTCCTTCCTCCATAAATACCGTAGTTTCTAAGAAATGTCTCTTGCAATGCTGGAATCAATTGTTCTCTCAACATCGCTACTCAATGTGGTCTTTTTTTATACTGTTCGATGGGCTTAAAACTTTGCATATATGCCGTCGATAAGCATTGAAACAAGGCACAGCTCCATCCCTTGAGTGAAAATGGTGATCCCCCTGCATATTTGACTTGCGCATGTTCTGAAACGTGCAGATACCAAAGTTCACTGGAATATTCCCAGCAGTTCTCTCCAGCACCTCTTGAACACTTGCAGTTCAATTATGGCTACCCTGTACTTTGCCTTCACAGAACAAGACGCTTGAGGATAGTTTCAAACGAGGAAAATTTGTGCCAATCTACATTTTTCTGTCACCACTTATGGTGTGAAGAGAAAAATTCCGTTTACAAAACGGACACAAGGGTGGCTGAAAAAAAAGAGAGTTGGGCGGCTCGTTGGAACACTTAATCAATGTAAAGCTTTCTCCATTTTCAATACTCAAGTAGCCGCTTGTGAGGCGCTTACTAGTGGGAGAACGTATTTTCGGGAGCGACACAGCAAGGAGTGCCAATTGACTACATGTGAAGAGACCCAGGCGATTTCAATTCAAAACTAGCTTCCGACTGTGCCATTAGGTACAGCACAAGTTTATTCGTATGAAAGAGCCTCTAAAGAGACTACTGGCTAATTGAGTGCCATTTGGGAACCTATCACAAACAAAAGAGTTGAGGGGGGCTTACTTCTTGGATATCAGTGGTGTGTGGGACGTTTCTACCACGCTACACTATTCCTAGACTGAGTATATATATACACAGGGTGAAGCAAATAAAAGTGGCTCATAGAACATAGTTCCATGTTGCAAAGAAACACGTAAAAGAAAAGGAGATAGCACGCTAATCTGCTTATAGATGTTGAAAATGACTACCATTCATCTCTCGGAACCTTTGGATCCTGGTCAGCAAATGGTTGAAGGCAGATCGAAGCTGGACTGCTAGAATTGCAGCAATCTCATCACAAATGTTCTGCTGCAAAACTTGAAGACCGAGTGTTTCTGTGATACACCTTAGACTTGAGGGTTCCCCTCGAAAAGTATTCGTACACTAATAGATCAGGTAATTTGGCTGGCCTGCTGGGGTCGAGATCAGACTGACCCCTACTCCCAACTTTGTCAAGAGCGAAGATTGTGTAAATGTGATCCAAGTTTTGGCGGGATGTATGGGCAGTTGCACCATTCTGTTGGAAATTACTGTAGGCTTTTCCCTCTTCAGTTCATGCTGCCATAAATGGATTCAAAATGTTGGAAATGTAACGCTCCGAATGTATCGTTTGTTGAAAGATAGCATCAAATGATTCTGATCATGCAATGGTGTATGGAAGTTATGTGGATTCTCTGCTGCTGTCTAAAGCCTGCCATTCTGCAAGTTGATATAACCATTAATATCAACTCACATTGACACAGCCGTCAATAAGATCCGAACTGGTTTCGATCACTGTGTGCTCGTCACATTCCCGTCCAATCGTATCCATTCATCCTGGTAACTTTTATTTGCCCATTTGCCCCAACCTGTAGAAACGAGAATATGTAGATTATACAAATTTATAATACGAGACCAATATCGAACCGGTATCCTTTATACATTAAATCTTATTTTTAAAGTTAGAAGACAAGTTTGGTTTAATTTTGCGTAACGCTATTTGAAGATTCTACGACAAACTACTACTTGGTATGCTGTCACTATACCAAGGATCAAGTTTAAATTAAAAAGTTTCGATAAATAAATTGCACTTGCCCTTTTGTGAACAACTATTTTCACACAATTGTTTTGCGAAATCTGCATCTCTGATCAATTTCTCTTCTCTTGGTGAAGGAGTCTGTTGACACTTGCAAATTTCTTTTGCATCTTGCATGCAGTGTATAAACATTTTTTCTTTCCTGTTGGAAAATTAATATCGATTTAAAAGGAAAAATGCCTTTACCCGATTGATTTGCATAGGAATTGAGTTGTTCATTTGGTATCAAGTTATCAAACAATTGTTTAATGAAAAAGCATTGAATATGAAAATAAATTTCAGTTTAATCTAGAATATTCTGAAGTTCTACAAAAACAAGTTATATAAAAAAAAAATAGTTTAAGTCAATTCCTACTTAGATCAACAACGAAAATTTTTATTTTAGCTACTTTTTATTAAATAGTTACAATTAATATAAATATGTATATACATAGGACAGAATCACAGCATTAAGTGGTAATTAGTTTTTAATTATCATTAAAGTATCGTATTGTCCTTTTAATTTTAGTCCAACTGAATGCTTTAACACGTGAGAAAAAAACATTTTCAAGTTTTGACACAAGTCGCCAAAAGGGTCGCTAAGTCGCCAACGTGGCTGTATTTGTAATTCTTTAAATAATTAGTTTAAATCCATTAATTTTTATTAATTATAATTAAATTTTTGTATTGTCATCCAAAATGATCCTGTATATAAAATTTCAGCTCAATTCAGCGTTTAAAATGTATTTTATTAACGATTGAAAATTCCACCAAAATAAAAATAAATAAATATACAAGTATATAAATAAATATATATATAGACAGTGCGAGCTAATAGTAGGAATTGAAAAAAATGAAGTTGGAAGTACTAAGTATTCTTTTATTATAAATGAACTTAATACCATTAGTGCATCAAATCTACATGGGATCTTATTTTAGATCTTCAAACAGATAAGTATGTTGATTCCCGAATTTATACCAGTTTTCCAAATAACTGTTTTCAAGACCAGTTAAATTTTGCTTGTTTCAATTGTATTTTTCCCCCATAAGTGTTTGTGGAAGGGTTCAAGACTTCGTTTAACATTTGAAGCTTTGACCTCATCGATAGGATATTAAAGAAAGTTTTTATGGACACATTCCATTTCAAATTTGAAAAAAAATTGCAATGATATTGTTGGGGTACCTATTTTGCCACACATCCGACTGAAACCCTCAACACTCAAAACTATCAACGTGTCTACCCGACACTGGTGCAGGTACCAAAGATATGTAGGTACACCCCCATTCACCCAAATCAAGAGAGACCACTTACCTGGGTAGTACAAAATAATCTTTATTTTGATGACAGGAACACTTCACATATTAAAACATTGAAAGTACTGACTACAAAAATTCTACGCTATACTCAAAAAAAAAACACAGTTGGCGCCATCTGTCGGAAATCTGGAAAACATTAGCTGACAAATTCTCAACACTCCCACCTTTTGATTTTCGGAAGAGAAATCAAAAAGTCAAATAATGTTATCTCTAGTGCAGGAACACACCTCCAGAGGATACAGTTTTCTCACCGGTCGAGTCAATATGCCATTTCTGGTCTTCCCCTTTCCCCCTGAACCCCCCCCGTCTCTGCATAGAAAGCCCCGAACACGAGCGATGGGCCAGTTCACTCTCTCGGGGTTTCCCCTGCACCCGACTAATACGATGTTCCTACTTTAATTCGCAGTCTTTATGTCCATGTCTCGGGATCAACGTCCCAAAACTCCGGAAAAAAACGGCTCCGCATCTTCTCCCTGAGCTCTTGGCAAAAACGTTGACGTACCAGAAGTTTGTTTCTGTCCAGTATGTCTAAATCAGCTGTTCCTGAAACTCTTATATCCTGCAAAAACATAGGTGTTAATGGTAGAAGATCCTCAGATTCATGGGAGTATAAGTGAGTGGTCGACAGTTTATTACGGCCAATGTCACAGAAAGAGTAAGTAGCTCTTCAAAATTAACGAAGCCTGCCCCAAGACTCTCACAATAAATTTCTTGACGGGCAATTAGTCGCTACCACCATCCGCCCCCCCAGGCAGCCGTGGGTGGAAAAATTTATGTTATGGGATTTAAAGTTTCTTGAGCCACTTTCTCCCAATCAACTTTTTTTTAGTCTTCAAACACCGACAAAAAATTTGTCCCCTTGTCGGGAAAATACAATAGATGGTCGACCTCTGGGCTAGAAACGGGAAGGTTGGGTAAACATTCGGTACTTATGGACGTTACCAATTCCAGATGCACACATCTATACACTCTCTGCACAGGTAAACAATACTACCCAGGATTTATTTTTACTTTTGAGAATCAGAGGGCCACATAAATCTACACCGGTAACTTCGAATGCGAATGCATCTCTATCTAGTGGTAATTGAATAGGTGCAGTAGTCAGAGGTTTTGCTGAAAATCTTTTATACCGGACACACTGCTTTACCACTGATCTTATTGTGCGTCTCGCACCAATAATCCAAAACTCTTCCCTCATTATGACAGTTAGTGCTTGTATGCCGGCATGAGAATACCTTAAATGATAATCTCCGATTAAACAGTTAACAATGTGATGTCTAGAAGGCAAAAGAATAGGGTAACGAAATGCATAAGAATCATCCCGTTCAATGATTTTAGTTTTCCCTCTTCTCAGGCCACTCTTATCTCACGGTCAAGAGACCATTTATAGAATCTCCAGTTTCCGGGAAACTGACTGAATGAGTAAAAGAAATCTACCCCTGGTATCCTGCACCTCATCGACAGATAGGACAGGCTCTTGGTTTACCACTTTCTTTTGGCAATTTTTAGTGAATCTCTTTACCCAACCCAAAATCCGAGTCACTTATGAAAACTGAGAAACTCGCATACCACTTAACCCCATCAATTCCTGCAGTCACACAACCAAGGCCTACATTTAAATTTATTCCCTTCCCCTACGCTCCAATTAAACCAAAATTTCATCTGGCTTAATTTCTAATTTTGGCCATTTGTCCTCGGGGTCTTTGAGCCAATCAGGCTCACTCCACCAGTCTGATTCAGAAAACTGAAGAGGGGAACAACCACGGGAAGGCAAATCCGCCGGATTATAAGGACCCGGTACATATGACCATTGATCTGCTTTAGAGAAAGCGCAAATTTCTTTAACATGATTGCCCACAAAGTTTCCCCAGGCATCATTGCTCCGTATCCAAGATATAGCTGTGGTGGAATCAGTCCAGAAATACTTCGGGATGCCATCTAATGCAAGTGCCACATATTTGGAAAGATGTACACCTAAAACACACGCCATTTCCCTTCAGAGGTGCAACTCTTGACCTTGCCGCTACAAAACTAACCAAATTCTCCTCGTTAGTTTCACATCGCAAAAAAATTACGGTGGCGTAAGCGTGCTGGCTAGCATCACAGAACACATGAAGCGACCAGGAATTTCTATCTCCAAACCCCATACCCCGCGGTATTCTTAACTCGTTCAGAATTTCCAATCCATTATATCACTTCAAAAATTTACGTTTAACATTCTCAGTCAATGGAGTATCGCAGCGTACTCCACATGCCCACATTTCCTGTAGTAATAACTTTGTAGTCAGCAAAACAGGCGTTAAGAAACCTAAAGGATCAAACATTACCTGCGTAAGGGACAAAACCACTCTCTTAGACGAGTTTTCTGAAACCAATACAGTTTTACATTCTAAATAGAGGGTGTCGCCTTTTTCTTGTCCCACATAATCCCCAAAACCTACACGATATTATCCGATGTGGATTCCGCGTTTAAACCATCTAGAGCTGACCTTACCACCTCCCCCACTGGACCATAGGTCCACAAACGTAAGTCCATCTTAGAATCCGCTAAAATTTTAGTAGAACATTTCACAAAATCTACAAGCTCCCTTTCATTATCTACAGACGTTACGCAATTGTCAATATAAAAGGATTTACTTAATTTCTGAGCAACATAACCCTGTTCCGTTGTCACTTGTGATAAATGGACCGAAATAACCGCCCCCAATAAAAGTGGACTAGACCTTACCCCAAATACCACCCTTGTGTGCCGAAAACCTTCACAACATTGTCTTTCTCCCACCAAAGAAATCGGAGAAAGTCTATATTCCTTTCGTAATTCCATTTGCAAGAATGCGCGCCGAATATCAGAGGTAACACCAATGCCCTTCTCTCCAAATCTTAACAAGATCGAGGGAATCTCTTCAATTATTGGTCCTTTCACCAAACAATCATTAAGGGAAGGCGATATACCAACCTTACACGAGGCATCAAAGACTGGTCTTATCTTAGTCGTGACATTATCTGGTTTAAATACTGGGTGATGTGGCAAGTAATGTCCCTTAGAATTCAGTTCATGATCTGGGACCATCTCAATCACTCCTTCCTCTAACCATTCCTTGAAAACTCCATATTCTTCGTATTTGCGCAGAGACCCAAGCCTTCGGGTGATACCAAACAATCTTTTTTCTGCTACCTGGTAATTCCACACTTCTTCCCAACCAAGTAACCCCACCAATAACGACCATTTTCTTTACTGGTTAAGAACTCAAAAATTGGTCACGAGCAATTTCTTCTTCCGCAGCGTTAGATAAGTTTTGATTAGCATCTAATATCACGATAGTCTCCAAACTCCAAAGATCGGAGATATTGTCATGAACTGCTTGACTCAACGCATAACGTTGGAGCAGCTCTATCTTTGTCATTAATAATCTCTCATCAGATGCACCACAAACAACCCAACCTAATTTTGTACAAACTGCCGTCAACCCTCCTTTCAATTGCCTTACCCCTGTCCTGTAAGAATTTTACCATAGTTATCACTACCAATAAGTATATCTATTTTGGGGCAGTCTGCTCCCATATCTGACAACCAAATGTTGTTTCGTTTTAGTTCCTTTAATATCGAACCCTTGGACACACGAGGTATATTTCCACATATTACATTCTGATCCAAAAATTCAAATTCTAAACTTGAGCATGCTCGCGGACTGGCTGAACATAATTTTACCCGATATTTGTTACGCAACTTAGGCTCTGTCCTGGAACCGCCAAATAAAGCAAGGCAACATTTTCCTTAGAAACGATTGGTAACCCCAATTCTGCAGTTAATGATTCTGAAATATATGACCGCTGCGAGCCACAATCTAAGAGTACTCACATTTTTATGCCACTTGATACCAGCTATTCTCACCCACAAAGTCATTAAAGCCACTTCCCTTGTACAAATTTGTCTGGCAGTGGTTGTTTGAAGATTGTTTACGATCGATCTCTCTGTTGGGGATTCCCATTTTACTTCCCATTCCTGGACATAAGATAACCGAGTGTGCTTTGCCACATGCCAAGCACCTAACAAACTGTTTACAAAACTTCGCATTTTTTCTCTTTAACCTTGGAAATTCTTTCATCAACAGATAATTCACGGGCAATGTAACAATTTTTACTCTCATGCATTTTACCACAAAAAATACAAGTATGATTTTTAGTTACAAGAAAACCTGTGGCAGTGGGAACACTTGCCTGTTTTTTATACTTGAATTTACTATCTGCTCCCCCTTGCTTTATCATGATAATCCTCCTTACGGTTTATACTATCGAATCCACCACGAGCCAACTTTAATCTTTCCTCACCCTCCACTTCAGCCTTTAAAAATTTCATCAAATTGGTAAGGCGAGATCGTTCATTTTCTTCTGGCTGACCAAAAAGCGAACTCCTTTGCCATGCTTTTAAAACGTCTTCTGTAAGGCACGATTCCACCATGGGAAATAGTCATGCGGTATTTTCCTTCGACTTTAAACCCAAAGATTCCAAGGCTCTTAA
This sequence comes from Trichonephila inaurata madagascariensis, assembly GCA_019973955.1. NCBI lineage: Eukaryota > Metazoa > Arthropoda > Arachnida > Araneae > Nephilidae > Trichonephila > Trichonephila inaurata. The sequence goes on along the minus strand of BMAV01010146.1, from coordinate 28,446 downwards.
GTGAGCTTCAATTTTATAATCTGTCAAGGGGTAATTTATTCCTATTATTAGCCTTAACATTGGTAATGATCGTTTTAATCAATTCCCTAACATAGACTTCCACTAATTCAGGTTCCCAAAAAGTTCCTTTAACGCCAAAACAGCTTTATCATAATTCTCCGAAGTCACTGGATAGCTTTCTGTAAATTCTCTAGCACGCGATCCGGGTTCCATACATTGTACCAAATAGGAAAATTGGTCACCCCGTCAGATCCCGGGTCACAGTGGATTTTTCAAATTGCGACCAAAAAGGAAGCCAATTAATCAACTCCCGTAAAATTTTTTTAATTCAATCTTCGGAAGTCTGTACTGTTTGATTCCATCACGCAAACATTTCGAACCCTGATTTGATTTTTTTCCCCACGCCTTTTTCCAAAAATTGAAATTCCCCGCCAACCTCCCGGTAAACAATGTTATGAAATCATCAGAATAAATTTTCGCGATCTTGGGATTTCCTTAGCGATATCATTTCCCGAAGATTTCCCTTTATCCACAGCCAAAAAATCAAGAATTTTTTTCATCTAGAATCTTTTTTTCTAAATATACCCCTTTTGAAATTTTTAGTAAATTTATCGCGCACTAAAATCCATAGAAAATTCCAATTACCAATTCAGCTCTTTTAAAAATTAGCAGTTCTCAAAAAAAGTAGAAAAACCGGTTTCGTTTTAATTCCCAAGGCCCCGAAGATTCCATTCCCAATTTTCAAAACGAAACATAAAACCCCTTTCCCAAAACAATTTAATTTTTAAACTTCTATTACAAATATAAACACTCTAAATTACACAAAAAAAGTTCCCTTAAAATGCCCTGTCGGGACGCCTTTAAGTTTTATTTTGCCCACACCCGACTCAAAACCCTCAACCCCTTAAAACCATCAACGTGTCTACCCCGACAATTTGGGGCAGGTACCAAAGAAAGTAGGTACCCCCATTCCCCCCAAATCAAGAGAGACCCCCCTTACCCGGGTAGTACAAAATAATTTTATTTTTATTAAGGGAAATTTTACAATTTTTAAAAAAATTAAAAACTGACTACAAAAAAATTTACGCTATACAAAAAAAAAGAAAAACAAGTTGGAAATCGGGAAACGCTGCAAATTTTCAACGATTTCAGTTTCAAAATTTAGTTACATATTTAAGATTGGGTTCCCTAAGACACTTAGATGTTATTGACGAAGACGTTAAATTCTGGTAACCCTAGTCCAGGAATAGCGAACCAGTGACACGCAAACCCAATTTTTTTGCAGCAGAAGTTATTTTAAAATAAAATGGCCATTTTTTTTTTCAAAATAAAGTTCACTATGAAGCATTACGAACAAATCGGTGTGGTCCCAGGGGCGGCATGCCCCCCTCGTTTGTTATTGTCTTAGTTACGTCACGGACTACAGTTGTTTGATGAAAAAATTTGTCTGCCCATAGCATAGCCTTTTTGGACAAAATTTTTAAATTTTATTTGTGTTATTTTTCCCGTTTTTTAACTTTAATTTGGGTACTCAAAAAAGAACAAAAATGGCAAGATAGTGGAAGAATTTCAAACTCCTAATCTAAAATATGGCATTATTAGTAAAGGGAATAGTGGTGAGTTATGTTTGGGGCGTTTGCAGAACATCTCTGAAAAACGGCTTTTTTGAAACGCATCACAAACCCTCTTGTCAAAAAAAATAAATTATTGCTCAGAAACCATTTGGCAAATAACTCCTATTCACCACGCATTCTTCTAAAAGTAACATCTTACAATCCTAATATATTTTATTATCTGAAAGCAGAAGTCCTTTTTTTACTTAAATTTGAATTACACGTATAACTAAAAAATCTACAATTTTACATAAAAAATATTTTTCGCAGTAAAAAAGAGTTTTGGTGTTAGTATTAAGTTTACTATTTTTCCCAAAAATCAAAAAATTTAAAAATTTTTTGACCCCTTTTTCCCATTTTACATCTTTTAAAAAAAGGCAGTTGTCAATAAAGGCTCCCACCCCGTTTCAGTATTGCTTTATGACAACCACTCGAATGATTTCCCATTATGTCACAGTGAACGCTGTAGTCATTTGGTTTGTGTTTCGATATTTTTTCCTCTTATTACTTTTATCCAACTGTCAAAAATACAATCGCGTAATTCGCCAAATATTGATGAAAATAAAATTTTCAATAGTACAACATTTTATCTCCGAAACGTAAATGTTTCCCTTGATATGACTTTCTGGCAAGCAAGTTGGAACAGGTGTTTTGGAAGTAAATATTGGCAGTTGGTTCAAAAAAAAAAACCACCAACTTATTTGTATGATTTATATAGGTTCATTTGAATTATTCTTTTATCTATTGCATTGATATTTCTCGAATTTATGACTTTGTCTTGTAAATCGTCGTTCTTAACCGGAAGAGTTATACTTCAAACGTGATAGAGCAAGGCGAGGGATTGAGAGTTATATTAACGTTGCACTATAAAGCAATACGAGGGCAATTAGCAAAGGACTTCGTAATTTTGAACTTAAGTCAAGCGACGAGGACGACATCTGAACTGACATTCTCTATCACAGTGGCTCTTAAACTGAGTCCAAAGACCCCGGGGATCCCAGCCACTTTTCTAGGACTAAACCATTTTAGAATATTGGGAATTCTTTCAATCCCTTTACCATGTGTTGGGAGTCGAGGAGCTGTGTTCAAAATCTTGGGGGTCTGAGATGTCAGGATAATACATAAAGGGGGTCTGCGGTGATCAAAGTTTAAGAATAATTGCTCCATCCCAACTAGCGCTCCACACCAACGGGAGACAGAGCCTTGAAAGATTTACATGCATCGGCTTTTTCTACATGGCTGGTATTAAGTGGCACTGCGGCTACTAGTTCGTGACCATAACCACTAGACTACCACGACCACGTGATAACGAAAAAAATTCGATGATACATAACTTTAAGTAAAATCTTTGCGAAGTTTAGTGCCCAAGTGAGCCAAGTTATTCTCTATTAAATTATATCTATTTTACAAACATTCGCGAGGTTGGTCATAAATAAATAATGGGATTCAATCAAATTCCTGAAACAGAATTCAATCCGGTTATCGGAAATTATTGAGAAAATTTTTTTCCCATTTAATTAAAAAACTTCATTTCTAATAAACATTTAATAGGTTCGAATATCAATGTACTCGGGTGGAATAACCTTGACACTTTACCGACATAAACCTACCAATTCCTTAATATGTAGACAGTTTAATTTTAACAACCAAGAACATTAAACGATATTTACTCGCAAATATTCTTCAGATCTTTTGCATTTGTATATAGTTTTATCATGTGAAGTTTAGCCTCCGACAGCGGTATTCTGAACTCCGAACAGCGTATAATATTTTTCAAACATGAATCGGTTTCAGAAGCACAGTACCCCTCCTTATTTTCTGACAATGTTCCAGTTGTCATCCAGAGTCCTAAAAAAGTTCAAACGGTTTATTAAAGAAGCGAACGTGTGTACAAAAAGAACGAATATTTTCGAATAAATTTCATACCCATTAACAATGTGATTGATAGCCACATATTGAAATTCTTCAAAAGCTTGGTAACCAGTCAATTCTGATTTAAATACTTTTGTTCGAGAAACTTAAGAAAAACATACATCGAGTAAACTACACAGGCAGGATATTGATAGTATTTGCCACTCTACTTAGCGATATTTCTAGAAGAGAGAATTGCCATTTAAACAAGTTGCTCAGTTCATTTGATGTCATTATTTAAATAGGTGTATGCTTGATTGATTGAAAATATAAAATTGCCAATTATACTAGCTGCCTCGTTAGCAAGGTGGAAAGGATGGTTAACTTCGTGATTGGAGGAAATTGAATCAAGACGGGATTTCAAGACCAATAAAAAATTGATTATTTATTAAAGGCACACACAGGAGCAATACTGATTTAAATTTATTGTTTAATGTCACACTTCAAAAGCTGCACAAGGGCTATTGGTGATGAACCTGATAACATTGAGCCTAAGTCAGATAACGAAGAGGATACTTAATCTGTAACCTCCAAATTTCACACCAAACCAATGGCAGGACTTTGAGCCTCAAAATTTTAAAGTGCATCAGCCAATCTACACGGTGGATCTTCACTGGCACCAGGAATCGAATACCCTAATCAATAACACTAGCCAATTTTCTTACGAGTATGGCTACTCTGGTTTCGCAGCCATTTTGGAGTAACATGACGCAATTTGGGGCCACGGTCAAATTACGAGGATGACACCGAAACCGGCACCCTACGCAAAACCTCAAGAGATTTAACGTGCATTGGTTTCTCTAAGCAATGGGTCTTTAGTGGCACCATGACTCGAGGCCCGACTCAACAGAAACAACACCAGTCACGAGTTCAGAATCATGACCTCTCAGTTACTGAAAGCTCTTGGTGGAAATGAGTTTTTACAACTAAAATAATCCATTTCAAGGATATTCAAAAATCCTTTCGGCAGCGGTAGTCTATTGGTTATGGTCATAAACTCGTCGCTGGTGGGTCGCGGGATCGAATCCTGATGTCACTGAAGATTTATCGTGTTGAGGGGGCTGATGTACGTTACATCTGTCGAAGCTCAATGTACTCCTGTTCGTTTGGTGTGGTATTAGTAGAGGAAGTGTTAACTCCGGTGTCGTCCCAGTCACTTGAACGAGGTTCAAAGTTACGTGATCCGTTGCCAGCGCAGCCCTCGTGTTGCTTTTTAATGCAACGCTAATAAAACTCTCATTCAGAAGACCCCTTCAGGTCACATGGCTGCGAAATCACTGTCAGTAGGGTCTCTAACGAGATGTGGGTTTTTATCTGGGTGCCACTGAAGAAGGAACTCTTAAATTTGTTTTGGTTCCATGTCCTCATGTTATTGTGGAAGGGAAGTACGGTATAGTCAGGTGTTGGCCTCATCATCTGACCAAGGCTCGAACTCACGAGATTCGTCACCAACAGCTTTAATGTTACTTCAAAAAGGTTACCTTAATAAACAATCAATCAATCAACTTTCCCTCATCTTTGATTTTAAAGGAAGTTTTATATATACTTAATCACAATTCCTACTATTAGCTCACACTCTCTATATATTTATTTATCTTGGTGGAACTTTCAATCGTTAATAAAATGCATTTTAAAGCGCTCAATTGAGCTGAAATTTTATATACATGATTATTTTGGATAACAATACAGTAATTTAATCATAATTAATAAAATTAATTGATTAAAACTAATTATTCAAAGAATTACAAATACAGCCACGTTGGTATCATTTTTGGCGACTTGTGTGAGTCAAAACATGAAAAGGCTTTTTCCTCACATTTTAAAGCACTAGTTTGAGCTGCAATTTTCTACAGACTATTGTTTTGGGTAAAAATACGATATAATTTAATTATAATTATAATTAATTTTAATTTACTTAAACTACTTATTTAATGAATTACAGATACAGCCACGTTGGTGTCATTTTTAGCGACTTGGGTCAAAACTTTAAAAGATTTTTTTCTCACGTTTTAAAGCATTCAGTTGAACAGAAATTTTACATACACGATTGTTTTGGATAAACAATACGATACTTTAATGATAATTAATAAAAATTAATTACCAGTTAATGTTTTGATTCTGTTCTATGTATATATTTATATTAATTGTAGCTATTTAATAAAAGTAGCTAAAATAAAATTTTCTTTGTTGATCTAAGTAGGATAAGACTTAAAATTTTTTTATATTACTTTTATTTTATGATCATTATTAATACATATTCAATAATCATGTACGAAACTGCCATGGTGCGAATAACACCATCTCGCGCGAAATAAAACAAATTACAGTCCAAGTCACATCGTTTTCGTTAAACACGAACCAGCATTTGACTACAAACATTTGTAAAACAACAATAGCTTTGGCTTCAAAGTATAGTATCATTGAATTCAAAGCATTGCTTTGTATGGAAGGGGGGCGCGATGACAACTCTGATTAAATATTAGGTCGCAAGCATTGGAAGTTTGAGAAGCACTGTTTTATAGAGAGTGCGACGTTAATAAACACTTCCTCACTCAGTGATACTAAGTTTCTAACCTGCAATTCGAAACTCCGGTCATTAGTTTGTGACCATGAAAACTCGGTTATTAGGCCATGTATTTCCAGCACAACACAAGGATTATTCACAGAAGACCCTTTAATTGTGAACCACGGTCAAATGACGACACTTGGGCTTGCATCCCGCTCTCCAAACTTGTCCTCCACTCCAACGGAAGGACTTTGAATCGTTACAGATTCAAGGTGCATCAGCCTCTCTACACAGAGAGTCTTCATTTTTTGACGGTTGCTGGTGATGGAGCTCATAATTTTATTCTCTTGTTAAATGACAAGGGTGACGTTTGATTTAGTTGTTACATTTATAGAAACTTTCCGTAAGATCTAACATTTAATTTCTTTGGAAATGTAGTGAAACCACACGATGTGTTTTTAGTTGAGTGAGCGAGTATTAATTAACGTCGCACTGTAAAGCAACATGAGGGCTATTGGTGACGGATCAAGTAAGTTTCAGTCACTGTCAAGTGACGAGGACGACACCTGACCTTGCACCTTTTCTCAAAACTACCTCATAACACGAACAAGAGGTATTTGAGCTTTGACCGAATCAATGTGCATGAACTTTAGGGAGTCTTCAGTGGCATTAGGGTTTCACCCTCATGACACGCCGGCCAGGAGCTTGTGTGTGTGAGAGATATATATTTACGTAGCACTCTAAAAAGCAGCGTTTCTCAAACTGTAGGGTGCCCCCCAAAGGGGTGTGATAACCCTACAAGGGGGGAATGAGCATATCGAAAAAGTCAAAACAAAGGATTTACAAAATTACAAATTTACTGAAAGGAAGCAAAACGAAGTATATATTCGGACAAAATAAAATAAAATACACATTTACACTGATGTAATATGCTTATAAATGTATCACACAGTACTCTGCACAATGTATTTGATAATGAACCTCACAATGCTAAGTGAAGAACAAATTTAATAATTACTAGTGATTCAAGTAGGCTTTTGTCATATACAAAATTTAGTACTTATTTTGATAATTTGTGTACTGTTTATGATTAAAATCATATTCTAGTTTTAACGTCATAGAGTGCATTATTATTGCATTCAAAACACTGTTATTGTGTGAAGGGGGGGCGATGAAAATTAAGATTGAAAATTGAGTCGCAAACATTGAAAGTTTGAGAAGCACTGCTATAAAGCTAATAAGGGCTATTGGCGACGGACCTTGTAATTTTGAACCATAATCAAGTGGAGAGGACAAACCCTGAACTGGCACATCCTCTCCTAACTTCCACACTCTACCAACGGATGGACGTTTGAGCCTTGACATATTTAACTGAATCGGCCCTCTTGGCATGGCGGGTTATTAGCTGTACTAGGCTGAAACTCATGAATAGCCACCCCGAGTCCGTGATTTTGACTACTAGGTTATCGCAGCCACCCACGAGCTTATAATCATGACCACTGGGCCACCATGGCCATGGCTTTTAATGTAGAATGAGTTAGAGTTATATTAACGTTGCATCACAAAGAAATACGAAGGCTATTGGTGACGAACCACGTAAATTTGAACATCGATTAAGTGATGAAGACTACACCTGAACTGGTACTCCCTCTCCTAATTATTACAGCACACCAAAGGGAGGACGTTGAGCATAGACAGATTTAATGTGCGTCGGATCCCTCTACACGGCGTGTCTTCAGTGCTTCATTGGTAGGCTTTTAGAGAAACAGAGGCTACAGGGAAAGGGTTTCTATTAAGTGTGTTCAAGATATTTGGCAACTTTGACCTTTACTCTATCAGGAGTGAGTGAGTGAATATTAACGTCGCAGTGTTCAATTACACGAGGGCTTTTGGCGATGGACCTCGTAATTTTGAACCATGGTCAAGTGACGCTGAAGAAACCTGAGTTGGCACCCCCTCTCCTAACTACCATATCACACCAATGGAAGGACGTTTGAGCTCTCGACAGATTTAACGTGCATCGCGCCCCTACACGGCGGGTCCTTATTGGTACTGGGCTTGAATTCATGACATGCCTGCGATGATCCGATACCTTGACCACTGGGCTACCGCAGTCCCTATTTATCAGGAAGGAGATAAACAAAACTTTTTTAATATGTGATCTATTATATTTTGTTACTCTTTAACAGTCCTTTCCATCAAAATTCAAAGTTCAGGCATGGTAACAGAAGTCATGGTCTTGAATTTGTGACTAAGTTGTATTTTAAGTCTAGATATTCTAGATATTTTTATTGAAGACCCATCCTGAGAGAAATCGGTGCACTTTTAATCTGTCTGGGCTCAATGTTTTAAGTTGGCGTGGCATGGATGTGGAGAGGAAGGTATCAATTTAGATACCACGATCTCGTCATTTGAATCTCGTCATTTAACACGAAACTGAAGGGACTGAAATATTCTTTCGTGTTAAAGGATATTGCCAGAAAAAAACATATATTCAACAAAATTAAGTTTCTTAGAGTACATTTTATTTACTCAGATATGTATATACAAAAGTAAAAATAAATAAAAAAAAACATTCACAAGGACTTAAGGCTGTATTCGGTAAAATAGGGGGAAAAAACCAACAAACCGAAGCAATTTTTAGATAAAAAAAAAATGACCCAATTTCCAGGGAAAATTTGCAATATTATAACTCATACATCTGTTAAAATAGTTTTTTTAAAAATTTAAAAAAATATTCCGAGAATACTTTTTGTTTTAGTAGGGAGGAAAAACCCCATTTAACATAACGGTATAGGATAAAATGGGAAAAGCATTTTTTTACCAGAAAAATGAATCAACTCGGTTAAAATGGGGAAATATGATAAAAATGCTGCTCTCTAAAGGATAGTGAAGACAGAATATCATATTAATGTTTCATTTCTTTTATATCTGAAAAAATTTTCCTTCGGGTCCTACTCTTTAACATTAACGGAAAACAGCCTTAATGAAATTTAATAGAAAGTTTATTAAGTTTTTTTTAGAAACGAAAAATATTTGTTGAATGTTTTGGAAAATAATCTGAGATATGTTTCTTTGTATTATCTTTTTTAGAATCAAGTTGTCAATTGATTTTCCCCAAGTTCTTTGTCATTGTACTCGTAAAAAAGTTCATCTAAAAAAGAAAGAAAGAAAACCTGCGAACCAAACATCACTGATTTTTGTTCTTAGTGCGATGTACTCGTAACCGGATTCCAAAGCCAACTGATGAGAGATGAAATGATTTTGTGGGACGTTTGTAGGGGTTGGAGGGTGAAAGTACCTTAGATAAGCATAAACGGCTCGTGTTCCGAAATTACTTCAAATCCAAGTATGCCTCCTCGCTCCGAAACATGTGAAACCACCTCTCTTTCATTCCATACCCTTCTTAAATATCGCCTGCCGGTTGGTTTTTCCGTTTTGGTTTTTAGAAGGGGACATTTTTTCGTGTTAAGGTTTTGTTTTGTTTTAAAAGAGAAAATGAGGGAAATCATTGTAGTTTGTCGGGACCGTTGTATTATTTCCTGTTAAGCATTTTCGTGTTAAACGTATTCTACTGTACTTTAAGGCTGTCTTCGGTTAACGTTGAAGAATAGGACCCGAATTTGGAACATTTTTTCAGATGTAAAAGAAATGAAACATTAATATGATATTCTATCTTCACTATCCTTTAGAGAGCAGAATTTTTTATTATACCCGTTTTTAACCCAGTTGATTAATTTTTTCTGGCATAAAAAGTGCGACTTTTTCTCCCCTACCAAAGTGAAAATATGCCTTCACGTTATAAAAAGAAAGTTTTCAAAGGGAAAATTTTGGATTTTTAAAACACTATAGTGTTAAAGGGGGTAAAAATTTCCGTAGAAAATTTTGAGGGCCTTTTTTTTGTCTGAAAATGTGTTCCCGGGGTTTGGTCTCGTACTTTTGGGCCCAAAATTAAGGTATATAAATTTCACTGGTGTCAAAAATTAAGCAACAGGTGGTTTATTTCCATAACTTACGAAAAAACATCTGAGACATGAAATTCTGAAAGGGGGGGTATTATGTACGTAAAAAGGGTGACAAAACATCGGCGCTGAAAAAAGGGAATACAACGCATACGGTATGGAATCAAACAAAAACAAGCTTTATTGAACGCATAGTATCGTGACTCATGATTGTCTATCCAACAGGAAGAACAACAAGCAGATGTTCCTTAATATGGTATATGCCCTCCCCTTACTACAATGGTTGCTTTGCACCGTCTCCGCATACTCAGAACCAGCTGGTGCAACATTTCTTGAGGTAGGAGTGCCCATTCCTCAATCAACATCTGTTTGAGTTGTTGGTTGTACTCCGGATGATGTGAGCGTGTGGCAATACGTCTCCTCAAAGCATCCCACACATGTTCGATGAGATTTAATTCTGGGGAGCACGCTGGCCAATCCATTCGAGGGATATCTTTACTTTCCAGCAGCTCCTCAACAGCAAAAGTGCGATGTGGCATTGCATTGTCATCCATAAAGATGAAGTCTGGGCCAATGGCACCTCGGAAAAGATGCAGATGGGGAAGAAGTACCTCCTCACAATAGCGATCCCCGGTTACAGACCCTCTGTCGAAAATGGGAAGCTCAGTTCCGCCGTTCAGCATAATGCCAACCCAGACAAGAACTCCAGGACCACCGTAACGATGTCTTTCTTTGATGTTACTGGGATAAAACCGGGTCCCGATCTCTCTCCAAATCAAAACGCGTTGAGATCGCTTCTGGTACTGAACTGACTCTCATCCGTAAAGAGAACACGACTCCATTGATCAGTTGTCCAGTTTTGTGCTCTCTTCCCACTGTAAACGGTGGCTTCGGTGGCCATCTTTCAACGGGAGGCAGCGATTCAGGACGGCGGGTGAACAGGCCCCTTTGTGAAGGCGCACGTAACCGCTCTTGTCGACCTGTTGCTGTACAGAGTTTCGAGCAATGGCGCTTGCTGATTACTGTGGAACTTTTCGCCTCCCGGATGATATATCGGTCATCCCCTGCAGTTGTCGTCCTCGGGGGGCCCACCCCAAACCCTTTTCCCAACAGCTGTACCTGTGGTTTGGAACCTAAACGCTTTTGCGAAGTACGCCCCTCCTCCAGCTTTCCGATCATTCTTCCACGTTGAAGTCATCCAGATGATTTCTTCTAGCCATTTCACGAACTGACTCACTGGCACTTCGAGGAATAGGGTGAATTCGTCTCCGCTTCATTTCATTCACTGTTGAGCAGCGCGTGTTATCACACGCGTTTTGCGTACGCTCACATCGCTTCTGGATGTTTTGTTCCTGATATTTGCATACGCTGACGCTCCTGACTTACGTGTTCCCTCTACGATCTCCAGACTCTTTTCTGCAATTTCATAGGCTATCTGTACTTTACATTGTTTGGTTCGTTTTGCACACCTGTGTATATTTCAGGGACTTTTACGTGGAGCAGAAATAAACAGTGGTGTGATATAAGATTTTTATTAATGTTGGACTTTGTAGCTCCACGAAGGAGGTCAAGGTCCTATTAGTCAAGGAAGGAGGACAGCACCCGAGATGGCATTTTACTTTCCAAAATTCTATACCACGCCAATGCGAGAAGTTTAAACACATCGGATAGATTTAACGTGCATCTTTTCCTATTAATGATCTCAGAGGCATCAGAATTTGAATCCATTATTCGACAACGCCGGACCCTAGTTTCTCACCATGGCTACTTCTACCACGGCTATCTTTTCAATGAGGCGGAAATAAATTGTCGGAAAATATTCATGAAAAATACAAGATATTCTGGCGATCGGTTCAGGGTTTTGGGAACCCTTTCCCTGGGGGAAAAGGAAATCAATCTAGTATTTTTTTTCCTTGCTATTTTGAGGCTTTAAACCCCCGTACTTGAAGGGGATTTGTTGACCAAGTCTGGTTTTGGGTATACTGATTCCTGTTCAATCACGACCGTCTCTCGATTTGCCCCCGGAAGTAATTACACGGGCGCAGCCCGGGAGGTTGAATCAGCACCATCTCCGAGATAAAGTTTTGTTTGGCTAAACCTAAAACGTTACTCCCTTGGTTTGGAAATCCTTTCCGATGATCAATAGCATTTTTTTCGAGGATGAAATTATAAAACGTTTAACATGATTCATTTATATGTACTCGAGACTCACTAAAAATGTTTCATTATTTCAATTATCAACCTTTCGGAGGCTGGTCCTTTGCAGATAAAATCTGCTTTTACTGGGAACCCTTTGTATCTACCCCCTTTTATGAGTAAACGACTGACAATTTTTGTTTCCTGAAAAAACAAAAGATAATTTTTGTTGTTTCAATGTCAAAATTTTGACGGTGTCAATCGGGTGCACAAAACATCGGGCAAAAAAAGGCTGCTGCTTGTCGTTAACGTAAAGTACGATTTGACTCGGTTCCGCCCCAATTTTGGGGGGGCACCCTGAAAAGGGGGCGAGGTCCCCATCCCTTTTCCCCCTTCCATCCTTCGAGGGGCCGCTTGATGGCTATTTAGAGTATGCCCATGCCGCAAAGGAACTATATACTCACAAATATCCATACCTTCTCCGGGATTCGAACCCCAGAATGGCCCCGCAGGCAGCGTCACAAAAACCACTATACAGAAGGGCGGGCCCAACTTTTTTTAAACCTCTCCTGTTTTTAAACATTATATTCTGTTCAAAGAGCTTCGGCTGGTACCAAACCCCTTTTTGTTTAGCTGTGATAACCTATCTTACCCTTTTAAACCGGACTTCAAATGGATGCTATCCATGAACTCATGCTTCTATAGACGTCATTGCTTCGATAGCTTCTATAGTGAGCTTATGGCGCACAGACACTATGCACTTACAAACATACAATGTGTTCTCCGGGATTCAAACCTAAACCCTACGTCAAAGCAGTCAGCGTCACTAACCACTATACAGAACACGCTAAAAAGGGAAATTTGCTGTTCACTAGTTGAGCATCGGGAATCTCTTTGCCGTTCAGAAAGTAAGAAAATAAATCTAAGACCCCTGCAGTCAAATGATGGGGAATAAAAAATACACATAAAGCGAAGGGGTATTGGGGGTGAACCTCGTGATTCTGAAAAAGATTCAGAAAAAAGTTTTAGTGATTGACGCTTGGGAGTTTTGATATTATCTATTGTTTATAAGTGCCGCAATCTGAAGCAACAATGGATCTCATTATTTTGAGTCTCGGTCAAGTGGCGAGGGGGGACGGTTACCCTTTTTTATGGGTTTTCCAAATCGAGTGTTCATAAACGAGGAGGGGGAAGAAACCCCCTTGGGGGTTTTTTAAAAAACTCAACTTGGAACTAACAATACATAAAAATTTTATCACTCCTCATGTAATTTTGAAAAAACTTTCGGGAAACCCCGAATTAATCATTGATCTACTTAAATACAAAAATTTTTTAAGCCCAATTCCCATTTCAAAAAAAAAAAAAATTTTTTTTTTAGCTTTTTTTTTTAAATAGTTAAATTAATATAAATAGTAAAAACATGACAATCTAACAACATTTTTATTAAATTTTTCTTAAAAATCGTTTTTTCATCCAAAAAAAACCCTGTATATAAAATTTCAGTTCAACTGAATGCTTTAAAAGGAGAAGAAAAATCTTTTCCCTTTTGCCCCAAAAATCAAAAAATGAAAAAACTGGTTGTATTCAGTCAATGGCACAGTTTCAGTCAATTAACAATTAAATAAAATTAAATATCTACTTTTACCCAAAACTAGTGTAAAAAATTCCTCAAACGAGTACTTTAAAATGCGAGAAAAAAACATTTTCATATTTTGACAGAAGTCGCCAAAAATGATGCCAACGTAGCTGCATTTGTAATTCTTTGAATAATTAGTTTTAATTAAATTTTTATAATTATAATTAAATTCTGTATTTCATCAAAATAATCAATGTATATTAATTTCAGCTCAATTGAGCGCTTTTAAAATTATTTTTATTTAACGATTGAAATTACCAAGATAAAAAAATATAGAGGTTGAGCTAATATAGGAAATAAAAAATTAACGCGATTGTTGCACTTGTACATGGGGGGGAAATTGGGATTTAGCTCGGGGTGCCACATTGTGATTATTGATTGATTGAATAAACATTAACATCGCACTTTTCCCAGCAACACGGGGTTTTTGGCGACGGACCACGTAATTTTGAACCATGGTCGTGACGGGACGACACCTGAGCTGCACCCCTCTCTAACACCACCACACCAATGGGGGACGTTTCAGCTCTCGACAGATTAACGTGCATCGCTGCCCACGGCGGGTCTTTGGGTACTGGGATCGAACTTGTGACAAGGCAAGCCACGGTCCGATACCTATACCACTCGGCTACCGCGGCCACACCACATTGTGGAAGCTGAAGATACAAGACGGCCACGCATTTAAAAAATAATTGTATTCTTTAGTTTTAACTTTGCATTTCAAAAAAAATAAATTGTTCTATAAAAATCTATAAACTTAAATAAAGTAGTGACAATTTCATTCCGTTTGTGCTAATTTCATATCTATAACTGCAACCGCATTTAATTTTAAAATCAGTTTAATGAAACAAATGTAACCAACATATTTTTGTACAATTTTTTTTTTTTGAAATTTAATAGAGACGGCTTGATGAAATTCTCATTACAGTTTGCAAGTAAATGTGATTTAGCCATCTCACATCTATATTTACTCGTCATTTTCATGCAAGGAAACCTTTGCTCACAAATATGTCGACCCAAATATTCCGAGCATTTTTAAAGTTTGTTTTTCTGACCGTTTTGGCAGACCACTATTTGCTCCCCCCCCGGCAGCAGTCGTAGACTTTATAAGAACGAAAATACGTAGGCTGTTCAATAAGTAATACGACTAATTTTACTGCCGCGAATTTACTCATTGGAATGTTAATTTCTGTGGCATAAGAAAAGTTTGTTGTCTGTATTAACAAAAGCTACCTGTAAATGGCGTGTACAGACTCATGTTCTTTAGTATCACGTGGTCGAACTGAAGCGTGTTTGCGGGCGCCTACAAGATGCAACCAGCTGTCGAAATGGAAGCAAAAATCAGCATCGGAGACCTTTGATATGATTAAAGACTGGAACAAGAAGGCGACAATATCTTAAAACGTTTCATCACAGCATACGAAGCTAGGTTGTATCACTACGATCCAACCATACCACAAAGTAGGGAATGGAAACATCCATCTTCACCTACTTCCAAGAAAGCAAAAACTGGAAATCGGCTGGTAAGGATATGACCATAATTTTTTTTTATGAAGGAACTGTATCAACTCTGTCAAAACCGGTACTAATGTAAACGGCTCGTACTACGTAAATGTCCGGCGAACAATGGTACAGCACGTTACAAGGAAATGTCAATTGCTCCGAAATGGCTTCCTATTGCACCATGACAATGCCCGACCACATATTGCTCGTTGCGTAATAGATGTTTCGCAGCAGAACGTAGAGATTTTACCACACCCTCCATACAGTCTTGATCTCACTCCATGCAATTTCTGGCTGTTACCTCAACTTAAGAAACCATTACGAAGCAAACGTTTTGCAAGCAGCAAAGCATGTGTAAAGGCTGCGGATGCAGTTTTGAACAAGCTGCCACAAAACGGACTTTTACTCGTTTTTAAGAAGCGAACAGAAAGTTGGGATAAACGCATTACGTGCCGAGGATGTTAATTTGAAAAAGACAATGTAAATGATTACAATTAAAGGTATTCCGTTTTTTTTTATAATTTTAATTATATTACTTATTGAATAGCCTTCGTAAAATTAAGTTGCATACAGAATGCACATTACTCAAAAATATTTCATGTAAAAAGTTACTGAATGGATTTTTATGAATCGCTAAATAGTTCAAACAGAATCCAATCATATGATGTTAACCCTTCGTCGAGCGCACCCCTGAACGAAACAGAATTAGGGGCGCTCAGACTGAGAGATCACCGACATACTTTGACCTTCCCCCTCCCGCTTAATTTTATTTCGAAACACCCGTAGAGATGTCTGGGAAAGGTCTAAGGAAAGCAAATACACCGTTGTACGAAAAAGAACCAGCTTTATGAACAAAATGAAGCTTAAACTAAAATAGCCAAAATTGTCAGTTTGACACAAAATGCTTTTGCTGTCCTCATGTCAGCTGCGGCTGATGGGGAGTTAAAAAATTTACCTCATACATTTCATGCCAAGAGTCAACCCCTCCCCCACACAAACGTATCCCGAAAAAATCGTGAATTTCACGTAAGATTTTAGAAAAGTTTGAAAGTTATTGTCTTTTAAAAATATTGTTTCCCAATATTGAATGAGAGTTTCAATCATTTGACGCGTGCGCGGTGTAGGATTTTCTACTCTTTGCATTCCAAATATTTACACAACAGTTAATATATATATATTATATATTTCTCATTTTTAATAAACAAAAATACATTGTGGATTATTAAATACAATTTGAAATTGAATTGGGGCATTGAAATATTGGAGTCAACTCCGAGATTTGTTAAGATTAAGAGACATTTGACTATGGCCTTTTCTTTTACATTATGTTTGTTTTTCCCCGTTCAAAATAATTTCAATTTTGCTTTCTGTACCATCATAAAAAGACAGACAAATTGTATGATTAATAAACCCCAATGCTTCTCAGATAGAAAATTCACACAATTGAGGTATTTATATTAAAACACCAGATTTTTAATTCATATTGGAGAAGTAGATAATTACGAGTACGCCACTGTTTGACATTTAAAGAAAAAAAACATTAGCTATGTTTTTTTATAAAACAAATGAAATTTAAACTGGTTCAGATAAAAATATTTTATTACAGTTTCTAAACAATTTATATGCAACGTAATTCATATCAGTAAACAGTGGGTCTCAAAGAAGATTTGTATTGCTTACAGTTCTGTAAAAGACCTTACTGGCGTTAGTTCTGCGACGGTTTTTGCCTTGAGCATCGGCCTTTCAGAGTGGAGATAATCCACTGTAGGCGTAAAGGGCTTGTCTTCAGGCTTGAAATGCCTCAGTTTCATTGTTGCCATTTCTCGATACGTTCCCTTTTCCAAGTGAAGACGACCAGCAAAATTTTGCGCAATGCTAGGTTAATTTCTTGATTTTTTGAATTTTCATAGTCTTCGAATATACATGCTTCGTCAAGGTGTATGTTGCATTTAAAAAGGGCATTCGTAGCTTCTGCATGTACCCAACCACATAACACGTTCTTCAGTTTCCGATCGGTTGCCCATTGTACTGTTGCTGTTCCGCACCCCAAGTAAAATGCATCGCCATTGTCCATTATTTCATACAAACCGAATGATGTGAAGTTTGTATAGGCATACATTCCATAGGGAGGAAACATGGCAGAAGTGTCTACTGTTTGTCCTGTATATGAATCGGTAAAAACTGTAGTGATAGGAATTTGAGTTGTTGAATATTCATCAGAAGATTGATCCGTCTCCGCATCAAAAGGCGACGTTTCTGTAAAATAAGATTCCTCTGGGACATTCGAATCTTCTCCATCGGGAGGAAACATGGCAGAAGTGTCTACCGTTTGTCCTGTATATGAATCTGTAAAAATTGTAGGGATAGGAATTTGAGTTGAATATTCATCAGAAGATTGATCCATCTCCTCATCAAAAGGCGACGTTACTGTAAACTGTGGTTCCTCTGGGACATTCGAATCTTCTCCATCGGGAGGAACAGAAGTGTCTCGTTTGTCCGTATATGAATCTGTAGAAACTGTAGGGATAGGAATTTGAGTTGAATATTCATCAAAAGAGTGATCCGTCTCCGTTTCAAAAGGCGACGTTTCTGTAAACTGTGGTTCCTCTGGGACATTTGAATCTTCTCCATCGGGAGGAAACATAGCATAAGTGTCTGTTTGTCCCGTATATGAATCGGAAATATTTCTAAGGATAGGAATTCGAGTTGAATATTCATCAGAAGATTGATCCGTCTCCGTTTCAAAAGGCGACGTTTCTGTAAACTGTGGTTCCTCTGGGACATTTGAATCTTCTCCATCGGGAGGAAACATAGCATAAGTGTCTGTTTGTCCCGTATATGAATCGGTAAAATTTCTAGGGATAGGAATTCGAGTTGAATATTCATCAGAAGATTGATCCGTCTCCGTATCAAAAGGCAACGTTACTGTAAAATACGATTCCTCTGGGACATTCGAATCTTCGAAGTTTAAAGTAGTTGCATAATCCGTCTCATCCTCAAGGTAACCAGTAAACTGTGGAATTTTGGTAGTTACAGGTATTTCGATAGCTATTGGATGATCATGATGCATTGCACCAAAATTGACGTTAGGTGAAGGAGTTGTGATAGACATTGGGAGTTTACGTACACTTTTGAGATCAGTTAGAAACAAACGAGTTGTTTGGTCGCTGTTTAAATTATAATTCGTTGCAGGAGAGAACCAAAATTTCTGCAGGATGTCTTCAGTCTCCTTCTCCAGTTTGTTACAGACGAAATCATCTCCTCTGCCATACACCACGACTCGTTTTATAAGATCTCCAGCAATAATTCCACATGCTTTACGGATCATTCGAACAAAACATTCTCTTACAGCTATCGAAGATCTGAAATGAACAAAATTCAAGCCCTTTTTGAAGCAAGTTTATGTTCAGTTAGATATTTCTGACCAGCAATTCAAATACTGTTACAGAAGTGAAGTTTTCAGCAAGTTTGACAATATTTTACCTAAATGAGTATTACAAAATGATCATAGTACTTATAGGTTAAAGGGATCATGGTTCGGTGATCACATTTCCAGAGTTGGTGACAACTCTTCTTGAACATTGGCGATATTATCAATATACAGTTGTATCTGGGCTAAAATAAACCTACCTTGACGCGACACAGATGTTTATTAGCGCAATAGGAAATAAAGAGTATGGCTTCAATAAACTGAATTCTTGATTCCGAGAACCTATGCCTCCCACGAAAGCCTATAGTAGGCCAGCAACCAATATTCCACCTCAAAAAGTATTTCCCATTTCCGTTTACATGGCGTGACCGATTGGTCAGAGAAATCGTCGCGGTAAAAAACTTTTGTATTGAAAAAACTTTCGAGTCTTCGTCCATCAGTAAATTCTAGATTTTCATGAATATGATAAAAACTCTTGTGAAAAGTATACGGAAAAATGCAGTAAGACTGGTGATTTGAAAATATCACCATTTATAATTCTAGCAATTTGTGTTCTTCCTACATATTTGGTCTTAAGTTCTTTATAATTGGCAAGCATCATAATTAAAATGGAATGCCTTGTTTTTACATATTCATCTTGCATCTCAATTTTAAAATTCCCCACATATTTCCAAGCCTTCAGTGAACCTAATACAAAAGCTCTGCATTTTTGGAGTTGGTGGAAATTCAAGTTTCATTCAAACACAGCTGTATAAATACTTGGGCAATATTAATTGTTGTACTTAAATGCATAAAATACAATATATTTAATACAATATATATTTCTTTAGCTAAATATCTTAAGTATCTTAGCTAAATCTAGCGTAACAAAATATTCGGAATTTAAAATGTAAAAATATATACTCTTGGTATTACACTGACAACCATATTCGCCGAGCCAAAAGACATTGCCAAATCAATAAAACATCATATAATGTCATCGCATCCGCACATGCGCTCATGTTCTTTCTCGTATCAGTTCATCGAAAAATAAATTAGCGGAGATTTGGGTTAAATACAGCATTAAAACCTACAAAATTTTTATTTTCGACCATGCGCTATTTAAGTTCCTGCACGGGAATGATTTTCCCTATTGGCTACATTTCGCGGTATTTGGCAACATTTTTTTGGACTTGACAAAATGGGTCGACGGTATAATATACGAGAATCAAATTAGTTATTTGGGGATTTCGTTAAAAATAAAATCATTTCAATTTATAATAGGGCACTAATTTTTTTCTACCTCGAGAAGACATAGAATATATCAATCCCGTTTTCCCCACAAAGGTTGTAAAAAAAAAACCTTTTAATCTTTCCGATTCTCATAATCGTCAAAGAGGAAAATTCTTTCCTGTTTATTGATGAATTTTATCAAATAAGTTATCTAGAACTAAGTACATGAGGTACAATGACCATCGCCAAAATTGGAATTTTTCAAGGGTTGAAATAAAAAGGTTGGAAACGGGAATAATCTTTGGGATATCCTGGAAAGTGTCCATGAAAGAATATTTATCTGACATATCGAAGTCTTAATTGATGAGTTTACCACCCATTATACCCTTTAACAGGTCTCAGGGGTGTTAACTTCGTCTCGAGGGGTGAAAATATAAACAATTTTCAAATAGATATAATTCTTCGAAATTAAAATTAAATTAGAATCTATTCCACATTCATAAAGGAATGAGACATCACAAAAGTGTAAAATGTTTAAAGTATAATCATAATTTAAAAACTATAAGCATATGAAAATAGAAAACATATCTCCAAGAAATATTAATTAAGCTTTACATTGCGCATCATATTTTCTAAAATAGTAGCTTTAACTACTATACAGCAATAAGTTGATTTTCAAAGTTAAATATATCCTTATATTTAACTGTAGCTATAGCTAACACTGTAGCTATTTTTATATAAATAAAATTTATCAGTTATATTTTTTTTAAAAATAAAAACTTTTTAAAAAACTTAAAATTTTAATAATTTTAAAATATTGAAATAAAGATATATAATACTAAATTTAGGTAGGGTTTACAGAGTATGGTACATTTTATAGTTCTATGAAGTTTTATACATCAAAAACTACCATTTTAGAAAATCGCATGCGCAACGTAAAAATATTACAAAAATGTTTCTTAATTTCATACGCTTATAATTTTTAAAATATATTTTTAAACATTTTGTACTTTTTTTGAAACCTCATTTCTTTATAAATAATGTGTATAAAAGGATTCGAATTATTTAACTTAAATGAATTATATATATTTGAAAATTGTATTTTCATCCCCCCAGACCCCTTATAGAAAGTAAGCCTTGAGGAGAATCCAATCAAACGAAAGATGAACATCCTACGAAACTGTAAACAAAAATAATTACCGACAAAATTGTCGCACTTCAGTTGTGGGAGTTGCACGAACCAAATCCATTGCCTTATAACCGCAAACATCTTCAGCTGCAGCCGCAAACGAATTGACACATTCTGCATTCTCCAAATACACTAAAAAACACACATTCAAGAATTTTGAAAATACACCCATGCATTTCAAGTGTAACACGCACAAATTTTAAAGGGAATTTGGGGAAATTTTTAAAAAAAGAATAAATCTTTTTAAACCCCTTTAACTACAAATTTGTGAGGCAAAAATTCAGAAAGTTTGGGACTAAAAAGTTTTTGTTCCCACCTAATTAAAGGCAAGTCTTTTTTTCCCATTCCCCCGAGAAAAACAAAAAACGGATATATCAAGTGCTCAGTTTTTGGAAAAAAGAGTACTAAGGGTTTAAACACGAGCCAACTTAAAAAATACGATTCAACCTGCGGCCGGGGGTGATGGGCCCAAAGGACTTTCTCAGGGGCCCCGGTCAGGCTCGTTGCACAACAAACATATTTAAGTAGTGGCGAAGGTCACCCCGCATCACGGGGAGGGCATTTTGGGGGGCCAAACCCCGCCGTTTTCCCATCCCCATCGTGTTTCGGCTTGAGGAAAAACCCCGATTTTGGGGGGGGGGCCCCTAATTTTCACCCCTATTGTATTTAAGAACGAAAAATTTTAGTGAGAAATTTATCAATCAAAAAAACCCAAAAACTCTTTTTTGTCCTAACAAAGATTTTTCTCGAATTTCGTTTTACTACCCCAAGATAACGAAAAAGGGCAATTTTTTAAATTTTGAACCTGGTCAATTGGGGTTGAGGAGTTTTGGGTTTTTTGGCGCAAGAGCCGTATTGGCTATCGCGCCAAACATTCATAGGTCTGTGGTCTGACGGGAAAAGAAGAAATTGGATGACAAGATGGAGGGGCGAAAAAAGAGAAGGATCACTGGGGTACCCGGGGCGTGACACCATGTTTATCAAAGAAAGGGAAACCCCCTTTGGGAAAAACTAGGGTTCCCCGGGGTTTAAACCCACCCCCCCAAAGAAGGGGAACCCCTGAGGGGGGGGTTCCAGTGTGGATCCGGCGATACGTCCTGAATTCCACTCCACGACAATGCAGGAACGGAGTCCGACAGATTTGGGGGATCAGCCCTTTTGCATCACAAAAATTAGAAACTCGAAACAACGATTGAACAGAATTGCAGTGACTACTTCGTGTCCAAGATAACGACTACCGAGTTCGTAAGTACGAGTTATATTAAGTAACTACCCCACACCAACGGAAGGGCAGGCCCCTCGCGTTTTTACCCCCGTCCCCACACACGGTGGTTTTGGGGGCCAAATCTCGAACTCGTGACCTAGGAAACCACGACTACTAACGACTACCGAAGCAGCACAGATATCGTAGAACATGTGGATCGTATCACAAAAATAAATCATTAGAAATTTCGGAACTCTACTGAAAAGAAAATCATAAGCTTCATAGAGAAAAAAAAATCAATTTAAACTCCTCCCTTCTTATTTTCAGCGCCCTCAAATATAGGCCAAACTGACTATTCAGACTAGCAAACGTTATCTTCATAGTGCAATCATGGTTTTGCGTGTGCAAGACTATCTTCATTGATATTGAGAATAACTTGATATATCTTGACATCTAAAGGAATAATTTGAAAAAGAGCAAATAAAGCAAGACTTGCGACAAATTTGGTTCACTAACAAAGCAATGACCGCAAAGCAAACACATTTCCATATCGTCATATCATTGCGCACACATCGTATAAAGCAAAGAGAATCTGAAGGAGAATTTTGAGAAGACTTTGTCAAAACTTCATTTGATACATCCAAAGAGAAAAAAATCAATATATAAGATGAAAGAATGTGTGATTGTGAACATTAAATTTCAGGAGTGTGCGGTAATATTAACCTTTACGAGTGAGTGTTATTTACAGCGCACTATAAAGCAACTCGAGGCTATTTGCGAAGGATCTCGTAATTTTGCACCAGGGTCAAGAGATCTCAATCCCTCTCCAAACTTCCATACCACTAATCTCTTAATTCATCTTCAACAGTTCTTCCGCTTTGTGTCCTGTCAAAACCATAACCGAGATCAATTGACACTCGTTTCAGACGGGAAGGGAAAGTACAAAATGTAGTCCCCCTTTATTTCTGAACCCCCAAAGATCTCTATTTAGCAGGCGAGCAACAAGAAATTTTGTTGCTAATGTCCAATGACACGATCCTTGACAAAAAAAAAGGTTCAGGAGCATAGCCGAAAGTCCCATCTTGAGGATTAGTTTCTTTCAGCACAATCCAGAGGAATTTTTACTTGCCTTTTCCACCATGAACTTTTATCTTTTAAATGCCTAATCAACTGTCTATATATTCAAAAAATGTCTTTCTCTTATCGGTATTTAACTCAGAAAGGAAGGATTAATATCTTTTGTTGCCGAATTTGGTAAACGCGTAAGCTTTTTGAGATCGAGTCTGCTACTCCAAATTTTCAATGCAATGTTAAAATACGAGGGCGAGTTCGAAAGTAAATTCCCCTGTCAACTGTGGTCAGTTGTGTACGAGAGTCATAACAGAGTCATTAAAGGTAAGACAACTTTATTTCCCCACATAAGTACCAAGTACATTGAGACAGTTATCATACCACTTGTGATAAGCTTCAAAAAGCCCTCCAAGAAAAATTCAGGGCTTTGCATATGGAAGAAGCGTTTAACGGCTTATTTGACTTCAGCATTGCTTCCAAAGCGCCTTCCGGCGAAATTCTTCAAAGCAGGAAACAAATGAAAGTCACTTGGTGCGAGATCAAAACTGTATGGCGGATGGTGCAACCTTTCACAACCAGGAATTGCAATAGGTTTTGCGTTGCCTTCACCGAGTGTGGTCTCGCATTGTCATCCAACAACAAATGCCAGATCTCTTTTTTTCCAAATAGCCTATTTCGACAGGGTGTCACAGTACTGCGTAGCATTGATGGTTCCAACCAAACAATCCAGCAACAAAACTCCTTGGGCGTTTCTGAAACCTATGATGAGCACTTTGCCTGCAGAGGGAGTTGTCTCGACAGGTGTGATGACGGAATTTTCCCTCTCCATTCATGTGACCTTCGCTTCGGGAGTGAAATGGTGGACCCACGATTCATCCTCGCCACAATCCGGAACAGCAAGTCATTGCCATCCTCATGGTAATGCACAAGATGTTCCTTGCGTGTCGGGGGTCCGTTGTCAGGTCACCTATCGTTCTGACACTTCCCTGTATCCAAGAATGTTATTGATGATATTTTGGGGAAGGTGGATGAGATGATCAAAGAAAACCGGCGTATCACCATGGATGGATTAGTGGAAGAACTTTGAATAGGACACAAGAGCTCAAAAGATGCAAAGCCCTGAATTTTTCTTGGATGGATTTTTGAAGCGTATCAAGCTGTATGACAAATGCCCTAATATACTTGGTACTTGTGTGGAAAAATAAAGCTATGTTTTATCTTTAATGTCTCATTCTGTGTTTTGATTTTCATACACAACTCTGACCACAGTCGACAAGGGAAACTTACTTTCAACTCACCCTCGTACTTCGACCAGAGTTATTCTAACGTCGCTCCATAAAGCTGTAAGAGGACTATTGGCGACGGATCTCGTAATTTTCAACCATGGTCACGTGATGAAGACTACACCCGAGCCCTCTCCTAAATACCACACCTAAACAACGGGAGGACGTTTGAGCCTCAACAGATTTTAAGGTGCATCGTCCCCTCTACATATTGAGTCTTCAATGGTACTATGCCCCAATTCAGGACAATCTAGCCACGAATCGGTTACCTTGATATTAGGCTAACCCGCATCTCATGCTTCTTAGAAAAACAGAGCCACTTGCGTTCTATGTTACTCTCCCCCTCCTGAATCCCTTTCACTCCATCTCTTTCCCTTTCATCATCTCTAAACTATTCAAATTATTGAAACGGATTTTAATTCCATTTTACAAGTCCAACTCATTTCAAAACGCGAGCAAAAAACAGGTTAAATATTTTTGTGTATAAGTTTTTTTTTCACCAAATTTCATTGAATGTATTTAATTTCTTTTTCTTTTACCTGAAACGTATTTAAATTGTCCTCTTTAAAACAGTGAGAATTCTTTTAATGAGAAATAAAGTCTTAAAAGTCTAAAGGAAAAAAAAAAGAAAAGAAAGAATCGTACTTACATCTTTGCCACGGAGAACCAGGCTTGCAAAATATTTCAGGAAAGCCTCTGGTTTCTATAAGTCTAACAGTCTCGCGTGTTTGGGGTAACATATTGCACACTTTTATCGATTCTTTGCACATCTTATAAATCTTTCATTTTTCCTGTTTAAAGTCAAATAGAAGGAAATGATCAAAATTAAAATATAATCACAAAAAGTTTGACTAATAAAAGTGCCCTGAATTTGTGAGCTTTCTTTGCATATTATTTAATAGAAAGAGCATAAAGAGAAATCTCAAATCTTGCTATCCGAAAATCTGCAGCCTGTAAAAATCGTTTATTAACGTCTCATTTACAAACAAATGAGAGGTTATTGACAACGGCCCTCTTAATTTTGAGTGAGTGAATATTTAAGTCCCATTATTCAGGTACTCGAGGGTTTTTATCTACGGGCTTCATAAATTTGAGCAATGGTTAAGTGACGAGGACGACACCCGAGCTGGCAATCTTTCTCTCCCAACTTCCACATCACACGAATGGGAGGACGTTTGAGTGAGTGAGTGAACATTAACATCACACTGTTCAGCTACACGAAGGTTTTTGGTGACGGACCACGTAATTTTGAGCCATGGTCAAGTGACGTGGACGACATCTGAGCTGGCACCCGCTTCTCCTAACTACCACAGCTCTGGAAGGACGTTTCAGCTCTCTACAGATTTAACGTGCATCGCTGCCCTACACGGCGGGTCTTTAGTGGTACTGGGCTCGAACTCATGACATGCCTGCCATGATCCGATACCTTGACCACTAGGCTACCACAGCCTCCTGTGAGGACGTTTGATACCAGACATATTTAAAGCGCATCGGTGCGTCTTCAGCGATACTAGGCTCGAACTCGTGACACGGTGGCCTTGAGTCCATACCTTGACCACTAGGCTACCGCACCCCCACCCTCTTAATTTTGGATGGTGGAAATGACCAGAATGATGACCAGAGATTGTGCTCCACTCTCCAAATTTCCACTCCAACTAGGATATGGAGTCAAAAGATTTAACGTGTATGATCTCTACTCGGCTGGTACCATAAATAAAAACTACGACTTGACAGAAATAACTCCGGTCCCGAGTTCGTGACCAGAACCAATTTGCTACCATGGCAACCTTGTCAATTTATTGTGGCTAAGGTAACGGACTTGTGGCGGGCGTGCCACGAGTTCGAGCCGAGAACCTCTGAAGACCCGCAGTGTAGGGGAGCATGTTAAATCTGTCGAGAGCTCAAACATTCTCCCGTTGGTGTGGTGAGGTAGTTAGGAGAGGCGAGTGGCAGCTCAGGTGTCGCCCTTGTGACTTGGCCATAGTTCAAAATGACGAGGTACGTCGACAAAAGCCCCTCGAGCAACTGAAAAGTGCTACGCGTAAATATTGATTCACTTGTCAATTTATCAAAGTTCAAATTAAGAGCTGAGTTTGGTGTTTTAAGGCGCAAGAGCCAGTTTTGGCTATACTGCGCCAAACATTCATAGGTCTGTGGTCTGGATGGGAAAAGGAACGAAATTGGATGACAAGATGGAGAGTCGAAAATAGAGAAGGATCACTGGGGTACCCCGGTTGCGACACCGTGTTTACCAAAGATAGTAAACCCCTTGGGAAAAGGAAAAGATCACTAGGGTACCTCGGGATTGTGACACCCGTACCCACTTAAAGAAGGTAAGCCCCCTGAGGGGTCAAATTAAGAGAGTGACGCCTGAACCGAAATACCCTCTCCAAACTTCCATACCATGCCAAAGTGAGCATTTTTTTAACATAGACAAATTTAACCTGCATTTCATTGTTTTAGACAGAAATTAACATTTTCCCATAGATTTAATAACCTGGTATACAAGGGATGTACCCGAACTCGGCCCCTCGACGTTGGTCATGAGGTTGCGCGACTCCGTTACTCCTCAATCGATCATATGAAGTTCTCAAGCAAACCTCCCTTTCCTTTTATTTTAATAGGAACCACTTCGTTGCCATTGAGTTTTAACGGAGTTAATGTGCCCTAGCCTCTCTATACAGCGGGTCTTCAGCGACACTAGGTCTCAAACCCGTGACACTCCGGTTGATTGATTGAATATTAACGTCGCACTGTTCAGCTACACGAGGGCTTTTGGTGACGGATTACGCAATTTTGAACCATGGTCAAGTGACGTGGACGACACCTGAGCTGGCACCCCCTCTCCTAACTACCACACCACACCAACGGGAGGACGTTTCAGCTCTCGACAGATTTAACGTTTCATCGCTGCCCTACACGGCTGGTCTTTAGTGGTACTGGGCTCGAACTCGTGACAAGGCAAGGCAAGCCACGGTCCGATACCTATACCACTCGCTACCGCGGCCCCGTGACACTCCGGACATAGCGAACATAGCCATTAGGCTACCTCCACCACAGGATTCACTTCGGATACAGGTAGAATTTAACTTCAATTATTGAATTCAAAATACCAATCTCCAAGAGGCAAATTACAATTCCATTTTAGAAAGAAATTATTACTCCCACACATGAAGCTTGATACTATCTTATTGTACATCCTTTAGAACTAGTATAAAAACCCAACGAAAGAGAATTATACGGACAATAAATCATATGCAAGAAATGGAACATAATTTTAGTTTAAGTCGATATTTTCTTATACTAGAGGAATTCGAGAAGATTGAACTTGTAATGGACTACCATACACAAAAATTGTGAATAGAGAATTGAGATTAAAAAAGCCCATTAAAATTTCTTATTTGCGCGTAGAAAACATTTAATATTTTTAGATACAAAACATTATTCCATGTGCCGAGTTACATTTGCCTCGCCGAAACTCTCCTTAAAACGCCATCATCTTGCGCGTTCAAGCTAAAATTACTATTAAATTCTAGCTTGAGAACTAAATTCAAGACACACCTTTCAGGGAGGATTCTTCAAAATTACCTTATTCAAACAATAAAAACCACAACATGAAAAAACGAAAATGACCACTAAACAATCCCCAACCATATCCGCCAAGTAGTCATCAAATATCGCGATATGCAGCCAGAAGTGAAAGACTATTCCCATGCATGTTTGGACACAAAAACATCATTTGGGGAAATTGGTCGACGATATAAATGCAGGTACCAAAAAAGCCGATTTG
>BMAV01010145.1:0-21616 GCA_019973955.1 Trichonephila inaurata madagascariensis | reverse complement strand
ATGCGGGCCAAAATATCCTGTTATAGCTCATAGCGATACTGCACACGCTCAGGATTCGTAGACTGATATTCATATCTATGAAAACAAGGTCGTAATTGTGAAGAAAGTGCGTAATATTTTGATATTTTTTTAAATTTTTTAAATTCACACTGTATTTGAATATCATACTTTAGGGTTCAAAATATTTTTCATATTAATTTTTTTATGTACTCATAAATAATAACCCATAATATTGAATGAGAATAACTTTAAAGTACTTAAAAATTCAGTTGATAATACTTCGGTTTGGTTTCATTATTTATATGATGAAAAGAATATAGTGGCATAAAGTAAAAAAATGCTCTAGTGTTATAAAAATGAATGGACAACAATGACAAAAATGAATGGAGTACAAACGGGGACTTCATACACATCTAAAAACGAAAATGATGCAAAATTGTTAAAGAGGAAAGAATCTAATTGCGATGAAGATGCAAATTTTAGCACACTTTCTAAGTCCAAGCCAACAGGGATTTTAGATTATTTTGAAAACAAAAAGATAATTTGGATGAAATTATTGCACAAAATTACGTTCCAGGCTTAATGACAGTGCAATTGAAGCATTGTTTTTTTAAGATCACGTTTCAAAAATTTGTACTAGTATCACAGACTGAATAGCTATGTTTACACTTTTTTGTGATTTAAATAAATAAGATGTTCCTTTACTTTCTTTTGTGTGTGTTCTTTATATACTGTTATAATTTATAAGTTACCAATTATTTTTGTGATATTTACACTCTCTAATAAAACTGGCAAATATAAAACAAAGAAATACCTGCGTTTTCGTGCTTTTTCTAAAATTTCTAATACCGGCATCCCGGTATTAAGATCTAAAAAATAAAGAATACCGGTATTGAACTTTTGGTCATATATATATATATATATATATATATATATATATATATATATTGCAATCCCTAGGTTCAATATACTGAATCAAAACTATTAATGCATGCTAACAATTTGATGTAATAATGCGTAGAATGAGAGAGTTGGAAAAACTAAAGAAATTTATTTGATTTTATCGATTGAAATGATAATTTCAAAAAAGAAAAAATCATTTCTGTTCAGAGGAGAAATTTTCATGAGTTTTATTTAATCACGTCATACTTAAAAATTGTAGCATTAACTTTTGATCACTGTATCATTTGAAAGCAGGATATTCTGCTATACATATAAAGACATGATTTTATCAAGAAATTATTACTATATTCTGATAATTATATACAGATACCAGATCATTGCAAAAACAGGGGAAATGACGTGTATGATAAAAGAAAAAAAAATAATGCCATTTTTTTCATTCAGCATATTTTATGTACAAAAAACATCATTAATGGGTATAAACCTAGATTCGTGATGAATAAATTTTCAAACATTTATTTAAAAAAAAAAGATGAAGTATTGAAATCAAAAGTTTTTGAATGTAATTATATTTCCTAAAATTTTCAGTGTACCTAATTGGTTAAAAATCATTTAGCAACTTATTTGAGTTTCTGAGAGTTAAATTATATTAAAAACATTGAGAGAGAAAAGAGGTTTTTTTTTAACATTAATATTAAATAGTGCTGCCATCTTTTGCAGAAAATAAACTTTAGAAACTATTTGTGAATTTGTCTATGCCTCTTCTCCCACCAAATAAAATATAACTGATTATCTCACGTCAATAAATTTATTACATTTATTAGACGATATTAGAGAGGTTTTCCATTCTTTTATGAAAACAATGCTCTCATCTTCACATTCATATATATGTTGCAATGAATTTTTCTTTAATGAATAAACTGTGTGCTTTAGACTTGAAATTTTACTGTATTTTAAATACTTCATGTATTACATTATTTTATATAAATGATGTGAAAAGAAAGCATTCAAAATTTGCTAACACAATTTTTTTTCTCTGATAAGGCTCCATATTTTCTCCAGTTGTGTGTATAAAATACTAAATAATTAATTGTCAAGGTGACTTAGTGTGAAAATTCTATAATTTAAAAGTAGAAAATGATTTCTTCCTATACATCCTTCTCCTTAACATCAGTTTAATTCAGTATAAGCCTATCATTACTTCTATATTTGTTATATATATGGTGAAATTAAAGCTTTAAAAAAATAGAAGTTGAGGTTGCAAATTAACAGTAAATTTATTAATTTATTCATCTTAAACTCTACTAAAATTTGTAATTTAAGTTTTCATTAGTTTGATTCTTAGTACGTCTGACATCTATGTTATCCGATAGACTTCGAAACTGCTGAGACACAGAGTATATTCTAATGATGTTTCAATTGTTTTTGTTACGAATCATCAAAGCAAATTTAAAATGAATGTAAAGTAAATAAAGACAGATAAGAAAAATGGGGTTAAGTCTCAGGATCCCCCATTCTTGTTTTAGTGCTATCCTTATTAGTTTATAATAATTTTATTTTTACTTAGCGCAATATGAAACAAATATTATGGTATATTATTCTTTTTTGTCACTAGGTATTCAAGAGCACTTTAAAATATTTTCCATCTAAACTGTATTAGGACTCCTACTTGTAATAATATGGCAAAACATTTAATGACATATTTTAAATAAATTTGATAATCAATTTTAGTTAACTTTAATTTAATTTGGTGTTCAAAATTCCAAAAAGATCTACGTTAAGCTGGCATTTTATAACTTGCGCTGTGCCCTTTGCCGCGTTGCCGCTTGTGGCTCAATCTGAATTAAAAAGAAGAAAGAAAAGAAAGCACATTATTTTCATTATGTTTAAACATTTGCATTTGAGGTTACGATTTTTTATAATAAAAAATTATAAATGTTGCTGTTTGTAGTACACTTGTCCATTCAGTAGGATGGGGAGTCCACCGAAATTCATTGTGGCATTGGGCTAAGATGTATGCTATATCGTTTGGCTATAGCTTTTGAGCATCGCAGGTGACAATATATAATTTGAAACTTGGTTCCCACTTTTTGAGGGAGAACATCCAGGGAGGTGGTCATGAGAATCTCCAATATATCCCCTTTATTCTGAGAGGACTTGCAGCTTGATGGCTCATTTGAGTACTCCATGCCATAAGATACTATGACTGCACAGCCTCCATGCTCTCCAAGTTTGAACGGGTCCACACAGCACTTTAAGCATCACTAACTACTATATAAGATGGGTGGGAAAAATATGTATACACAAACTTTCCTAAGCTGGAGTTTCCTATGAAACTTACATTTAAGCTTGAAATACTTGAGAATGTATGGCTTATTTTTCATACGTTACATGACTAAGTATTTGGTAATGTCTTCATAGTGGAGACCTCAAGCTCGAGGATAATTTTAAATGAAATACCTAGATCCCTCAAGAAACAAAGGGTTAGTTTTACAATGCTTATAGGTATCTCTGTTACAAAATCGCAGGTGTGTTTTACAAATGCACATTTCTCCAAAAAATGTCGTTTAGAAACATGAATTATGCACTTCTTTATGTTGCATGAAAATGTTTTCATTCTACAATATATCTGGCAAGCAAAAGTTTTTGGTGGTTCTCCAAGTTAGGAGCAGTTTAATTTTTCCTGATTGGAACAAAACATTCTTTTCTTTCTCCCTTAAATTTCTGGAGTCTTTGCAATAAACTGGCCCTTCAGTAATTGCGCTGATGAGAACTTATACTAGTAATGTAAATGCTACTCCTGGGTTACACTTTCTGGAATGCAATGCATTATTATCGGCGTGATTACTCTACCACCAAGTGCATGTTTGACGATGAAATGCCGTTTTCTCAATGACATCTTTCAGCGTTCGTAACCTACTGTATTCCTTTGTCGAGAACAGAGCAGACCTGATGATGCTGCTTGGCAAAATGCTGTGCTCGCAAACATGTACTCAAGTCGTACACATATTGCTCTGCTGCATCTTCAAGACGATGTCTTCATCTGTTTTATCATTTGCTATGCGTTATGGTACTAACGTACAGACAGGATGGGCCTACAAATTTGATTTCCTACAAAACATTATTTTTATGTACTGAAGCCAATTGGCTACACTTAAAGAAAAATATTGAAACAAAAACCATAAAATTTCAAAATGCTGAAAGAAAGGGAAAAATGAGGAACAAAAGAAAGGGCAAAATAAAAGTACTTTTGCTAATGAAATATTTAGCTTCAAATGTACATGAATCAAGCAGAAACAATTCCAATGCAATGAAACAGAATATTTCATTCCACTCCAACAATTACTGAAGAGTCAAATTTTTACTAAATAATTTGAATTTAAAATGCTGGAAATTAATTGACAGAGCTCAATTCCTGCCAACTGCTCTGAGAAATGAAGAGAAAAAAAGAAAAACTAAATAAAAAGCAAATGGAAAAAAAATTAACTATACTCATATAAAATCAACTTTTACAGTAAAGACAGCTTAATACCGTACAATGTAGAAAAAAAAATGATAGGGTGACTTACCTATGTTAAAATGCCATTAGCACTGGGAGTAACACCGTGGCTTGGCGGCATGTGACCAACAAATCAATTTGTGCATTGTTTGCAATCATATATTCTTTCATCTCCAACAACGTTAGGGGAGAATCGTAAACCATACATGTGCGGGGACTAGAAGATATTTTCGGTAGAATACGCAAGGAAAATTCAAATATAAGCATGATTTCACAGCAAATGTATGATGAAGTGTTGATAATTCTTGCGATTCACAATTCAATTAGCATTAACAATTGTATCAACAATTTAAAGGTCCTATCTTTATAATAGAGTATCTTATATCTGAGCTGAATTGCTTCACATTGACGATTATTGTATTTGTTGCATGGGCGCGCATATTAGCATCATTGCGGCAAATTGCACCATGCAGATCACACTATTTTCCAACCAAATCACGACTGATTGGTTCTTTTTCATATAAATGTTGGGTGCGCATTTGTTTTGATATCAAGATGTGTGATTTACTTTTTTGGCACCAATTTTTTACATTTACATTTGATGCTAATATACGAATATTAAGAATCAGTGGTTTGCCTTTACTAGACATATTTTTATTTTTCGACTTTAGTTTGCGCCATCTCGCACGTACTCTCTTCTGAGCATAACCGATGCATTCATATTTTGTGACACTATCTTTACTATAAGTATCTTTGACACTGATAAAACCTTTGATCCCAAAATACCTTAATAGTATTGCATATTTAAGGCCTCGTTTTACAAAAGAACGTTGGAAGATTCTAGTAGCACCAACAGCTTCCATTTTTAATGCAGAACCTTGAAAATTGCTATGGAACACGTGATCTGCTATAAAAGTTTCCGACTCAATGCTTCAAGGCATTTTAGAAATCTTTCTGCAGGTATGACTTTCTGCAGGTCTGCAATATGACGACATTATTTTGCATCCACTGTAACATTGTCAACTGACAAAGCTGTGATACACCCATTCATGGAAGTGTAGCCTCTACGCAGCCACGTTCCATCTGAATTAAGCCGCTACGAACAAAATTTTATTTTTAGAAGGATGTAGCACTAACAGTTCATAAGCTGGCTTTTGTTTTGTTAGTTCACTAACTTCTGAAATCACAGACATGAGTTTTTTCTCATGATTAGTATACGCAGTTTTACTGTGAACCTGGGTAAATTTAACGTACCACATAATTTAAACTCAGCAGAAAAATCTTTCCCCATTTGTCTCGTACCATAAATAAATCTTGTATTTACTTCAGTACAGTTTAAAATTTTCTTTGAACTATAGAAAAAACCCTGAGTAAAAGTCACAGTGTTTACACCTTATAACAAAATTTGAGCACAAACCATATCTGGAACGCTCAGAAAGCAGTAAACCTTCTTGGGAGCATCTAGGGCAACAAAGTTGCGAAAACAAATTTAAAAGGACTTCTGTATCAATTATTCTGTAATCAGTAAATGGTTTACGTTCATATTCTGCTATTCCTTCATCAAAGACAGCAGACATTTTAATTCTTGAAGAACTGGTGTTGGTAGATGTTGAGTTGCTATTTTTTGAATGTTTATTGGTAGATCCAATATTTTGAATTTTCAGCAATAAAAAAGGATTAAACAGAAATTTATAAAGATCTACGCAATCATAAGCAAATGTAAACAAACAATAAAACACTCTATTTCCTTGCCATATTCTAAATAAAATTACGGCCGCGATACCCGAGTGGTCAAGGTATCGGACCGTGGCTGGCCTTGTCATGAGTTCGAGCCCAATACCACTAAAGACCCGCAGTGTAGGGAGCGATGCAAGTTAAATCTTTCGAGATCTTAAAGATCCTCCAGTTGGTGTGGTAGTTAGAAGAGAGGGTGCCTGCTCAGGTGTCGTCCACGTCACTTGACCATGGTTCAAAATTACGTGGTCCGTCGCCAAAAGCTTTCGTGTAGCTGAACAGTGCGACGCGTCGCGACGTTAATATTCACTCACTCACTCTAGACAAAAATATAAATAAAAACCTGTTGCCAATTACATTTTTGATGATTCTGAAAACTCAAGTTTGCGACATAGCCATCCTGTGAGGACTATGTCGTTCCGGTTCCTCGTAAGCTAGAGGTGTGGGATTATCAAAATGATGAGACATAGTAGTTCTTAATACAACTTTTATTAGGAAATAATTTATATTACCCAAATTCTAATTTTGACAATTTTAATTAAAGTGAGTTAACACCCAATTAAACCTTGTATTTAAGTCGAATCCACACCAACTAGATCCTTTATCTCAATTATATATAATTAATAATCCGATTTATCTAATTACTTATATCAAATACCTTTTTGCAGATCTCTTCCTTCACCTATAGAGAGATATTTATAATTCACTTTATATATGACGATTCCAACTTCTTTATATTGAGCTCCTATTCCTTCTAAAGCTATCGGACTGCTAACTCTTGTTCTGAAAGATTCCACACTAAGCTATCTCTAAACTTGCCGTGCTATTGATCAGAATGATTCCACACTACTATCTCTAAGCTTGCCGCGCTATATCTTATCATCAAAGCTTCCTATCAGCACATAGTATATCCTCATTTACATATTATCTTCGTTTTATCTTCTTGGCGTGGGTTTGGAAAAGTTTTGCCATTAATCGTGGCCGTCAAAGAACATAGGAGTTATGTTAGCAGAAGGACGCGAGACGTCTAACCCCCTCAAAAAGAAAAGAAAAACGCTAAGGGTTCTCAATGTCATAATAAATTACGTGTCTAAATCTCTCTATTTCTAAATTTCTTCGCTTTCTGAGTTTTATTTAAATTTTAATCTTAAATCCTCATTTTAACTTTTTATAATTTCCAATATTTATCTTGACTTTAATTTTCATTACAATTTTAATCTTAAATCCTCATTTTAACTTTTATAATTTCCAATATTTATCTTGACTTTTAATTTTCATTACTCATCTTAGAATTAAATTTTAATATTCAATTTAAATTTAAACTCGTGACAATAAATTTTACTCAATAACTGAAGTAACATTAATAATTACTGTTTTAATTTATGCCCATTCTCACTTTTTAACATCCAATTACTTAAAATATTTATACACTTAAATTTTCACAAAAAATATTCTGGGTGCACAGACCCAGTCTTTGCATCTACTGCATATGGAGCTGGAACTTCCGCTCCCTTTCTTGTTGAAATATAATTTTCATATTTTTCAAGGTTTTCAGGGTCAGTCTCCCTGAAATAGAAACTTTTGAGTCTCTATTTCCATAATATCAATCAATTCCTATTATTATATATTATTTATATATCACAATAAATTTTCATCTCCATCCCCACATCTGGTTCAAAAACTCCCAATGAGCCGCGCATCGTTTATTATTATCGTTAGTGTCCTGACTACCCACGTTTCCCTGAATAGATCCTCATAATGCAATAACAATACAACAACATATATATATACACACTTATTATACAATTACAAACATTTTTCAATAAACTATTATAACAAATAACCAAAGGAATTTTCGCATCTCACGAAGAGTCATACATCGAAACAAACAAATGTGTGATTACAAATGTTTTCTCAGAAAAAATTTTAACAAGTCAAAAGTTCAAAATTAAATAAACACTCATGTAGTGTTTGACTTGGCTTATAACTTTTAAGCACCGCCCGAGACTTCCTTCTTTGCAATAATAATTCTTCCGACCACTTGTTGGAAGATCATAAAAAATGAAACAATACAACCTGATTTTTATATGGGTTCTCCCACCATAACATCCAACGATGAGGTGCTACCACTCTTCTTTCCTCGGTTGTACTGGAATTTCTTGTTTTGTTTGTTGTAGGGCTTGTAATCTCCTTGTCGTCCTTTCCTTGACTTCCCTATTGTCTCCTTGGCTGGTCGGGGTTCTTCTGTTTGCTCCGTCGTGACCTTAGATTGTAAAAGTTGATTTATCTGGAACTTCTGCCTTCTCTTCTGTTCTTTTCACAAAGCACCACCAAAATAGTACTGGATGACATTTTCTTTATTAATATTATTGGTTTCCTTTCTTTTGCCACTTTCTTTGTAGTCCACTTGTTCCTGACACACACCTGATCTTTTTAATACCCCTATTATTCCCTTATCCTTTTGTTTTTATTTTTCATTCCCAAATGAACTAGGAAGTGATCTGGACCAGTGATTTGTTTTTATGGGTCCTCTCTGTATTTTTATATTGATTTGATTGGTTACTTACTATCCCTTTTGCCTCTAACTTACGTTTCACCACCAGATTTTTTCTTTCCCATATTGTGACTCATTTAATCTTTGATGTACTTTTCCGAAGTACGGTTTCTGACTTGATCTTATACTATTTGGGATACCTGTTCCTAATTCGACCTCGTCATTTCCTATGAGCGATATATTCTTCATTTGATCTACGTTAACTGTTAATCTTTTTTCCTGATTTCCATATTACAATATTATTATAATTCTTAACTTCTAAGACTCTATAAGGTCCCTCAAATTTTGTTTTAAATTTAGCACATACTTTGTTAGCTGCTGAACTTACAGGGTGTGTTTCTAATAAGACCCAATCATTTACCTTTATTTTTTAGCATGTCTTTTTTCTACGTCTATTATAATATTTTCCCCACCTTTCCTGTTTTAATTTTCGTACTTAGTCTAAGCTTCCTTAAAGCTTTTCTCTATGTGTTTTGAATTTTGAATTTGAACTTTCCGATATCATAGCTTAGTTTTGAAATGAATTGTAATCAATTTTTCGACCTAAAAATAATTCAGCAGGTGTTTTTCCCGTTGTTTCATTCACCGCTGTACGAGGTAGCGTAAGCAAACTCACGTAAATTGATCCCAAGTATCGTGTTGATCATTATTAACATAATTTGCAATCATTTGCACACTATATCTCGATTAACTCTTTCAGTCCGATTTGCTTGTGGTCGATATCACAACAGATTCACATGCCTTATGCTAATCTTTCTTAAGTGCTCTCGGATATAGAAATTGGGGACCATTATCACTTATTAATTTTATTGGAGCTCCATAGCGCGATATAAAGTTATCAAAAAAATATATCCGCTATTATACGAGATGAGGCCTTTTTAAGGGTATAATTTCAGCCCATTTGCTGCGAAATGATCGGTTATTACTAAAAATATAGCGGTTACGTCTTATTCTCGATATAGGATACGGGCCTAACAAATCTAACGTCACTATCTCATTCAAGGATAATTCGATATATAATTGGATTTAATCGACCAGCTGGTAACGCGTTTTTTTATAAGTTGTATTAACTTGGCACATATGGCATGTAGAACATATTGATCAATGAATTTTTTCTCATGTACGGGAAATAACAAACGTCGAATTTTTATGATACACGTTTTAAATCTGCCTAAGTGTCCAGCAATTGGCTTGTCATGAAATTCTCTCATTATTTCATTCCTTAAAAGATTTTTGCGATAATATACACGCATTTTCACCTAATGACGTTGCGTGTTTCGCATAAAATAACAATCCTTCAATTAAGTAAAATCGATGGGACCAATTCTCACATATCGTTGCATTAACCGAGTTATCTTCCCGGTTTTCTAAATATCTATAGATATGTCCTAATTCTGGGTCATTTTTCTGTTCAGTTATAAATTGTTCCCGCGAAGTAAGTACTAAATCCTTTTATTATGGCACAGGTAATTTTATTTCCAATTATATTTTTTATGCTTTTCGGTAAAACTGCCAGCCACCATGTTTTAACTTCATTTCTGACCCATTAACGTGTAATTTCCTTTGTTACCTTATTATCTTCAAACCAGTGAATTTTGAATTTTCAACGATTTCTGATCAAAATCTAATACGATTCTTGACCCTCTTATGAAATCGATACCTAGAATACATGGGTATTCTATAAATCTGTCAACACATGAAATGACCAATTCCTTTCAGGTGTGTCACGAGTGCGAATTTTTAATTCTACGATCCCCATGTTTTGGCATTTCGCACCTGTGCTGTTATTACTTGGGCTCGCATTTTTTAATTTGCTTATAGAAAAAATATTTTCTATATACTTCTGATATAAATGATTTATCACTCCGGTGTCCCATGGCGCTTTCAAAATGTGTTGGCCCCAATAAAAATAGGAACGCGTGGGAGGTTCTGCAGGGTGACCATACATATCGGAGAAAGTCTAATTGTCTCTCTTGTCGGCTTACCTTAGGGTTGATCATTAACCTTTACATGTTTAATCGTCCCCTTTGCGTCCTATCGCCTCGGTGAAATTTTCACTCAGAATACTATTTCTACGGTCCCCTCTATTAAAATTATCGACAGCTCATTTCGAAATGGTAACCCCTGTTGTTGAATCTCTGATCATTGTTCTGAAACCTACTCCTCTCCGGAGCGCTCTATTACTTTGACATTCTCGTAAAAAATCATTTCTACTGTTATTTTGGTCTGCGTCCTATTTCAGAATTCCTCCAGTTTCTACCATTAGCTTCAAAATTAGGCAATACTATGCGCATTTTGACCTCGTCTTTCTATATTATCGTTCTGATAACCCCTTTTTAATTTACGAGCTATCTCTCTTCGAATTTAGCCAAGACTTCTAAAAAGTTGTATCGTGTTTTGTGGATTGCGCACACTCCACATAGTCTTGGATCACAATGGTTCGGAGTCGAACTAAAATACTGATCCACTAACTCTCTTAGCGGGGACGTCCTAATTCTAAACTTCTCTCTATTTTTAGTAATCTATAAACGAAATCAGTAGGATCTGATTTCTTTTACCTGGACGCGTAGAATTGCGACTGTGGTTCTTTCTTATTTTTGACCGCGGAAAAGCCTTCGCTAATTCAGCTTTGAGCTGCGCAAAATCCGTGGCTGTATTTTGCACTAACAACGGTCAAATATCAGATACCAATCTTGAGCCCTTCCCTGGGATGACTTTTTAGAGTAAGCACGCGACGGATTGCTTGGGGTTTCAGAAGTAGCTGTATGTTATTCTCAATACACTCGATAAACTCGGCGTGTTCTCTGACCTGAAAAGTACATTTCAGGTAGAACAGTACTTCCACCTACATTACCTAACCAGAATTATATATACGTTCGAGGCCATTTGCGACATAGCCATCCTGTGAGGACTATATGTCGTTCCGGTCTCTCGTAAGCTAGAGGTGTGGGATTATCAAAATGATGAGACATAGTAGTTCTTAATACAACTTTTAATGAATAACATATTACTTAAATTCTAATTTGACAATTTTTAATTAAAGTGAGAGTACAACACCCAATTAAACCTTGTATTTAAGTCGAATCACGCAATAGATCCTTTATCTCAATTATAATAATCCGATTTAGCCCTAATTACTTATATCAAATATTACCTTTTGCAGATCTCCTTCCTTCACCTATAGAGATGTTATAATTCACTTTGCTTATATATGACGATTCCAACTTCTTTTATATTGAGGCTCCTATTCCTTCTAAAGCTATCCGGACTGCTAACTCTTGTTCTGAAAGATTCCACACTAAGCTATCTCTAAACTTGCCGTGCTATTGATCAGAATGATTCCACACTACTATCTCTAAGCTTGCCGCTATATCTTATCATCAAAGCTTCTATCAGCACATAGTATATCTCATTTACATATTATCTTCGTTTATCTTCTTGGTATTGGGTTGGAAAAGTTTTGCCATTAATCGTGGCCGTCAAAGAACATAGGAGTTATGTTATCAGAAGGACGCGAGAGACGTCACAAGTTCATATTTGAAAGTGTTTAAATTTCCTACTATTGCATATTTAAACGATACTTCGAAAAAAAATGTAAGCAAACGTTTTTTTCTACTTCTGCAATACATACCTGTACTTCCGGTTTCAAAAAGTGGCTATCGAGTAAAATTCATACCCCCATATAACTTTTCTAAATAAGATAGAAAAAAAAATTTAAACACCATTTTAAAGAAAAAGTTCATTGTTTTAAAATAATATCGAAATTTAAAAATCGAAAATTTTGACGAAAATGACGTTTTGAAGGTGTACGGAAATCTTAAAAATATAAATACTTGTTCTGGGGTTCAAAAATGTCAAAGCAATGCATATTCAGTGGAGTTTCTTCCAATCATTTTCAACCATTTTGATTTTCTTAGAGCAGATTTATATTTTTACTTTTTTTAAAAGAATTTTAGCATTTCTTACTTATTTTAGTTTAGGTTTAAGAAGCTTTAATTTTTATAGAATAGTGAACTTTAAAACCAATCAACACTTCGGGTTTTTTTTTCCCTTGCCTATTATCTAAGTATTAGAATCCTTTAAAAAGAAATGCCTTTTACTGAGCAATACTGAGAAAAATCCCATTTTTATGACTGCTCCTTTATAAATAATAATAATAATAAAAGACTCGATAATTTATTATTTCATATTGAATTCAGATTAAGAGTAATATTTAAAGTACAAATTGGTTATTGAAAGATAGTGAGTGATGTTTTTCGAATATCTTCTTTAACCTAATATCGATATATTTCAATCTAATTTATAAGAAAGAACCTTTTGCGCTTTCCATCACATTCCTCAAAAGGCTGGGGATAAATGTAAAAAATAGAATGTTATAAATATTTTAAAAGATATTATGTTTGAAAAACACAAAATAATTTATCGAATCTACATGTTTCAATTATTAGACCCAGTAATCAAAACTTAGGAAAACATGTATATCTTCTTTGTAAAAATATTTACCGTATGTTATATTCCTGTGTATAACGCGATAAGATCGAAAGTTACCGGTGCGTGTTATACGCCGGATATAAAAATGATGGCTTTAAATACATAAAGAAAAGATGAATATTAAAAAAATTAGATTTCTTCATAAATTTATATACTTTTATTTAACACAAATTATATACTTTATGAGATTTCATTATTGGATAACACGAGAACTTTGTCATATAAGACTTATGTTCTTATGGTACATAAGAGGATTCCGTTTCATCTTTTCCCTCCTCTTCACTGTTACTCCGATCATCCATAAATAACTAATAATCCTTTGTTTCATCTATAGTGATAGATCTACTATACTTTTTAAGAATTTTTTTTAATAATTAAGTTTTAATTTTACTTCGTGGATTTATTATCCACTCACACACTACATCTAGATTTCAAAATACACTGCTGGCCACCGTAAATGCAACACCCTGAAGGAAGCATGCAAATAACATGAACTTTACAACATGCATTATCGGAGGTGAGATATGCAAATAATAAGAATTTCAGCGCAGACACACATCACGCGCGCTTGTGGCGCCACCTCAAAGCACTATTTAAGGCTTGGAGATTACGACGATTTCAAGTTCAGCAATTGTGTTTTTCTTGTGATTTTTTCAAAGAACGATCAGTTATGTCTCGTAGAAAACAGCGATCAGCTTTTGATCAAGTATCCGAGTTCGACAGAGGAAGGATAGTGGCCTACCGAGATTGTGGATTATCTTTCAGCGAAATAGGTAGTCGTGTTGGACGAAACCAAACAACTGTGATGC
Organism: Trichonephila inaurata madagascariensis; assembly: GCA_019973955.1. NCBI lineage: Eukaryota > Metazoa > Arthropoda > Arachnida > Araneae > Nephilidae > Trichonephila > Trichonephila inaurata. The sequence goes on along the minus strand of BMAV01010145.1, from coordinate 7,626 downwards.
GGATATGTGACCGTTGGATGCAGGAGTGTACGACGGACCGACGTGGTCAATCGCATCCACCTCAGTGCACCACTTCATGTGAGGGTAGGAAAATTGCGCACATGGCAGTGACTGATCGCTCAGTCACATCATGAACCATAGTCCAGCACATTGAGTCTGTAACGCATCGTTCAGTGTCTGCGTGTACCATTCGACGCCCTTTACAGCAGAGGTTCGCAAGAGGTTGGTCTGTTCGCAAGACGTCCATTGCTTGGTCTACCCTTGACGCAGAACCACAGACGTCTCCGCCGCCAATGGTGCAATGAAAGAAGGATGTGGGAGGCAGAAGGGAATGAAGTTGTCGTTACTGACGAGTCACGCATCTGTCTGCAACACCACGATGGTCGGATTCGAGTCTGGAGACACCGTGGAAAAAAATGCTGAACAGCTGCGTTATGCACCGCCACACTGATCCTGCACCGGGTATTATGGTATGGGGTGGTATTGAATATCACTCTCACACTCCTCTAGTTCGCATTGCCGGTACTTTAAACAGCCAGCACTACATCTCCGAGGTGTTAGAGCCAGTTGTCCTTCCTTACCTTCAGGGCTTGGCCACAGCCATGTTTCAACAGGATAATGCGCGACCACATGTGGCACGCATTGTCCAAAGGTTCTTCGTCAATCACCAGATGGAATTGCTTCTCTGGCCGGCTCGCTCTCCGGATCTTTCGCCGACAGAAAACATGTGGTTCATGGTTGCTCAATGATTGACCCAGATTACACCCCCAGCTACCACACCAGATTAACTTCGGCAACGTGTGGAAGCTGCTTGGTCTGCTGTACCACAAGAACACATTGAAAGTCTTTTTGAATCAATGCGAGGCGTGTGGAAGCGGTAATCTCCAACAATGGCGGCTACTCTGGCTACTGATTCTGTCAGGAACCACATTTCACAGAAGTCCATAAATTTAATCATTTGATACTTGGTCAACATGTTATCTACAAAATAAATTTTGTTGTGCTATCTCTTTTCTTTCTTGGTGTTGCATTTACGGGGCCACAGCAGTGTATAAGAACACTGAATATGTATATTTTATATTTCTTCGTAAAAAAAAGGGTGCACGTTATACAGAGCACATACCTAAAAACTAAAAATTGCAGTTTAGAAGTATAAGAGCGCATAATACGGAAGAATATACGATACATCTACTGATTTTTTTTTCATTTTATATTGCTTTTGTAACATTCATTTAAATTAGTATTTACAATTTTCGAGTTAAAAATATAATAGTTTTACTAAAACAAGGACCATAAGTATAGGATTTCCCTTTTTTCTCTTTCAATATCTTAAGGTTATTAATAATCTTAATTTGAAATTTTTTTGTACATCAACGAGAAGAGTTAATAGACACATACCTGCTTATCACAATTTTGGAAAATCCTCAAATTTATAAAGGAATTACAACATTTCAATTATTTTTTAAATTTGTATCAATATATACGTCAAGAGTTAAAAGGAAACGAAAACAAAATCCAAGGACGTAACGTACACCCCCACATCTCTGGGGGAAGGGGCTATGCCTGACTGACGTCAAGTACGGATTGAGGCCAAAATCTTATTTAGCAGGGGTGCCCTAATATTCTCCATTACTCTTATGAAAAGATCAATATAATATTTAAGGTGGATATATAGAAGTGCAACCTAAAGTGATTGATGTAGAGAAAGGCAAGTTTTAAATCCTGCTAGTTAAATAATCAAAACCATTTGACCTAAGATCTTGACTCCTCATCTATGTTCTGGCACGGTGCCTCGACGACAATTTAAAAACACTTTCTTTTCATCTCACATCTTTCTTTCAATTAGCGAAATAAATTCCTTCAGACATAGGCAGCTTTGAAGTATGAGCAAAATGTGAAACATCTTTTTGCTTAGCATCTAATCGGTGAGTAGTTACGATCAGATTTATAACAGTGCATGTTGTTTATATTTACAAAAAAGACATAACTTATATTTTTTTTATAACTAATTTATTTATTTTTTTATTTCTTTACAGATTTAACTCTCCCCAAGCCCTCCAAAAATTTTTTGAATTAACTCCATTTTTTAAAGATACTTTTTCTTATTGTAAAATTTTTTTTAGTGTTGTAAAAATCTACAAGAAAGGGGCCAACGTTTCTCCTAGAAAGAGTAAGTAAGTTATTGTCTATTTGGAAATTTTTGCTAACTAAAATATTAAAAGCAATGTACACTTATCAAATATTTTTGTGCGAAGTGTGGGAAAAATATTTTACTAGTTTTCTAAAAAATTAAAAAGGGAATGCTAAACCCAAAAATTTTTAAAATTAACATTAGAAAAAGATTTCCATTTTTTTAATTTTTCCCCAAAATTTTCCCTTATTTATTTTATTTATTATTATTTTTTGCAATGTACGTTTTAGAAGTAATAAGCAAAAATAGATTCTAAAGACAATTTCTAAAACTTTTATTCATTGCTACTGCCAGAGTTATTTGTTAATGGATAAATATATCGTATCAGTACACTTCAAAATTTTTTTAAGAAAATTTCGGGAATTTATTGATATTTTTATATAAAAAAAAAACACCTATTTTAAAAAAAAAACTCCCCTTGTTTTTTTAAATTTAACAGAATAATAATTAAAAAAAATGAACAAAACTTAAATTTTTGTTAAAATGTAAATCATTGGTAAAATTTACAATTTAAAAAAAATCCCAAGAAAAAATTTTTTTGTTTAATGGTTTTTTGTTGGCTGTATCTTAACCCCGTTTTTTTTTCCCTGCATTATTTTAAGGATCCGACTACGTTGGGAACCCAAATGTTTTTAAAAAAACGAATAAATGAAAAATTTTTTGGGTTTTAGTTACTTAGTTAGAATGCATGTATAAAAATTTTTTAAGGTTTTAAAGAGGGAAAAAATATTTTTTAAATACAAATTTTGGGCAAAAATTAACTTGGGAATAACCTTTTTTCCAAATGTTTCCCCTTGTAAAAAAATCTTCTATTTATTAATATTTTTTTTTTATGGCTGGAAATATGAAAGGAGGCTCAACTACGTTTTTTTAAAAAATTCAAATTTTTTTCGGAGTTTAAAACCTTTTAAAAAAATAATTAGGGGGTATTTTAAAAAAAATTTCCCCTTTCTGCTTAAAACATGGATAAATCGACTTCCGAGTTATTCATTTAAAAAATTTAGTTGAGCCTCTTTACAGAGGTCGGGGGCAAAAACCGGGCAAAAACTTTTAATCAATAGAACTTTTTAAAAAATTTGGGAAAAAAAATTATTCAAACTCCCAAAAATTTTTATTTAAATTTTTTGTCATAATGCCCTTAAAAAATTTTTTTTAATGTATTTTTTTGACCCCAAATAAAATTTTTCCTTTTAAAGCTTTTGCAAAATCACAGTTCCGAATGAGGTTGGCCTTTTTTTTTTTTTTCAAATTTTTTTTGGGGGGAAAAAAAATTTTCATTTTTTTTTTATGCTTTGGGAAAAAAAAAATTTTGGGCCCAAAAGTGAAAGGGGGAAAATTTTTTTTTTATAATTTTAAAAAAAATTATCTGTATGGCCCTTTTTTTTTAAAAAACCCCCCCCCCCTTTTTTTTTTTTGGGGTTTTGAAATTTTATGAAAGAATTTTTTTAAAAAAAAACCAAAAAAAATTTTTTTTAAAAAAGACTTTCATATTTCATTTTTTTAAAAAAAAAAAAAAAAATTTTTAACCTTCCCAAAAAAAAAATAAGGGTTTTAAAATGCATAATATGGTGGAATTTTTAAAATATTGCTTAAAAAAATTTTTTTTAAAAAGGGAAAAAATAATTTTAATTTTTGGAAATTTCCAAAAAAAAAAAAAAAAAGGGGCCAAAAAAAAATTTTTTTTTTAAAAAAAAAATTTTTATTAAAATTCACCTTTTTTTTTTAAAAAATTTAAAAAAATTTTTAAAAAAGGGGGTTTTTTTTTTTTTTTTTAAAAAAAATAAATTTTTTTTTAAAAAATTTTTTGGTTTTTTTTTTAATTTAATTTTTTTAAAAAAAAAATTTTTTAAAAAAAAATTTTTTAAAAAAAAATTTTTTTTTAAAAATTTTTTCCCAAAATTTTTTGGGGGGGGGGGGTTTTTTTTTTTTTTTTTAAAATTTTAAAAAAAAAAATTTTAAAAATTTTTCCCTTTTTTTTAAAAAGGGGAAAAATTTTTAAAAAAAAATTTTAAAAAACCCCCCTTTTTTTTTTTTTAAAAAAATTTTTTTAAAAAAAATTTTTTTCCCCCTTTTTTTTTTAAAATTTTTTTGTTTGGGGAAAAAAAAAAATTCCCCAAAAAACCCTTTTAAAGGGGGAAAAAAAAAAAAGGGCCGGGAAAACCCCCCTTTTTTTTGGGGGAAAAAAAGGGGAAAAAAAATTTTTTTTCCCAAAAAAATTTTTTTTTTGGGGGGTTTTTTTTTTTTTGGGAAAAAATTTTTGGAATTTTTTTTAAAAACCCTTTTTTTTTTCCCGGGTTTAAATTTTTTTTTTTTTTCCAAAAAAGCATTTAAAAAAAAAACCCCTTTTTGGTTTAAATTTTCCTTTAAAAAAAAAAAAATTTAAAAAAAAAAAATTTTTTTTTTTTTTTAAAAAAAAAATTTTTTTAAAAATTTTTAAAAAAAAAATTTTTTTTAAAAAAAACCCAAAAAAAAAATTTTTTTTTAAAAAAAAAATTTTTTTTTGGAAAAAAATTTGGGAGTTTAATTAAAATTTTTAAAAACCCCTTTTTTTAAAAATTTTTTTTTTTTAAAAATTTTTTAATTTTTTTTAAAATTTTTTTTAAAATTTTTTTTAAATTTTTTTTTTTTAAATTTAATTAAATTTTTAAAAAAAAAAAGGGGGAATTTTTTTTAAATTTTTTTTAAAAAATTTAAAAAAATTTTTTTTTTAAAAAAAAAAACCAAAATTTTTGTTAAAATTTTTTAAAAAAAAGCCCCCTTTTTTAAAAAATTTTTTTTAAAAAAAAAAAAAATTTTTTTTTTAAAAAAAAAAAAAAAATTTTTTTTTTAAAAAAGGGTTTTTTTAAAAAAAAATTTTCCCCAAAAAAAAAAAGGGGAAAGGGAAAAAAAAAATCCCCCCGGGGGAAAAAAAGGGGGAAAGTTTTTAAAAAAAGGGGGTTTTTTTTGGGGTTTTTAAAAAAAAGGGGGGCCCCCCGCCCCCTTTTTTTAAAAAAATTTTTTAAAACCAAAACCCCCCCAAAAAAAAAGGGGGGGGGGGAAACCCCCTTTTGGGTTTTTAAGGGGAAAAGGGGAAAAATTTTTTTCCCCCCGCTTTTTTTTTTGGGGGAAAAAATTTTTTTAAAAAATTTTAAAAAAAAAAATTTTTTTTTTTAAAAAAAATTTTTAAAAAAAATTTTTTAAAAAATTTTTTTTTTTTAAAAAATTTAATGTTAAAATTTCCCTCTGTTACACACTCTGAAAGGCTTAGTGGAAAAATTAAAATATGTACCCATAGATTGGATCACTGATTTGCCTTCAATGAAAAAAAAACTGTACTAGAACATGTATTTCGAAGAAGAATATTAATTCAGTTTTTTCATTGTTTGCAACTACATAGCAATTACTACAACGCAATATTTTCAAAAAAATAATAAACACCGTCTGGAAAACGTAGAACCAGAATTGGAACTCTAGATTTCAGTTATTATTCCTGATATAACAGCACCTTTAAATTAAATTTAGCACTTTCCATCTCATTAATAATTTTAATTAATACTGTTAAGTACATTATATATTTGAAATTAGCATTTTGTAATATTTTTATATGTATTATATATAATTAGATGTTTGCGATTTCTCTTACACCCTTCAGGACCGGGCATTTTTTCTGTTAAGCCTAACTCTATTTAAAAAAATTCATATGAAATCATTATTGTAATAAAATAAGACGAAAATTATAGTTAATAATCCTTTCAAATTCCATAAGTTCCAAAATTCAGACTACACTGTTGTGATCACGGACCTCAGAAAGAGGAAAACGCAATCTTACTTACGATACCATGTTCTCTGCAGTGATCACATATATGTAATAATAGTCCTGAAGGGGTTAAAGGGAAAAAATATTAAATAAGGCTGCATATAAATAACAACATCAATCTTAGAATTATTGAGCAACTATTTAATCACTCAGCCACATGCTGGGAGTCAAAAGGGGTGTTCAAAGTCTTGGAGGTCTGCGATGTCAGGCCGTTTCATAAAGGGAGGCGACAGAGAGTGTTAGAACCGCTCGCTGTTTTACAGTATTACTATCCTTCTGGGTTTTTCTTAAGACAGTGTCGTTACGTACACCCCTGCAAACCCCCATCGCTGGAGGGGTGAAGACTCTAGTTGACCTAAAGCCTCAGCGATGCCAAATACGTAAAATCGGGCTTGGAGTCCTAAATCTGACTTTTCGGGGGAGGGCTAATATTCTCCGTTAAACTCCACTGTCTTAAGATAAATATTTATATAAAGAACCTTAAGAATAGTATACCTTAATTGCCCCTAGTATAAAATATCTTAACACATTTTGAAATACCTTTATTTGTTTAAACAGTAATTAAAACAAATTTAAAGTTATTTTTCAATTCAATTTTATTCAAAGTTGACTTTTTATTAATGAAGTTCTAAATAACTTTCTAATTCTTATTGCAAAAAATATGAATTCATTGATAATTTTTAGAATTCTTGTGCTAAAATGCATGATGAACGGCAATTCAACTTCGAATAAAGCTCTCGTTACGAAAACTAATTACTCTTGTACAATGTTTATAGCATGAGTGACAATTTACTTGAATGAAGTTCACAAATATGATACACTTAGGAAAACTGGGAATGAGAAAAAATGTTATTTTTAACACGTTTCTGATAATTGAAATCGTATTTAAATGCTTTTTCTGAGAAGTCAAGTGAGTATCAATGCTTATTCTTTTTTTTTTGAATTCCTAGATAGTTTTTAAACAGTTGTAGTTAACTGTCTTTTAGTAGCATTAGAAGTAGCTTTTAATAATTCTTTAATTACTATTTGAAAATAGTAGACTCAAATTCACTACAATTCTTCCAAAATATACTTTAGAACTAATTTAAAGAATGTCTTTTGAAAATAACGATTATAAACTGAAAATAATAATGTCATAATTAAATTAGAAGCAATTTATCAAATACTTTGTTAGATAAAAGTAATTAAAAATGTTGAAGTCTTTGGTTGATGCTAAAAAGAAGAATCGAAGCTTAGAAGAATTTTTTTAGAGAATTAAAAATGTTACACTGTAAATTTAAATTAGTGAAGAGTTAACATGCATTCATTCGTTATGTAATGGCGAAATTTAAACAAACAAACAACACAACAACAAAACGTTAATAACTATACAATGTTTCTTTTTAACACACACAGTGAACATTCTATTCATCATATATAAAATATTGAAGAATATAGAGCGTGATAAATATACAGATCAGAGTGTGAAAAACACACACATACATATTTGTTGCTATATTTGCAAAGGAGGCTTCAGAACTTAATTTAAATGTTAAATGGCGTTTCTGTTTGAAAAAGAGTTGTGAATTTGGATTCTATTTTATAAGGTTTGAAAGACAAACTTGCAGTTTATTACTTATTAGTAATTTTAAGAATAAAA
>BMAV01010144.1:0-11586 GCA_019973955.1 Trichonephila inaurata madagascariensis | reverse complement strand
AAAAAAAAAGATTCTAGTACCATTCATTTTGAAATATCCATATTCGAAAATAGCAGAGAATTAAATAGAAAGGAACAATAGAAAATTACAGAAAATGGTTAAATTTTCAGAAATTAGAAATTTTTATTAAAAAATCGTTGTAATTTTTAAAGGGGGAAAACCAAAAAAAGGTTATTTCAACATACGTTATCCCCTGGCAACACACGACAGACGAAAAAAATATTGTAACCTAATGTAATGTTATCGCTCATCTTGGCGAACATAAACAACAACTTGGCGCTATTCCCCCCCGATATCAAACTAGCACCCCGATTTGTACAAACTTTAAAAAAAAGAAAAAAAATTTTGGGACTTCTTTTGTAGCATTTAAATAAATAATTTAACCCCCCCCAAAAAAAAAAACACAACAGTATAAAAAGAAAAGAAACTGTTTTGCTGGAAAACGGTATTTTTCTGGTGTATATAGGCGCCGGAACAGAATTACCGAAGTAAACGTGTGCCAGATAAAAAAGTACTTATCTTCATGTGGCCGCCACACATTGAAGTATTTAGAACTAAAATCAATTATAAAGATAAAAAAATTGCAAGATAAAAACATTTAATTTGGAAATTATCTTTCATAAAGGGTATACATCAACACTAAGAAACAATTTTTCAAAAATTCACCTTGAAAAGGGATGTCAACAGAAAAATCGTTCACTGACGAAGTATCAATTGGTTTTCAATGTCTATATAAATAAAAATGTAATGTGTGCTTGTTCAAAGCCACTAATCTCCGAAACTACTGAACCATTTCCTCTGAAATTTTGACACAATGTTGCATTTGAATCTGGACGGGTTTTTATGTACTTATTTATTTCATAATTCTTTCTAAATTTTTTAAAATTTAATTTCTAAGGGATTTTCTGGTGTTTTAACGTCATATGATGTCACTTATGTCGTCATATATATTCAACGCGCATTCAAAATCGATTAGCACAACTGTTTAGCAGCGAAAGAAGCATGTGTAATGTAATTCACCATCGTTAACTTTATTAACAACAGTGAAATTTCTTTTTTCCATTGGTTTACATTGAAACATTTGCATTATGTGGTGCATTTTCAATGCTGCTATAATACCCTGATAATACTGGAAATTTCACCATTGAATTTAAAAAAAAAAAATTTAATTGAACATCAACTTTTAGAAATTTATTGAAATTATTTATTGCATCCTACAAACTGAACACTTTAATACAAAATGCAATTATACTGAAGAACAAAGTGCTATTGAGTACAACAAAATAAAGGAAAAAGTTATTATAAAAATCAGGTATTCTCCGAAACTATAGAATATAAAGTAAAAAAGCCATAAGTAGATTAAGTCACTCACATGTATGTGGGCATAAACTGATCATCTTCTGATTAAAATTAGAATGGAAAAAAAAGGTATTCGTGCTAGAACAAAAGTTTGTGCAAAAAAGTATATTTGTGAAGCGTGTCATTTTAAAATTGCGTAAAAAAGAGTTGGGTTTATTGTTTTTCCAAGCTTGGGTTATCTGCCTTAGATAATTTTTATATATAAAGTACGAATTTGACTTCAGTATGCTATTAATTTTTCCAGAAAATAGTTAAAATTTCTTGAAGTTTAATTGATAACTTTAGACGCTGTGAAAGATCTACTTGGTGTGATTTCAATATCATGCCAAAAACGAGTAGCGTACTGATATAAAATATTCTGCCAATTTATCTTTCTCCAGTAATTATAAATTAAATTGTTATAAAATTTCCTTATTTGGGTTTACATTTTTTTCAGTCCACCATTTCCTAAATCAGAAGACATTTAAAAAATCCCATTCAAAAATGGGAAATTGTTCTATACCCGTTTAATAAAAATATTTTTCTGCTAAACGGATTTAAGATTTCTAAGGGTTGTGGCGGTAACATATTAAACTGATTAAAGAGTACTATTTGGTGGGATTCCAAAATTTCCTTTCATGTTACCGTACAAATGGCTAAATTAAGATTTTCTGATGTATATTTTGTGTTTGGAACTGTTTATGGTTTTTCATCAAAATATTGAACCTTATTTTGTTTTTTTGATAGATTTTAAGATTATTATAACTAGTGTATCCAGCCACGCGTTGCTGTGGAAAAGAGAAAGCACACATATTTTTAATATCTTTAACCGTTTGCACCTAAAGTATGATTTTTTTTATCAAAAAAAAAATAGCTATACACAGCCACACGTTCCTGTGGCTCAGTCTGATTTAAAACAAAAGGAATGAGAAAGCATACATTCTGGATATATTTAACCGTTTGCGCTTGAAGTCTGATTTTTATAAAAAAAATATGTATAACCATATGCATATACAAAACTTTTTTCAGATTTTATTTGTTATTTGTTAAGGAATCTCTTTTTAAGTTATAAAGGTTTGCTTTTGTCCTTATGTTATGAACCTAAAATTATTTACCTTTCCAATGTGATAAATTTTCTTTTTTTAGTAAAGAAGCTCCCGGGTTTTGAAACAATGGGCTTTTTGTCCCGGTAGTAACCAGGGATTAATTATCCTTGCCCACCGAATACTCCAGAACGTATTTAAACTTTCAATCTTTTGGGCCCAAATATTCAATCATAATTTTTATCGTACCCTCCGCCCCACCATACAATAACAACGCTTAAATTGATACCCGACACAGTCTATTTTATTTTTTGGTATATAAACGTCCAGCTCAGCCAGGGGTTAACGCCCGGGACGTAAATATACGTTTTTCCAAATACAACTTTTCTGTTCCTGCTATTCATAAAATTATTCCGAACGAATGCAAAAAAATGACCTGGACAGGTTTGAAAGATTTATAAATTTTTTTCCCCTTTCCCCCTCCCTCCCCAATACACCAAAAGCGCAATGTCAAAAGGGGATTGGGAGTAAACCCAACTAGGACGGCAAAAGGGATTAATTGTAAAACCATACAAATTAAAAGATAAGGTTTTTTTAATTATAATTTTAAAAATAATATATGACACAACCCGTTGAGTCAAAATTATTCAACTTTTCTTAACTTTTAAATTTTTAAATTAATTATAAAATACATTGTGCTCGATACCTTTATAAGTGTATTATAAAGGTAAAAGTTTTTTTTAACAGTTTCTATAAGTTTACTTGTATGAAATGGAATCTTTGAACTAATTTTAAATTTAAAGGTCGATTAATTGAAATTTCCACACTTTGGACCCAAATACAATTTCCAATTTTTTTTCATTGTCCATCAGGTTTTAAAGATTTAAGATATGCCGACTAATTATTATATGTTTTAGATTTGGAAATTTTATAATCCATTTCAGATTTGGGGCTAATTTAATTTAGAACTAAAGATTAAGGTCAATTAACACCGCAAAATAAGCTTCGGGAATAAAAAAAAAAAACAAAAAAAGCTTTGTGAAAAAAATAGGTGGGGGGAGTTTTTTTAAAATGGAAAAAAACTGTGCATGTGAATAAAAATAATTTTTGATCTAACGTTTAAATATTTTTTTCTTTTTATAAACAATACGTTTAGAAGTGATGATCGAATTTACATTATAGAAATACGTTTAAAAGATGATAAATTTATGTTCTAACTGCTAAATATATTTTTTTATTTTAATAAAGCAATATGTTTTGAAGTGATGATACGAATTAACATTATAGCAATGCGTTAAAAAGGTGATAATACGATTGACATTCAATATTTCCTCTTCACACACTTTTGTTAGTTAGACCCGTATCTATAGAGACGGAATCTTTAAAAAGAAACGATGTGGGACTTATCGGGGCCCCTTAACGGAGAAATATAAAATACCCTTAAAGACCCATTTAATTAATATCCATTGAAGAGCAAGACTAATTTCAGCAGCCACGAAAAATTTGGCCCCAAATATAAAAACTAAAGGATAAATTCAAAAAAAGAATAAATATAGTTTTAAAAAAAAAAAACAGGCTTTTATTGTAGATCGAACTAAAAAAAATTATGTTTAAAAAACCCACGTTTTTATAGTGAATCGAAAAAAAAAAGAAAAAAAATAATTTTAATATAAGAAAAAATGTTTAAAAAAGGGGAAAAAATTTAAACCAGGGGGAAAAAAGCGGGGGTGCTTTACCTTTTTTACCCCAACCAGCATTTCGGAATAGAACTAGAAGAAATTATAAAAATTAAATATACAGCCCCCCAAGCTTTTATCCCAATGACTTTAACCTTAATCATTTTTTTCCAATTTAAGTTAAATTTTTTTGTTCGTTTAATTAAAAATTTTTGTTTTTAAACTATAATTTTTTTTTAAACCCCAAAAACTATATTTTGTTTACTTCCAATACATTAGTAATTTTTAATATAGTATTTTGCTTTCGACTTTTCAATATGCCCCCCCCCCCCAGGGTTATCACGCCTCTCTAGGGGGACGCCCCACAGTTTGAGAAGCGCTGCTCTAGGGAAAAACAAAAAAATAATTGTCCATGTAAGGAGCAATCCATGTCTAGCCCTTAGCTGCTCAATTTTAAAGGTATTGATTTGTTGATTATGATTGTAAATTCCAGTCAAATTTAGAATTGCAAAAATCTTCATGATAATGATTGCAAATACTTTAAATTTTGAATTCAAAAATTTCAATCTTTATCAAGGCTTTGTTGTAGATTTCTGCTGTGAAATCCATGTTCGTATTTAAATTTTCCTTGCGTATTCAACAAAAAAATACCCCCAGCTATGTGGGTTTATATTTCACCCCTTTGTTGGAGATGAAGGGAAAGCAGGAACAGCCAATTTCTTTTGGAAAAAAAAAACCAAATTTGATTTAGTTGTAAAGTGTAACTCGTGTCATTTAATTATCGGTGACATTTTGAGCACATAGGCAGTCACTTTAATTATTTTGTAATACACTTGGCTGGTATTGAGCTGCGTCTTTTATTGCACAGTGTTGATTCTATGCGACTATATTTTATATTTTTTTTCATTTAGTTTTTTAAATGCTTTCCTTATTTTTCAGTGCAATTGAGCTCTGTCAATTAATATTCATTTGACTTCAAATTATACAGTGAAATTTACCTCTTTGGATTGATTTGTATGAATGGAATGAAATATTCTTTTTCATTGCTTTGGGAAATTGGGCTGTGTTGGTTGATTTATGTTTAAGTTAAATATTTTGTTTGTATTCTCCCCCCCTTCTTTTTATCCCTGTTTTTTTCTTTCTTTAAAATTTTTTTGCTATTTCATCGGTTTTTTTTTTAACTTTTCCCTTTTTAAAAGGGGTCTTTTGGGTTCAGACACAGAAATAATGCGTTGCAGAAACCCAAGTATCATACTCCCCTAGCAAAAGAAATGTGAGGGAAATTTGCTCATCAAACTAAAAGGAAAAAGGCTACAAACGAGAAAACCAGACAAAGAATGGTGAAATACCACTGAAAGCAGCGAGCACGTGCAGCCGACTTGAGATGCCCCTTTGAGCACACATTAAATTTTTTGCAACATCAGATCAGCTCTGTTCTCAATAAAAATTACAGTAGGTGCTATGACTAAAAAATGTAAACGGAAACAGCATTAAACTTGACTTTGTGCAAAGAATAATATGTTACAATCACCTTGCATTGGTACAACCCACTGAAATTATAGTTTGAGCCAGGATATTCTCATGGCCCAATGACGAAGGTGTTTCAATTCAGGCTCAAATTTAAAGGGAAAACAAAGGGATGTGTTGTACCACTAGAAAAATTAAAAGTGCCTCAACATTAAAAATGACCAGAGACATTAAAATCTTTACTTGCAGGATATACTGTGGGATCAATGATTTATCTAACTTCAGGAAACAAAACATATTAAATAAACATTTTTGGGAATGAAATTGTAACAATTGTGCCAAATTTCAAAATAAAAGGGAAACATTGTCAAAAAACGGGCCCCCCGCCTTTTCCCCCAGATATTCAACCTAAATTCCTACACCTTGCACCATAAAAAAAAGAAAAATTCCTAAAAAGTATTTTTATGGGTGAGGGCAAGGATAATTAATTTCTGTGGAATTTCTACAAACATTAAAAAGGTCCATTGTTTCTAAACCCCAAAAGCTTCACAAAAAAAAAACAACCCCATTTTAAGGTATCCCCCTGTTGAAACCGTGATTTTAAAGGCGCATAAATGGATAATTTTCATATATTTAGAGTCCCCTGTTGAAAAAACGTAAAAAATTGTTTTGGACATTTTGAAAAAAAAATTTTTTAAAAAAATGTTTTTTTAGAAAAAATTTAAACAAAAAAACCCTTTTTTTCAAAATGTTCCCTTTTATAAAAATCTTCTAAAATAATATTTTGTGTGGTGTGTATATAGAGAAAAGATTTTCCCAAGAGTCTGAACTATATATATATTTTAAAAAAATTCACATTATTTTCGGGTTACCAACTGAAATAATTTTTTGGCTTTTTTCTTAAAATTTCCCCCCTTTTTTGGTAGAAGTGGTTTATCCATGTTTTAAAATTATATTTTAAAAAAGGGTTAAATTTGCGGGTCTGAGCTTAAAAGGAAAATATTATTATAAAAAACTTTTTTAAAAAAAGGAGAAATTTTTTTTAAAAGGGGTCATTCTATGTTCTTTTTTTGTCAAAATATTATACTTAAAAAATTTTTTTTTTTTGTCATTTTTGAAACAATTTTATATACAAAATCTAAGGTGACACTAAATATCATAAATTTTATCCATTTATTAAAAAATCCGGTTCCAAAACGTGTGACAATAAAAAAGCCCAAAGGAGAATACCCCTTGACCATAACCCCCCATAACAATAATTCCTATATTTGCCTTTTGACAAATGACTTGCCAAATTTTAATTATTAAACTTATTTTTAATTCTTATTTTTTTCCTATATCTCAATTTTGCGATGCATCCACAGGGAACTTTCCATCGTAATTTTCTTCAAAAGGGCAGCCAATCCAATTCACCACCCCCCCCAACCAATCCCCCACGCGGGCTTTTAGCCACTCAAGGATGAACGAAATTTTCAACTCACCTCCATTTTTTCAACCAGGCCCAGTCGCTCGCCTTTTCCCATTCCCCGCCAATCAGGTTGTTTTCTCTCCCGGACTGCTACTCCCCCAGGCACCCAAAAAAGATAATATGGGATGGAGGGTCGCCTGAGCCCATACCCATGACGACCCCAAAATTTAAGCCTCCATAAATTTTTTGGGGTTCATAAAATAAAGGGCAAAAAAACTGCAATAAATTGATTCCCTTAACAACCCAAATCTGTTTAGAAAAGTTTTTTTTAGCATATTTTTTTGGAAAGGGGAAACAAAAAGGGAAAAAAACCCTTTTTAACCGTTTTCCACAGCAATGCGTGGCGCGCAAATTATATAAACAAGTAGGGGCCCCCTGGTAGCGTATCCCCCACCACAAAACCTCCTTTCATACCAACGCAGTGGGTCGATAAATGGGCCAAGCTTGCGGGACTTAAAAACTGGGGGGCTCCGCCCCCGACTGACCACCTGATCAGCCCCTCCTCATCATTCACCGTCAATGGTCCGTTTTCTGGGATGGGCGTATTTTGGCCCCCTGGGCTTCCCCCCGAGTTTAATAATAAATATTAATTTTGAAAAAAATTGCATCCCTTTTTTTTTAAAATTATTGATTTTCTTTAAAAATAACCTGTTTTTAAATTTTGATATATTTCTGGGAGCCACAATTGCGTTCCCGGGTCAGCAACCCTACTAAGCAACATGGTGTGAGCAGAGATTTAAATTCACATCCAGAAATGAGGTTCTGTAAAAAACTGCCAGGGATCCTAGAGCCACCTTGAGACTATATACAATAGCAGTTAGAAATACGTTTAACGCGAAAACACTTAACACGAACTGTCCCGACAAACTATTACTTTTGTCAAGCCTTTTCTTCTCTTAGCAGGAAAAGAAAATCGCTTAACACGATTTCCCTTCGGAGAATGAACAAAAAAGGAAAAAAACCGCCGATTGGATACCCGTATTATGGAAAATTCGACAGAATAATCTGTATACAGCCCAATTTTGACAGACAAAAAATTTTTGGGTTTGTTCAAAATAAAAAATCTTTTCTGATTAGACGATGAAAATGAAATGAAAATGCAGCCCCTATTCCCACTTCACCCGAAATAAAGGCGTCATAAAAAAGTTGCAGTTATTTAGGTGCACTTTCCCAATGGTTAAAATGAATTTTAAAAGGAAATTTTCGAAAATTTAAAAAAAAAGCAATTCAAAGAAAAACATCAGATTATTTTCCGAAAACTCAACTTTTTTTTTTTTTTTTTTTTTCAAAACATTTATAAATTTTGCATTAAATTCAAGTTTTTGTGTTTCATTGATTTTTATTAAATATATGCTACGTAACTAAAATAAACTTAATTATGTCGATATATGGTATTTTTTGGATGACATTTTTTTAATGTGGAAAGAATATTTCAGACCTTTCAGTTTCATGTTAAGCGATTTTCACTGTATATATTTAACATTTTTTTGTAAATATATATACAGTGAATGATAATGATGAACATATGAGGAAAATTTCGATCACAACATTTGAGCGGACAAAAATTTGTACTGTAAAATGGTTGTTTCTGACAACTTTTTTCACGACTATTGCGAAACAAGTCACACAATCCTAATAGCGGATTTGAACTTGTCATTCCACTGTTTGTTGTAGTTGGAAGAAACGTGCGATTTCTTGAACGTTTTTTTCATAATAACCCGAGATTTTTGGCAAAAAATCATAGAGTAGTTTATCTGTTTCTGTTATGCTGAACTCAATGTGTAAATTTGCACGATGATGGATATTTTCATCATTCAGTTTTTAATATAATTACTTATTATAATATTTAAACTAGAATTTTTAAAAATATTTATCCTTTAATATAGAACAGAAATTATATCACCATGAATTATTTCACACACACACAAAAATATTTTAAAAAGGTTAACATAAGATTGAAAGTACACCCACATATTTTATAGATTTGTATTTCAAAACAATCTTTAGAAATAGATAAATATCAATTAACCAAAATCCAAGTGATTATGAGTAATTTTTAAGAGTTTATAACAGGGATCGGCAACTTTATAGCAGTGGCGTCCCAAACCAATTTGACACTATTACTCTGTGTGCCATGCACAGAAAAAAAGAAAGAAACGAGCCTTACAGTAGTCGTATATGATATGTAACATCTGACATGTTATCGTGGTAAATACACAATAGTAACTTAAACCCTGAAAAAAATGAATCCAGTATGATTGGAAATAATTTTCTATCGAATAATTATATCTTTAATGAAAATTTTATTTAGGAGAAATGCAATTTTTTTATCAAAAATATTTATTCTTATTCAATTTGGGGAAGAGTGGACACAATAAACTTACGAAAAGTAAAATATGACACATTTACTTGTGATTTTAAAGTATTTAAAAACCGTTGAAAAACAGCGTCAATAACAGTCTCACTGCTAGTTGATGAAACATTTCGATTTGTGTTCATTTCGAGCTTTAGTTCATCAGTCAAAAAAGCTATGAGCGGCTCAACTTCTGGTAAACCGTAGTTAACGTTGAAATCACCACTCAAAATCATGGTAAGCGAGTGATAGTTTTTAAAAGAGCAGAACCATCTTCAGTATATGGTAAAAGTACAAATTGCAGGAAACCTTTAATTTTTTGAACTGTTTGATTCAGAGAAATGTATACGGCCACCGAAATCCCTGTTTGTCCATTTTCAAATATGCTTCCGCCGCACATATGCCTTCAATATCTTGACTAGCAATACCCAGTTCACTTGTTTGACGATAAATAATTTCCATGTGAGGAGTCACAACATGCGAGTTGTTCTGTTTGTGATAGATCGCAACACCAGCTACTCTGTGGCCCGGTCGTTTAAAATTGTACGAAGCAATCGAAGTTAAGTGTATCGAAACACATTCGTCTCTATCTAACCACGTCTCTGCCAACATGAGTAACGTACAATTTTATGAAATAACGTCGTCAAATTGCGAAGTGGCGTAAGAAAATGAAATCGTGTTTTAAAATTCGAATATTAACAGTATAAAAAAACAACTACTAGGGTTGGATTTCGCATATATATTCTAATCTGGATTTACCCATCTCTGCAAATCACAAAAATTTAATTAGCTTGGTAAATATTTAATTTTTAATCGAAAAAACTTTTTTTAATCACAATTAAAAATATTATATTGATAGCGACAGGAATTAACCTTAAAGTATGAAAAAGATACGCACTAAAATATTTGTTCGAATAATTCCATATTACTGACTCGCATTTTCTTAAGGAAGTTGAACTTCGTCAGACGCTTAACAGTTAATATGATTAATAAGTTTATCCTGAATAAAAATTCGAATCTTGTAAAGACTGTAATCAGAGAATTATTACTTCGGTTAGCTCAGTTCAAGTTTATTTCATGGGTTTCAAATTCAAACTAAACAACATTAAAAAAATTACACTTACAATTACATTAAAACAGTTAACAGTATTAGAAAATAACGAGAGGTTTGCGCACTTCCTTTTCTGAGTAGCAGGCTGACTAGTTAAGCACGCATCCACTCGGCGAAAAGAGTGTGCACTATTGTCCATCTTTCTTTACCATTTTTGTTACAACCTTTTGAAAAATGCTAACTTAAACAATATAAAAAAAACATCTACTCACTGGTCAAATCAAACAGCGCGCGCTTACATCATTTCCTGTTACCCATTTCCGTCCCTTTTCACAAAAATCATTCCTACAAATATTCGGTAAGAGAGAAAAAAGATGTTACACATCCAAAACCATTTGAAATGATTCCATTTTTGCTGCAATACATTCAGAGTTAGAGAACGAGATTTAAAATTAAGATTTAATTTAAAGATTTACAATTTTATTATATATTAAAATTATGCATCTTTAAAGACATTAATAGACACAAAAATAAATAACATAAAATATAACTATTCCTTCAACATAAATAAAAAATTAAGGGTGTCTTCATTAAATGTAGGAGAGCCTGAACTAAATGTGGAGCACATTTTAGGATAGAAAAATTTTAATAGTCTACATTTTTATGAAAATTTACTACATTCTAATTCATACACATGTTGATAACATACATATATATAATGCTTTTATAATTTCAAAATATTCCATAGTTACTATTTTGTTTTAACATGTAAAGTGATAGCTCATTGAGCATTACGGCATAAGAGAAAATATGCGAAACACATTTCATATCAATAAAATGGATAAACTCAGATTAAATTGAATAGTATGATAAAATAAATGATTATATCTATAAGATAGTAAAGCCAGAATATAATATTAATGTTTCAGTTCCTTTGTATCTAAAAAATATCCCAAATTCGAGTTGTTTTTAACACAGACTGAAGACAGCTTTATAGCTGTACACATAAATATGCATCTTTTATATAAGTATACTTATTAAAATAAGAAGTAAACATAAAATACATGATTTTTCAATATAAATGAAACCTCAAAATTGTAAAAAAATTATGCATATTAAAAAAAATATTTATAAAAATAAAAAAAAAACAAGTTATTTAAGGGTTTTTTAAAAAAAAAAAAATTTAAAAA
>BMAV01010143.1:123053-143626 GCA_019973955.1 Trichonephila inaurata madagascariensis | reverse complement strand
AAGGCATAACCTTAAATTGCCACAGTACTTGTCCCGTGGTGAAGGCCATTTTCTCTTTATCGTCAGGGTGGAGTTCTACCTGCCAATACCCACTCTTGAGATCTAGGGTAGAAAACCAGGTATTACCGGCAAGTGTGTCCAGCGTGTCATCTATTCTTGGCAAGGGATAGCTGTCTTTCTTGGTGACGTCATTCAACCGACGATAATCCACACAGAATCTCGTAGAGCCATCTTTCTTCTTAACTAAGACGATGGGAGATGCCCAAGGACTTGACGATGGCTCAATGACATCATGATCTTTCATGTCCTTAATGAGTTTTTGGACTTCTTCCTGTTTAGAAAATGGTAGTCGTCGGGGGTGCTGCTTAATAGGAGGATGCTCTCCGTTATCAATTCGGTGTTGCGTTAGTCTAGTTCTTAGAAAGTCCTCAGATGTTCTTGAAAATAGGCTTTGGAATTCTGTAATCAGCTCTACTGCAGCACATCTCTGTTTCTTGTCTAAGTCAGTGCTTTTTAGTAAATCCTTGACTAGATCGTCTGAAGAATGATCTTGGCTATTGTAATTTAGTTCTACACAAGTGACCGGAGCACAAGCTGCTACTACCTCTCCTTCCTGAATAGTCCTCGTCTTATCACTAACGTTAGCCACCCTCACTGGGATGACTGACTTCGAGAGGTCTACAACTGACGAAACTATCAGTACTCTTCTTTTTGAGTTGTCTGGGTCCGGATAATCAATTAGGCCGAATCGAAATTTTCTATTTTCTGCTACTAAACCGGGTATTATACATTCAGTTCTTGGCGATAATGAGATGTTGGTTTTTGCAATAATTTTCTGGTTGGATTCAAATTGGGTTTGTAAGCCAAAAAGAGTGATGTCTTCAAATTTTGAATGCATATTGCTTATTTCAAAGTCCAATTTAAAGCTATTGTTCTTCAGAAAATCCAGTCCAAGAATACAGGGATCGGTGATATCTGCTATATATGCCGTATGGTGATAGTCTATATTTCCAAACCTTAGAGTGACGTTAGCTTTCCCATGAACCTGAATCTTGTCACCCGTCACTGTTTGCAAGGAAACGCAGGGCGGCTTCCAGATAATGCTAACTTTTGAATTTTGAGCCAAATCTTTTCTGATTATAGACACATTGGCTCCAGTATCCACAAACATACGGCACGAGATGTTATTAATTTGTCCTATTACGTAAAGTCCCTTGTCAGCACCATTTACTGCCGTAATCTGAAGAATTTTGTGAGGGGGCCTTTCATTATCTGGCAACCTCCGCCCCGCGAGATGGCCATATATTAGTTTTCCTGTTTGGAAGAAGAGACGGTGCTCTCATCCTTCCTGGATCGGGGACAGTTTCTTCTCAGGTGTCCCATTCCACCGCATACCCAGCACTTGAAGTTGCGTTTCTCTTGGTTCGATATTCCAGCCTCTTTGTTTTGCATTTCCTCTTTCAATTTCTCCATCTTTTTTATCAATCGAGATTCACGCGGTTCATGTGCAGTCACTCTAGCTCCTAGGCTGGAATGGCTATCTCTGCGACTGGCTTGAGTGGCGGCCTCCAATTTCAGGGCATATAACAGGCCAGATTTAAGAACTTGCACATCTGCCATTCTTACAGCCTTCTGGATTTCCCCATCCTTCAATCCATCCACGAAATATTGCAAAGAGATTACTTCGCGCACAGTTGCTGGGTGGTCGAAGAAAGCCAAGTTGGCGAGCCTTTCTACTTCGGAGGCATACACCTGCAAGCTTTCTCCTGTTTCCTGGAGTCTTGTTTTCATCTGCAGATGTGCATAGTCTTTGGAGTATTTCTTTCCGAACCGAAGATCCAGAGCATTATACAGGAAGTTCAAGTTCAGTCGTTCTGTGTCGGGAAGAGTCTGCAGTATTTCAGCAGCTTCTCCTCTAAGGGATGCTGCTAGCTGACATGCTTTCACCCCTTCAGTCCATCCATTGGCTTCAGAAATTATGGAGAATTGAGTCTTATATACCTCCCAGTTGGTTTTTCCGTCATAAGTGGAGAGTTTCACAGATACTGGTGAGGCAGTCAGAGGCACTGGAGAAACAGGCATAGGTACCGAAGGAACAGGTACAAACTTGCTTGCTTTCTTTGTATTCCCGCAAGCTAGAAGCTTCTTTTCCAGATCTTCAAATCGCTGGGTAAAATTTTCAGCGACTTCTTCAATTCTTTCTTCAACATGATCTTTAATCTTTTCTATTTCTTCCCCTACTTTTTCTCTATCTTCTCTTCAACTACTGCTATCTTTTTTTTCCATTTTTATGGCTATTTTCTCTTCCACCCTATTGATTTTCTCTTCAACATTGTCAATTTTATTTTCTAGAGAATTTTTCAGCTCTTCTTGGCTCTTCTGCACGTTTTTCAGACCTTTCTGCATTTCTTGCTGACCTTTTTGCATTTCTTGCTTAGTCTCTTCTTGGCCGTTTTTCAAGGCATTGATGCATTCCAACAGAGCCTTCAGTTGCTCATCCATCGCTCTTGTTATTGGCATAAAATCCCCCTTCTGACACCAAACTGTTACGTAGATCCGAGGGTTCGTGAATTTTATGCAAAACAATTACAAAGAAAATAAACAGTTTTTAAGAGTGATGCGAATTTATTATCAAAAATCCAATCCTTTAAATACAAGATTCAGCAGCAATATTCACAGAGTAAATATCCGAAGGTCTTCACACCTTCAGCAGCAATCAAACACAATAACCAGTGTTTAAAAATACACGTAAGTAAAGATTATTCACAAGCACAGCCGAGCTAATCGCTAATCAAAACAATCCTCACTACTCGCTGGTTTAATCCAGACTCCCCGCCGTACCGGCGAGCATCTTTTTATAGGCGCGACAGAAACTTCCAGAAATATAACAGCTCGTGTCATTGAAAGTGACACTAGTGGAGAGATCCACTACTTTCTAGAAGATTCCAGAGGGTTCCGAACTCGCCAACATGGTCGCCACCAACTTGGTCGCCAAAAATGATGCCAACTTGGCTCTACCGCCAATATATTTCGCCAAGCTCTCATTGAATCGCCATTATAACGTAAGGGGCAGCATTGCTTGTGAATGGTACAATTTTAACATGAAATAAACATAACATAGAGTAATATAAATGCATTAAACATTCAAATACAAATTATTTACACTATTTACACAAAATTCGTAACAATATGTTAGTGTGTCTCAACATGTTCAAGGCAATAAACGGATTTACTAATCACAAGACTGCCTCATGAATAACAGTGAATACGCAACATCAACCAGCATAGAAAATGTATCTTAACATACAGTAATCACTTCCAATGGCCACGCTCTATCCTTTCGTTGTTACAGTATAATCGTCCACTCGCCACGACAAATCATACACCACTATAAGTTTTAGTATATATATATATAGCTATAGCTACTTTATAACTATTTTATTTTTACTATTAAGATTCATTTTTAGGTAAGTGAAGATAAATAAACAATTGTGTAATTTGAATAGAGTACTTTAAGAACTTTCAAAGCAGTAGTGTGTACTATATATTTTACAGAAAGAAATATTTTATCCTTACTCTAAAAATGCTTTTATGCAAGTATGTTTGTAGTGGAATTTTCCTTAACGAATTGTTCGCGATGGAAGGATCTACTGTACTTCATATTTCATCACTACAATCATTCGACGTCTTAGTATAAAGAAAAACATATTGATTTTAAAATAAAAGCAACGCTTGAAAGATATATATATTCTTCGATAAGAACTTTTTCCATATTTTGTCTATAAAATGCATTGCAAATTAAATTTCCCAAGCTTATGGTTTTTAAATTCAAAAACAGCTTTGTAGCTATTCAGAAATTAATCAATTGTCTGCTTCCCATGAAAAACATTGTATTGGATTCCTTTTATAAAGTTTTTCAAAAGTTTCCGTTTAACTTCATGAAATATTCAGTTCTGCTTTCGTTTGATATGCATTTAACAGAGTAATTATTTTGCTATATTAGAGTTAAAAACTCCTGATAGTATATTTCAGAATTTTATCTCTACTTAAGCAAAGTTTTTTTTTTTTATCATTGAGTCATCATTAGAATAAAATATTCGAAATATATCCTTTTGGGCTTAAGTTCACTTTGGTATTTACATGTGAGTAAAAAATACAAATTTAAGTGAATAACATTTTTTTAATTAATACCTTACAGAAAATGTTTTAGATTTTGTTGATTAATTTTTAAAAATATCATTGGTTACAAGCTTGGATGGCTTGACATTTAATTAAACTCATGGTTCTTTTATTGAAAGTTTTTCCAACTTCCTATTTTTGAACGATTCATAAATCTCTAATAAATACAACCCTTACGCCACGAAATTTCGAACTAAGGTTAGATGACCAGGTAATCTCAACATTACATTCGCCCCCACCCCTTCAGCGTGTGGTCTTTCCTGATAAATTGTAAGTAATAGTCCTTCTACATTGTAAGTCAGACAAGTTGGATTTTTAGTAGAAGAAGGCTCGAACACATGACTTTACTGAAAGATCACTAGACATGCGTTCGATATCATGACCAATCGACTCTAGAGGTTTTTTTGTATGAATTTTCATTCCAGACCCTAAATAAATGATTGCATAGAAGTTTCTCTTGCTCTTCTTTTTTCATTAATAGTAGTATATGTTACCATGCTGCTTTGCATAGCTTCTGTAGTGTCTGTCTACTGTTGGCGGTTGATTATGGAATGTTTGGAGCAATTCACACCAGTCTCTACGGAGGCGGGTTACTGTTTTTTAGGGAGAAGGTGACTGACCCTTCTGCAGGATGGTGAGACAGTCCTTTGTTTTGGAAGAGCGAAGCGTTGCACTCTGAATTTAGTGTTAAGGAAATTGGGTTTGTTTGTTTGTTAACCGACGCACAGCGCTTCATCTGCTGTACTAAGAATAGTGTTTCATGGGAGAGTTTTTTACACGACGGACTGTGTTTTGTTGGATTGTAGTGAGAAGTAGTTTCGAAAGGAATTGAGAGTTACTACAGCTTCTGTTTACTATATAGGTACAATTAAAACGACACAAATATATAAACGGTTGAAGTATAAATGAGTTGAGCTTTCAAATATCACTTTAAAATGATTTTCTAACGGAGAATATAATTTGAAAACTTTAAACTTAGGATTATATTTTCCAAGAATAAACTTAACGGCGATTCATATTTATATATATATATATTATTTTATCTAAGAAACCTTTCCAGTACATTTTTACGAATTAAAGAAATTGGAATTACTAATTAAAAAAAAATACTCAAGTATATGCATATTGAATCATTTGAATTACACACACACACACAACACTTTTGCAATACCCTTTTATTTAATTTGTCACAATTCAAAGTACAATGAAAAATGTTACAAAATTTTTTAAAGAATAATTGAAGCATTAGAAGTTACAATGTTTTGTAATTTTGACAGCATCAAAAATATAAGTATGCTTACTGACTTGACCAAAATTTACTTTTTTCCATATGTATACCAAACAATTCCCTTATGATATGTTTGTTCTATAAATCCAAGAAATAGGGTGATGTCCATTTTGAAAATCAAAAATTTGGTATGCAGCCTCTTGAAATCATCTCGGGCAGGCGGCTGCAATTCCGGATGTTGAGTGTAGCCTGTAAGAAATTCCATAGTTCCTTCAATGAGTTCAATCAGGTACTCCCCATCGTTGAAATGGTTCGGCAATAGAGATCGAATCTCCTGGGGTGTAGTTATCCCTTCCATAGCAGAAACTAATTCTGCTTTCTCACAGAGAAGAATCTTGTCTAAATCCGTGTGAATATCTTCGAGAACTTGTACGCGTTCCCTTAATGTTTGTCGGGCGTCGCGAAGTGCTTCACAGATAACATTCAGACTTAAATTTTCCAGTTTAAGAGGCTCCATTTTTAATGAGTTTTCGGATCTAAATCCTAGAAAAGAAAAAAAAAGTTGATTTCAGCTCAGTCAATTTAAAAGAGAAAATCAGCACCGATGTGTGTCTCAATAATTGTGAGATACACTTTAATTTTGATTAACATTTATCTCGAGATCTAATGAGATATTTTTTCTTCCTTTTGGAATAAAGAGATATTCTGGGTGGTTCTTTAAATATCTTAAATTCCAAGAATATCGTGTTCTTATTTTTTAATATATTTTATTAACAGATTAAGAAGCATCACGGGTTTTATTTTTAAATGAAAAAATAGTCGGGAAAATAATTTAATAAACAACTATTTAATCAGTCATAAAAATCACTATTCACTCTGAAACAAGTAATATTTATTAGAGTTAAATTAATTGTGGAGTGTATCAATTTCCTGGTCCGTAAAATCAATAGCAATTTCAGAGAAACAGTTTAGAGAACATTTTATATTCTAGAGCAATGATCCTCAACCTTTTGTTGTTGTTGCGATACAGTGTTAACTATTTCAAAATTCAGCGAAACACTAACAATAAAATAAATCAAAAAGAATTATTCTTATCTATAATACACTATGTAAAATAGTTAATGATAGTAACTTTCAATGTTAAATAAAATAATGTGTACGACAGACAACAAAATGTGTATTGAGTAATTATAATTACAAATTAATAATAAGAGTACATTTGATGCGAAATTTGAGCTTGAAGAATTTTGATAATTTCGTTTATATTTGGTCATAAAAATGATAATGACATTCTCATTTCGTCATCTACATTAAAAAGTCTCGACCTTTTTTTCATTTTTATATTTGTTAATGCTTCCCCTGTTAATGCTTTCGAATGATCTCCCTTCCAGTCCATACTTAAACTCTGGAGGTGAAGATAGATGGTGCGCCATCTATCGTGTCGAAGACCGACCTTTCTCAGGCTCTGGCACAACTTTTCCTTCCTTCCCTTCGGGAAGGACACGCCAACAACATTTGTTGATGCTGGAAATCAGAATTCAAGCAAATAAGGTGATGAAAATTGCGACAATATTTTTAAAGCTTTTTTTGTTTGGCTATTATAGGATAATCACCTCTAATTTTAATTTAAAATGAATTGATTGACTCTTCAGAATGTTTTGAAATTAAATCTCGATTAATACAGAGCGAAATTAGCATTTTCTCTTCCTTCAAAGTTAATTTATACACAGATATATCCGAAAAGGGTTACGATCACAATCGATTTTTTTATATCCATCTATACATCAAAGGATAAGTCAAATATACCACGAATACTCTTAGTTTATTTCCATAGATAGGCCGAATGATTCAGCTCCGGATTTTATTTTTTTCTCCGAGTATAATCAATAATTTAATAAAAGTTTGGGGGCACAGTGGTTGAGGCCCACTGGTATTTGGATGGCTTTTTAAATATCTTAAATTTAAAGAATACTGTATTCTGAGTTTTTTAAAAGTATTTTATTAACAGATTTTGTATTGAAAAGAATCACGGATTATTTTTTAAATGAAAAAAATTTTGGGAAAATAATTTAATAATCAACAATTTAATTAGTTATGTAAAATTACTATTCACTCAAAAACAAGTAACATCTATTACAAATAAATTGATTAGGGTGTAATTACACCCAACTCTTTTTTTACGCGGCCCTTATATACACAATTTTGAAATAACACGGTTCACCAATATACTATTTTATACACAAATTTCTTGATCTGGAAAGAATTCCCTCCCCCCCCCTTACAATTTTCTTCTGGAGTTACGGGGAATACCCGAATTTTATATTCAATTTCTTTATTTTGTTCTGCTTCAACTTGAGCATAGCATTTTGTTCTTCAGTATAATTGTATTTTGGGTTAAAGTGTTCAGTTCGTAAAATGCTACAAATACAGTCGAACCTCCATATTACGAACCTCTATAGTGTGAACTTTTTCCTGGAACCCAAGAACATTTCATGATTTTCTTCGTAAAATAACCTCCCAATAGCGAAGTGCATTTTCTACATAACGAACTTTTTCTCTTGTGATTCAATTTTTTTCTCCCTAATTTTTTAATATTTCTGGTCATTTTAAGTTCTCTCTTTTAACACATTTTATGGTTGTCATAAATCTCGAATTGGTTTTATTAAGTGCCTAACTTGCCGAGTGCAATAAAATTCTGGGAGTTTCCTAAAAGGTCCTGTTCCCTAGAAACATCTTCAATATCCCCTTTCACCCTAATTGGATTTGTTTCTTGTCTTTGAACTAGTCTTCGTTCATTTGTAGTGTTGATTAGTCGTATTGGTAATTCCGTTTCTTGTAGCTCGAAAATGTCAAAACGTAAGTGCTTGAAAATCAAAGCAAAAAATTTAATTCTTCAGGAAGTGGATAAAGGCGTCAAAAGAAACTTTCAATGCAATTTTTCTTTCTTTCTTTTGATAGGTAAGGTATATAAAATAAATATTTATTAATTTACAAAAAGGTGTGAATAATTACTTTTTTAATATATATAGTGTTTTTGTATTTAATATTTATGTGGTTTATAAAAAAAATTGAGATTAACCTCTATATAACGTATTTTCAATATAATGAACTTATTTTCGGGATTTAGCGACTTCGTTATATAGAGGTCCGACTGTAATTTCAATATATAAAGTTCTAAAAGTTTATGTTTAAATTAAAGTTACTTTTAATTCGACGGTGGAATTTCCGGTACAATTTGGGTTGATGATAATTCTTTCTATTAAAGGCCGTTAATAACGAACGAAATTCTTCATTTGAATCAAAGCCGACAGTTGTGCTATTCGTATCTGACACTTCTAGTGATGATAGCATTTTTTTAATCCAGTTTTTAAGAAACGTGTACGCTTGTTACCATGTAGAAATGAATAGTTGTTAGTTAGTAGTTTTATTCCTAATTTTAATTTAAATTTTTATATGTTGTATGTATTTATAGACTGAATTTTCCCTATACACTAATTTTAATTTTTCTGTAATAAAAATTTGCACGGTTTTTTGGGAAAATATTTAGTTTTTTCATCTAACACAATTTTTTAAAGTTGAGGAACATAACCTCAAATTTACCATACATCGTATATATTTTTTACACGATTTTTTTAACTGTTTTCTACGGAGTGTATCTACCGTGTAAAAAAAAAGAGGTTGTATTTCCTGATGCGAGATATTGGTAAAATCAATAGCAATTTCAGAGAAACTGTTTAGAGAATATCTTATATTCTAGAGCATGGATGTAGAACCTTTTTGAGACGTGTGTCAAATTTTGTTCATACTTTTTTTAGTATTAGCTCGTGGGTCACTAAATGTCTATTTGTATCAGAGTCAGGTTAAAAATTTTTTAACCTTCTGGCCGGAACATTAGTTTTTTTCAGCACTGAGAAACATCCGTCTGACAGACGGGTACGTAAATTTTTTTTTGAATTTTACTACCTTAAGGACTTTTTTAAATGTCCTTATAGCTAATGAAATTTGAGTATGGCTTAAATAAGATGTGTGGAGTTAAATTAAGCACACCCAGTGGCGCACGCAAGGGGGGGGGTCCTGGAAGTTCGGAACCCCACCAAAGCCCTTGATTTTTTTTCCGATTGATAATTCTAAGTATATTTATTAATTAAGTATTTTTATTAATGATTAATTTTATTAATGCTAATTATTTATTCAATAATTAGTTTTTTGTTCCCGAAAATCAACAAAATCGAAAAGAGCATGATACAAGAATGGTGAACTTTCGACCCCGGACCCCCCTCCCCCCTTGAAAAATTTTTGTGTGCGCTACTGAGCACATCAATATATTTTTATCACTATAATTGTGACTAGTATTTTTATAAAAAATGATTCAAAATTATTTATATTCATGTAAAAGTAATTAAAAATACCAAATACGGATAAAACTATAGGAATATTCGTGTGATAGTCGGTGATAAGAAAAATCGCAAATATTGTGAGTTGAAAAAAATCGCCAAGTACCACCACACGATCCTCTCACTGGGTAGGCAGCTGTTAAGGCAGCCCACCCTAAAAATCACACCACAGCGTTATTTACGGGCATCAAAGCAAATCATCCACGTCTGAGAGACGGATGTTCAAGTCAGAGGGTTAAAACTAATTATCTTTAAAATTCAATTAGCTTAACGAGTAAAAATGGTAGTTGGTGATTTAAAAATTTTTAGTGGGGTTAAAAATTCTTAAGTGTTTGGGGCAAATGGCAATAAGTGTTTAAATGAACAAGAAGTAACGATTAAATAAAATTTTATTTATTATATATATATGTGTGTGTGTGTTTAACAAAATTGATTATAAAGTATTTAAGGAGAATTCTGTTGCCGTTTATTTTCAGATAGTTTTTTAATATTAGGTTCATATTTCGTACTTATTAGCTTAAAGCATTTGGCAATATCAAGTCTATTTCTAATAGCTTACAAAGTTCATTGAAGAAAACAATTTTTCACATGAATATGTGGGTCCGAACATTATTAAAAGAGCATTAACTAGTTTTTTCACTGATATAAAATTATTTGGTTAAGAATACAATACGTTTAATATAATATTTTCACTTTTTACTGTTAGATCAATATTATCTGCACACAGTTTTCCTTCTACTTCAGCTGCTTCGAAATTCAACTAATTCCATTTCTAAATTATCGATACCTAGCCACATAAATTCAGTTAACTCTAATGTTTCAAATTCTGTTTTGTATGCATATAAAATAAAGTGAGAAGTATTTTCCAGATTTTTAAATTGATTGAATCTCCTCAAAGGCTTGTTTTATATCCTACATAGTCATTAACTATTTTTAATTGTATTTTCTTGAATGACAACGGAGTTTTTAAAAACTATTGTGTTTTGAAAATGTTTTATAACTGAGGAAAATATTTCATGATTTTCATTTTCAAAAACATCGTTAAAATAATAATTTCATGAAGTTTTTTATTCAGTTCATTAAAATGATGAGTGATGTCACATAAAAACATTAACCAATATATATCGGGTAATTTATAGAAACTATTGTGTTTTTAAATTAAAAAGAACTTAAGTTTCTTCTAATAACGTTACAAAACGATTAAGGGGTTGACCGAAACTAAGCCACTGTACGTTGTTGTATGTCAAAATCCCTGAATATTGCAATTCAGTTTCCTCTAAGAATTGTGCTAATTGCCGCTTATAAAAAGCTCTTACATTTATAAAGTTGATTATTTTTATTACAGCTGCTATTACACTGGAAAATGTTTTTAAACCATGCTCTTCGGTCATAAAACTTGCTGGTGTATTATAAAATGAAATTCAATCAGAGAAAGGGAAATATTTTGCTTAAGATACTGAATAAATCCAATGTTTTCCCCTGCCATACTAGGTGCACCGTTTGTTGTTACAGAAACTATTTCCTGAAGGACAATATCCATTTCTTTAAATGCAATATCAGATTCTTTAAAAATATCAAGACCTATACACTTCCTTTCAACTTTATTTCATTATATATTCGGTGATAAAAACCTGATTACTTTCAAACACATACACTATTTAATCTCTCATCACAAATTGAGCTAAGGATTGTGTATCTTAATAAAATGTTTGTGGAATATTATGACTATCAAAAATACATAATAAAAATAAAGTAATACATTTAATTATAATTTAAATAATACAATTATACTACATAAATAGGTATATATACGTTATGTAAAACTGATTATTTTTTCAAAAATAACAACCTCTTATTTTCACATAAGTGCAATTAATTCACAAATATTTTAATTCGACAAATTCTTAGACAAACTCTGAAAGCGTTTCAATTTTGAGAAATTAATTTCTAACAAACTTGTATGAAGGAAATGAGGAATTAAAATTAAGCTTTTAGTCAGCTAAAAAGATATCTCTTCCTTGTTACAAAATTTTGAATAAATACTACCAAAATACTAAGGAATAGATATACAGAATGATCCTGGATTCATGAGTCAAACTTAAAGGGAAGGTACACCTAAACATCAAGAAGCATTTTTTGTATAGCAATATGAGGATCGAAAACTATTCTTTCGTCGATTTTAATAACATAATGCTTAGACATCAGGATTCTCCACTAATGTTCTTTTCACATATACGGTTGTCTTATTATGGGAGAAGGAATATTTTAACTTGCACAATTCTCATGTGTGGACCACTTCTAATTCAAGTTACACGTCTACAGACTTTCCAGAAGCAGTTCTTTGTTAATATGTGGGCATGTATTTTGAATAATTTTTTTATTGACCCATGATACCACTTCGATTCAACAACACAATTTACCGAATCGTTCTGAAAGAAGTACAAGTAGAACTATTTAGTTATGTTGTAGAATTATTTCGTTATGTCGTAGAATTATTTCGTTATGTTCTAATTGCCGTTCGAAGTATTATGTGGCTTAAGCACGATGAGGTTCCAGCACATCTAAACATTAATGTGTATAATTACCTCAATGCTACATTTGGTCTTAGATGGATTGGGAGAGTCAGGGACCCTTCTCTTTACCAGCACGTTCACCTAATTTATTATGCATCAATTTTTCCTTACTTAAGGAATTCAACTACTAGACACCAATTCATCCTAATGAAACTCTTTCGCTACTGCAACTGTTCGTGAAAAACATGGCATCTTTGAGAGGATGCACCAATCACATACTAGGCGTTGCAACGCCTATTGCGATGTTAGAAGTGGCATATTTAAGCACTGACTATAACTGCTGATGTAATAGAAGTGGCGTATTTAAGCACTGACTATAACAGTTGATGTAAATAAAAACTTTAATTTCTCCTTTCTTGTTTTTCTGCTAAAACCTGAATTTCTGACCCCACGTTGTGAAATAAACAAAATAATAAAAAAAACCTTTTTACGTATTTTACATTAAAATTATATGTATGCTCTTCAAGTTTGGCCTACGAATTCTGGTACACCTTGCACACAACAAAGCTATGAATACTACTTGAAATCACGAATTACTCAAATTACTAAATATCGTACTCTTGCGTTTATTTATAATTGTTTTTAATTACTTGTGTTAATGAATCTTAAAGGAAACTCTACATTTGTCCCTATGTTTTATTTAAAGCAAAAGCATGATTTTTTTGAAAATAAAATGATTGAAGTATCATATTTTAACAAATTATAAGAAGACATTATGCTAAACTTTTAATTTTCAAAATAAAAAAAAGCAAATTTGTTTTTAAAAAAATATTTGTATGTAAAATATATGCATGAAAGTTTTCAACCACTTCTGAGGTTTTTAAGATTTTGAAATTCACTCAGTTTGTCAACTAAATACCATATATTATTAGTAAATAAAAATATTGTAGTTATTACACTCCATGTTGTTTCTTTCAAATAAGTGCATGGAGAATTCTGCATTTGTTCCGTAAAATTTCTACTCTTTAATTATCTAAAAATGTTTTACTATAATCCGATTGAAACAAGAAGTACATGGTATTAGCTGCTATTTCGAATTTCTTTCAGTAGGTTTAAGGGGAGGGTGTCAAAAATAATTACCTTAAAATCCGGCGTATAACACGCACTTTTAACACAAAAAATAAGATCGAAATTTTAGGGTGCGCGTTATACGCCGGATATAAAAACGGTAGCTTTAAAAATAAAGAAGAGTATTAAAAAAAATTCTACATATATCTAAATACTGTTTATTTAAAAGAAAGGACATACCATATGAACTAAAAACGAGTTGTAGTTTTAGAAGTATACTATTTTTTTAAATGTCTGGGACAATACCTCGAATAAATGACTTCAGAATATAAGAAAATTGTATACTAATATTTCAGATTTCTTCATAAAAAAGGGGATTTTACGGTATTTGCCCTACATGCTTTGAATATAGGGCCTATAAATAGTCTGTCTTACAATATTGCAATGATTTTTTTAAATAATAAGAAACCGTAGCACAAATACAGTGAAATTCACCGATGCGGTTTATGGAATTTCAAGTTTTACTTGTTAAAATCATCTTTGAATGAACAAAAATTGTTGATTTCACTTTTTTCTTCAATTAGAAAAAAGGTAAAAAATATTACTACCTATATCAGTATTAAAAAAAAAGAATCTTTTTTACCCAAGCACAATAAAAATACACCGAATGCTTTCTATTCAGTGAGTGTTTTTCAAGCATTATATAAAAGTTGCGGAAACTATTTACTGGAAATACGAGGCACAGTTTTTTCTCGACCAATCAAAGAACATGATTTTGCTAAATATCTTGCATAAACTAAGAAGACAGTTGTTGCCAAATGGGTTCATAATTAAAATACAATTGATCTTAATATATGATACCTTAAGGGAACTAGTTAAATTACAGGCAAAACAAGCACAAAAAAATAGAGAGATTTCTATTTACTTGCTGTAATATTATCCTGTTTCCACGTTTAAAGTAATCAAAATATAATACTCTATTTAAGTGATTCTTAAACTGTGATCCGTGGACCCCCGGGGAGTCCACAGCGCTGTTTTAGGGGGTCCGCAAAGATCTCTCATTTGATGCTGATTTCCCTTTTTTACAGACTCAGATAAAAATATCTTATAAAAAGGTAAAGCTGCAAATTTTAAATTTGTAATTTACTTTTATGATCATTTCCAAATTATTATTATCATTATTACTTTCATTTTTTTTCTCGTCGAAAAATTGGAAGATGTGGCATTCTAGACTAGGTCAATAAATTGCCCCCATTGAAAAACTCTATTAGAACTTGTATTTCGATCAAGAATATTAATTCAACTTTTTTTATTGTTTCCAACTTCAAAGTCAATACTACAACGCAGAGTGGCGCACACAAGTAGGGGGGGGGGCCCGGGGGGGCCCGGACCCCCCCAAAGCCCTTGATTTTTTTCGATTGATTATTATTATAAGTATATAGTACGTAAAATTTAATTATTTGTTATTAATGATTAATTTTATTAATTAATACTAATTATTTATTCAATAATTAGTTTTATACTGTGTTTTACTTCCGAAAATCGACAAAATCAAAAGGAGCATGATATAAGAATGGCGAACTTTCGACCCCAGATCCCCTCTCTTAAAAAATTCCTGTGTGCGCTACTGCTACAACGTAATATTTTCAAAAAATAGTAGGAACACATGTGCAAAGATAAGTAGCAGAGTCATTTTAGGATTATTGAGGAACCTTTAAATCACTCAGCCATGTGTTGGAAGTCAGGGAAGGGTGTTCAAAATCTTGGGGGTAGCGATGTCAGGCTGATACATAAAGGGGGACCACTGCGATGGAAAGTTTAAGAACCGCTGCTCTATTTTAAGTTTTTTATCTGTTTATATTTAAGAAAGAGTGTGAAATTTTGGGAATTCAAGTGGAAACAGAAAAGTTAAGCGTTGGACTGAAATCTAGTTTTACAAAGGGTGTATACGTTTTGGTTTGAACAGAGTTTTGAAATTCTTTGTGAATATTTAGTGTTGTTGTTGTCATGTGTTTTTATCCTGGGATACATATGGAATACAAGTGGAAGAACAAAAACATACAATACAAACAGAAGAATATAGACATTTATTACAGATAATGATCCCAGCATATAACAAGACTGGGTGCGCTGCTTTCCTTTCAAGACGGGAATCCATTACAGGTGAAAATCCGCCTTTTTTTTCCCGAACCCACTCGGTTACTAGCTGAGGGTGATATCCACCATACTGGCTGGGCGGCATATTTGTGTGTGTGTGTGTGTTACTCTTATTAATTAAATCTCTCCCATTATTGATACTTGGGATATTCTCAAAGGACTGCATAATGTTTATCTACTTAACCATTTTATTAACTTATCTGATGTTAATTTGTAGAGCTCCAATTATAAACCGAAACATAAATCAATTTAAACCTTTGGGGGCTTAATACACTGCTGGCCATCCTTAATACACTAATGGCAACACCCTGAAGGAAGCATGCAAATCACATGAAATTTACAACGTACATTAGCGGAGGTGAGATATGCAATTGATTAGAATTTCAGCAAAGAAACACATCACGCGCGCCTGTGGCGCCACCTCAAATCGCTATTTAAGGCTTGGAGATTTCGACGAATTCAAGTTCGGCAATTGTGTTTTCCTTAAGGTTTTTTTCAAAAGATGATCAGTTATGTCTCGTAGAAAACAGTGATCAACTTTTGATCACGTATCCGAATTCGACAGAGGAAGGATAGTGGCCTACCAAGATTGTGGATTATCTTTCAAGGAATTCGGTAGACATGTTGAACGAAGCCAAACAACTGTAATGCAGATATGTGACCGTTGGATGCAGGAGGGTACGATGGACCGACGTGGTCGATCGCATCCACCTCAGTGCACCATTTCACGTGAAGACAGGCAAATTGTGCGTATGGCAGTGAAGGATCACTCAGTCACATCACGAACCATAGCACAGCACATTGAGTCTGTAACGCATCATTCAGTGTCTGCGCGTACCATTCGGTGCCGTTTACAGCAGAGTGGTCTGTCCGCAAGACGTTCATCGCTTGGTCTACCCTTGACGAAGAACCACAGACGTCTCCTCCGCCAATGGTGTAATTAAAGAAGGATGTGGGCGGCAGAATGGAATGAAGTTGTCTTTACTGACGAGTCACGCATCTGTCTGCAACACCACGATGGTCGGATTCGAGTCTGGAGATACCGTGGAGAAAGGATGCTGAACAACTGCGTTATGCACCGCCACACTGGTCCTGCACTGGGAATTATGGTATGGGGTGGTATTGGATATCATTCTCGTACACTCCTCTAGTAAGCATTACCGGTACTTTAAACAGCCAGCGCTACATCTCCGAGGTGTTGGAACGAGTTGTCCTTCCTTACCTTCAGGGCTTGGCCACAGCCATATTTCAACAGGATAATGCGTGACCACTGGCACGCA
Organism: Trichonephila inaurata madagascariensis; assembly: GCA_019973955.1. Lineage (NCBI taxonomy): Eukaryota > Metazoa > Arthropoda > Arachnida > Araneae > Nephilidae > Trichonephila > Trichonephila inaurata. Next base: position 126,807 of record BMAV01010143.1, on the reverse strand, counting down.
TTGTCCAAAGGTTCTTCACCAATGACCAGATTGAATTGCTTCCTTGGCCGGCTCACTCTGTGGATCTTTCGCCGATAGAAAACATGCGGTCCATGGTTGCTCAACGATTGACTCAGATTACACCCCCAGCTGCCTCACCATATCAGCTTTAGCAAAGTATGGAAGCTGCTTGGTCTGCTCTACCTTAAGAACACATCCAAAGTCTCTTTGAATCAATGCCGAGGCGTGTGACAGCGGTGATCTCCAACAATGGCGGCTACTCTGGCTACTGATTCTGGCAGGAACTACACTTCACAAAAGTCTATAAATTTAATCATTTCATACATGGACTGTGTGTGTGTGCATGTTATCTACAAAATAAATTTTGTTGTGCTATCTATTGTCTTTCTTGGTGATGCATTTACGGTGGCCAGCAGTGTATTATGCGTGCAACTGAAGAACCTCCGCAGATTTATGTTTAATCATGACAGGGTGTAAAAATTTGAAAATAACAAGGAACCAAAAATGTATAAATGAAAATAATTTGGTGTTCATTTTTGTCAGTATTTTTCAGAAAACGATACCTTCTAACAATATTGATAACTTTTTTTCCATATCAATCTCTTTTGTATTAATTAAAACAAATTTTTTTTATAGCTTAAACGTTTATAAAATCACCTCAGCTATGAAATTAAAACTCTTATGAATGTTATATCTAAAAAGACGTTTATATGACATTCAATTTTGTATACAAAATATCGAGCAATTATATTATAAAAAACAATAATTGCTTAATCATCCCATACGGAGTGTGATTAGTAGGATATGATTTAGTAGGAGCATTATGGAGCAAATTTTCAAATGCTTTGTGCAGCTTCGAAAAATTGTGAATTTTATTTTTTAAAGGATAAAATTAGTACAGCCTCAACTTGAAGTACTTAAAAAATAATTAATAAATCATTCAAATAAAACTTAAACAAATAAATGAAATGGAACCCGTTTTTGATTTTAATTTGTGTAGTAAATCACTGCTAATTATTACATTAATGTCCCTACTAAAATGTCTTGCAACGAAAATATTTTAATAAGGACTGATTGGGGGGGGGGGGCTTTAAGTGACATTATTTTGATCGAACCGTAAGAAATTTCTATAACTAAGCGAGATTCTCAAATATAATAAGTTTTATAATTATAAGGAATATCAGCAACAGTGTTGTAAGCGATATTAGACATTAAAAAAACTAAACTTGTATACACAAGGAACATTTCAAAATAATTGTAAAAGTTATATAAAAATAAGAATCTACGCTCAACCCATCTCAAATGCTTAGAAAATAATTATTTTTAATCACATAAAATAAAAATGTCTTTATTTATCAATAATTTGTTGTGAAATCTAATTGTTCTATATTTAATAAAAATAAAATAAAATATTCTCATTATTTATAATAATAATAAAACAAAAAAAAATGCCATAAAATTTTTAAAATTTGGTGTCTCAAAAATTTTAGGTAAAATTTCAAAGTATGCAAAAGTTACAAACAAGTGTTAAATAAGTCATTGATTTTCTTTTCAATCCTTATAAACTGCACTTTTGTTCTTTCGTATGAAATTAATTATCGACTTTATTTCATAAAGATAACAAAGTCAAGAGCAAATAATTTAGAATTTGTTGCAACAGAGAATAGTATATCATTAAATTAATTTCCCAACAGATCTTTTCGATATTCATAAAATCGTTTAGTGAAATAAACAAAGTAAATATGTATGCAAAAATTATTTTAAGCGTTTAACATTAGATTGCCAAAGGAAGTCATTTTGACAGCTTCTCCAATTTCAAGTATAAAAACAATTATATATATAATGCACAATTTCTTAGGATTAATAGATAATAATAATACTCATGGATCCGTCATGCAAAATTTTTGTGATTATAATTTTAAAACGTTGACAAAAACCTGAAAACTTATTTTTATATATTGATATAATTTAATCATCTATGCAATTTATTACAGACATTAAGACTAGATTGAACAAGGAAGTCCTTTTGATTGCTTTTTTACATTTCAATTATAAAAACAATTACATATATAATGCACAATTTCTTAGAATATATTTTTTTTCCAAGTGAAGTAAATTTTTTTTATTGTTAATATTTACTAATAACTTGTTACATGACTGTAAACAATATTAAAAATATCAAAAGCTAATTTTAGACCAATTTCTTTACACATTAATCGTTCTTTCACAAAGCAATTCATTTTGACTGTTTTTGAGCAATATACGTCTATACTAAGTTTCAGTCCTTCTAGTGTTAAAATTATCTAACTTACTTTGGCAAATGATCTTTGAAGAGTACTTCTTGAATCCTTTTCCTTTCTCGAAGAGAACTTCCTAAAATTTTAAAAATTATAATCATTATTAAAATATTTAAATAAGTTTCGGCACATCAATATTAAAGCAATATTCATAAAATATTTTTGTATTATTTTACATCAAATTAAGTTCATCTATCAGTTTATAAAAAATTCAAGATGTTTCGATCAAGGAAATAAATTTGAGATTTAAATGTAGCATACTTTGTTAGGTAACAGTTAAAAAAAATTATTTGTATTTTGTAACAATTTTACCACTAAATTCGGTATCATTATTTAAAATTTGGAATAAAAACAAAATTGTGAAACGGCGTCAAATAATATAAAATCTAAGATTAAAATTGAATATCAGTAACTTTTAGAATTCATGTTTTTTTTTTTTTTTTTTTTTTTTTTCTTTTTCATAAAAAGAGCTATACATATTAGAAATACGTGGACTAAATATATAGTACAAAATTCTTTTTCAACGTTGGTTCAGTAGTTGCATAGTATAGTTTTTGTATATAATTTGATTTCATACTTATTGGTTAAATGAATGAAAATTTTTGAAGCACGAGAGATTTAAATGCATTTTTCATTTCATAGCCATGAAATTAAGCAAAACTCTTATTAAAGATGCTCAAAGAAACTAAATCCAAATAAATTTGAAAATTATTCTACAATAAAATACTCAAACATTTTTAAGAAGTGAAGAAAGAGTATATTATATATTTAAAAGAGGTAAATCAGGTAACAAATTAAAATAATATGTAATGCATTTTATTAAATATAATCATAATAAATAAGAAGTATAAATATAGAACTATAATAATAATATACATACAGATAGAATTTAATAGATAATAATAATAACACTCCTGGATCCGTCATGCATCATTTTTGTGATTAAAATTTTAAAACGCTGACAAAAATCTGAATACTTATTTTTATATACTTATATAATTTAATCTATGCAATTCAATACAGAGAGACATTAAGATAAATTCATCAAATATCCTCTTTTTTTTCAGCTAACTTTACTTCTTATGCAGATGCTTCAAAATCTGCAATTCCTACTCAACCTTTAATATTTATAGCTTCAAATACTATAAAATATTTAAAAAAAGAAAAGAAAGAAACTCAATCGGAAAAAAAAAAAATATACAAAAAAAAAAAAAGTAAAAAGTAATTTATTGTACAAATTGATACAAATACTTAAGCTTATTTATTGTATAATTTGACTTCCATTTGCAACGACTTCATTTATGTATATGTATAACAAAAGAGAGAGAAGAATTAAAAACATAAATTCAAGTCACTATACTATTTTCGTTACTTACTGCTGACCATATATATCATACTAGCTGCATGGCTCAGCGTTGCACGGGCTTTCTCTACTTTTATAAATTTTCCCTTTCCTT
>BMAV01010143.1:49480-92969 GCA_019973955.1 Trichonephila inaurata madagascariensis | reverse complement strand
CTTGTCTAAACCGGAAAGAAATTATTGTGTGACCAGGAAGGAACTGCTTGCTATAGTAAAAGCCGTAGAACACTTCCATCCTTACCTCTATAGTCGAAGGTTCTTGCCGCGAACAGATCATGCCTCATTGACCTGGCTACTGAATTTTAAAAATCCAGAAGGCCAAATAGCTAGGTGGATACAGAGACTACAGGAGTATGACGTGGAAATTCACCACAGAAAAGGTTCAGCACATGGAAATGCAGACGCCTTTTCGAGAAGACCCTATCCTGAGAGCTGTAAATACTGCTCGAGAATCGAAAAGAAATTTGGCGTAATAGATCCAATAGTCCGCCAAGTTACAACACCATCAACATCGGCATTGGATCCGTGGAGTGATGAGAGCGTCCGAAAAGATCAACTGGCTGATCCTGAAATAAAACCAATCATAGAATTCAAAGAGTCGTCTGACGAAAAGCCCAGCTGGCAAGACATCGCCCCTTTCCATCCAACAACGAAGCGTTACTGGGCTCTTCGGGACTCTCTCCATCTGAGAAATGGTGTTTTATATCGAAAATGGGAGTCTGACGATGGAAAAACATTCAGGTGGCAATTAATACTCCAAAAGACAAGAGTTTCAACAGTCCTTAAGGAACTGCATGGCAGTCCAACTGGAGGTCATTTTGGTGTTATGAAGACCTTACAAAAAGTTCGTGAGAGCTTCTACTGGAACAATGTGCGTAGTGACGTGGAAAAGTGTTGTCGCACATGTGATCCCTGTGCTGCACGTAAAGGTCCCAGAAAACGCACTAGAGGAAGACTGCAGCTGTATAATGTGGGAGCGCCTTTCGAACGAATAGCTTTTGACATACTAGGCCCACTTCCGAGATCATCATATGGCAACAAATGAAAAATGGAATGAAAAAAAAACTCTTAAATCTCATTCACTTTAATATTACGCTCCTAGTAAATTATTTCTATGGCTATGTAATGTACGGAAGTTCCACTCTTCATAGCACCCCCTATCAATATATTTTTTTGTGTTTTAATCAATTTTAAAGATTTGCTAAATTTCTGTAATTCGTTAAGCTTCACTACACTTACTTACTTTTATGTTTCATACTTTGGTATATTAATTCGTATATCGAATCTCAAATACGGAATTCTTCTAGGAAAAAATCTGACTGTGCCAGTTAACTCCATATCAGTATATTGAAGACAGCCATTAATAATCACTGTGCAGAGATGAATATCACATTCTACCAAGATGTGAATAGTTGTCATACAGTGACTTTCTATCCTTTCAAAGCCCATCAGATTTTAACTGCATCTTAAATTATCTTGCTAATGTTTACTGTGTGTGGATCTTAAAAATTTAAGAGTGTGAACCAACAAAAATGTCTACTTAATAATAGCCAAAAAGAAAATGCCAAAATATTCTAAGGTCTTTCTTTATTAAGTGCTATGGGATCATCTATTTAAAGTATCCGAATATTTGCGACAACTTTTTTTTTAAAAAAATGGAGATTATTTTTGTGGTTTTTAGATTTATTTAGTACATTTTAAGAAAAAAAGGTTAAAATTAAGAAGAGAAAAATAATTTATTATTACTAAAATGGGAAAAAATGGGTAAAAATTGACAAAAAATTACATAAACGGGGCCCGCTTTCTACAAATAGTAAATGAACAAATTTTCAATTTTGATGTATTATTTTGCTATTCCTTTTTGAAATGACCTTCAGGATAGGAGATATTTTAATTTTTACAAAAACTAGAGAACTTTATCTTAGTTATTATATGAAATTTCTTTAAAAAAACAGTGATTATATTCACGTAAAGAACTGTAAATTTTGTAATAAAACAGTTATTGATAAATCTGAAGGTTAAAACACTTCTACTGTTATACAAAAAATACACAAAAAATTTCAGCAAATTATTTAAAAAACTTTTTAAGCAATCACTGTCCCCGTTTAAGCTTTTAAAAAAAAACACATTTCGAGTAAAACTCATTTTAAAGTTTGACATCTCATATAAAGTTATGGCAACTGCTTTTACGAAAACGCAGTTTTTGTTCCAGTAAATGGAAAATAAAAAACTTGGTATTTTTATGAAGCTAATAAGATGACCGATAAAATAAAATCATAAAAAAAAATTGCCAATTTTTTTAAAAAATCTTGATCTAAGGTAGTTGTTTTTTTCCTTAAAGAGCACACTAAATACAGAGGTACAAAATTTGCTGAAATAAATTTGTTTTTAAACTTGTAAGCAACTTCAGTTCCTAATTAAGTAAAATTAAATTGCATGAGAAAACGAGAGAATTAAGTTCCTGTACGTGACCTTCATTTTCGTTTTCCCCCCACATCCATTAATTTAAAAAAGAAATTATTGTAAATGTTCTACTGCAAAGGTAAACCGCCATTTTCAAGCAACCTTCATAATAAATTAGGAGAGAAATTATTGTAAACCTAATCAAATCACTCACATTGTTTGAAATCGTTGTTGTGAAATCACTCGTTTCACGAGCTAGAAACGAATTGCGTTTATTAATTATGCTTTATGACTAACGCATTTCCAGACACACAAAAAATGAGGCGGCTGAATTTTTGGCAGTTTCCACAGAATCGAAATTTCCAGAAACGAAAAAAAAGAGAGGAAAAGAATTTTTGCACGTGTTAATTTTGAACTGCGTACTTGAATTTTTTCATAACGAGCAATGGTTAGCTTTCTTTCAAATTAGAATTGAAAAGCCCAACGAATCGATAAAATTTGTATTATCTGAACCATTTCCTAAATTTTTAATGATAACTACTTTGATAAGATGAATAAAATATTTATGGAAACAAATAAAAATTCGTTTCGCATGTTCTGTAAATTCCTTCTTTTTTTTTTTTTAATTTTCTTTTTCAGCATTTATATAATACACTTAAGAGCTCGAATAAACTTAAATTCTTATATCTCTCAATTTTCTCTAAGAAATTTGAGAATAGGGGGAAAAAATGTCTAAAATTTTTGCATAAATTTTAGGTTCATTAATTTCTTGGAATAATTTCATGTCTGAACTTTCGTTAAAAAACAAAATGCGTACGGCACTGGTATACGTTAAGTGACAATTAAAGGACACTAGCACAATATCTGTACAATTTTTTAAAGAATTTTTATTCAAAATTTTTATATATTTTTTAAATGTCACGCAGAATTATTCAATCCTTGCTACTTTAATTAATAAGCTTATAGAGCTAGAATACCAAATTAATGTATGTTTTTAAGTTTATCAGAATTGTTGCTGCTGCTATTGTATTCAACGATTGCAACTACCAGAAGTACCTGATGTAAACTGTGTTTTTACAGCTTAGATTATGTGTCTTCTTTCATTAGTTAACAGCTTTTGTAGACTATTTATTCGTTAACATTGTAGGAGTTGAAAACAATTTATGCAGCTTTTGCCCTCAAATACTAAGTGAAAAATGAGCAGTAAAAAAAAATTTTTTTTTTTCATGAAATTTTCAAAATAGCCACATTTTTAGTGTGTTTTTAAATGATCATTAACATTTTTCCAGTGAAAAGGAAGCATAGATTACATAAATTTTGAAATAAGAAAAATTTTTAAACAAAAATATTTTCTCCATCCATCATAAACTCGGTTTTCTTTACAAAAAGATGAATTTCTTGAATTATTTCATTTTTGCATTATTATGAAATAATTTGAAAAATAGTGCGTGCATCTTTTTAAGTCACTTTCGACAATCCATGAAGAATTTTTCTTAAATTCAAATTTAACAAAACAAGAAATATTAATGCAAAATTATTTACTCAGATTTACTTTTTTTCAAGCAAAACTGAATATACATGTTTAAGGAATCTAGAGAAACACTTACCTATACAAATGCAAAGATACAGATTCATGCCTCCTTGAAACCAAGCTTATCACATTAAAGAATATGAAATTAAGCAGACTTGAGTAACTTACTTTGATTTTAAATTTTTAAATGAGATTAAAATCAACTACCTTAGAGTATAGAGCCTCTTGATGGCAATCACTTTCAGCGTTAACTTTCATTATTAATAATTTTAACGTGTTACACATGCAGAAACAATATTCACTTGTTTTAATACCTTTTTTATCATCATGATATATCATATTTATTGATAATTTTATTGCTTTTCTTTTACACAGGAAAATTTCTACAGATCTGATTTATTTTGAATCTTAGACCTTCCTTTGACCACTGAAATCACTCCCTCCCAATATTTATCATAAAATGAAAGTAATGACCATTTCATATCTCCAATTTTCTCTCCTCACTAATACATACTAAAACTGCAAGAAGCGAAAGATGAATTACTTGTTCATTAAAATAAGCAATTTACAGTCAAATTAAATTAAAATTAATAATAAATGAAAAATTTTAATTTAATTTTTATAAAGTTGAATGCTCCTTTTATCATACCAAATTATCATCTCATATTTAATTTTTATGTACAATATTTTCTTACGAAAGTATATTTATATGTTTTTAAAGTTCTGATAAGATTTCTATGTATATTAACACTATCAATTATACATCCACAAGAAAGTATTTTTTTAATTTAATGTGTTAAAAATGTTTAATTCATAACAGACAAATGTGAAACTCATTTTTCAGAAATTAAGCGTATTAGAAAAGAAAATTAATCATCCAATTTATTTTCTTTTCACAATCGAACCATATTGGAAGAATTTTATAAATTACTTCTATGGTGAGTGTTTTATATTTCTATAATTTCTCGCACTCGCTCTCTTTTGTGTTTTTATTTTACCTCAATGTTTCCGAAATTTTATTTTTGAGTACATTTATGTACTTTTAAAACACCATAATGCATATAAAATTTAAATTTTCCTACATTTTGATATACTGCACCTATAATTTAATTGCAAAAGCACTTAGAATGCAATGATGGGTTTTTGGTGCAAATGGTCTTTTTCACATTCGTATAATCAAAATTTTTGCAGTTGCATTAAACGTTTTACACTACTGAACTCAGTATATACAGTTCTTTTTTTCATAAAATTGTAATAATATATATGTTTTTGAATTATGCTATATACAAAATCATATTCATATCAACAATAAAATGTCTAACAAATATGCTAAAATTGGAATTATTTGATAAAAATAAAATAGATTTATAACAACAATGGCTCAATTTTTTTTTAAAGGAACCAGTCATTGATTATTATTTGTTTTTGGAAATTTATACTTCAGTTTATTTCAAATAGCAAAGCTAATGACTAAAAATGAACAAATTCTACCAATTTTCTTATTGCATATTTCAAATGATATAAATTAGCATGCACACTTATCTTTATCTCGTTTATTATAATCTCATAATTTATTTTGAGTTATTTAACGGTTCCTTCATCAATGAACTCTACACAGTCTTAGTAAAATTTTACAAAGAGAGAAAGATAATTAAAAGATACTGTTATACCATACAAACCAACCATATCTTTATTAGATTGCACTGAAATGACTTCAAATTAAAACATTACTGCTTTTAAGTTGGGCGTTTTACCTATTAATGCAATCAAATGTATTTTTATGGACATAGTAATAATAATGACATATGCACTGTGATCTATTAACTTTTTTAAATTCACTTATTACTCATATTTTTGATTTGTAAAACCAATTTAAATTATTTTATGTTCATCACTTTAAAGGCATGGCTGAGGTATTTTATGTGACTTAAATATTAATATTGTAATTTCATTTTAACTAGAATATATAGATAATCCGTATTTCATATTACTAAATAACTTTATATATTGTGTGTATATGAATTAATGAAATACATATAATTTCATCATATATTATCTAAATTCTTTAAAAAAAATTTTGCTCGAAAATAATATGGGTAATTAGTAATTTTATTCGATTTTGTGTTTTAAAAATGTAAGAATGAAAAAAAATATTACTGGAAAATAAATGATTAGTAATAATAACTTAAACAGGGTACTTTTGTCTGGAATATTGAAGAGCGAGTTTTAGAGGAATAACTTCAACATGAAAGAACTTTTAGCAAGCTTAAATGGAAAAACTACAGGAAGAACAAAATGAAACTTTTAACTTTAATTTAAACTAATGACTTTTTTCTGATGATAGTGCTTTTAGTAACTTAAAAAAATCTCGTAAAATTGCAGATTTAAAAAAAACTCCATAATGTTGCCTGCTCCTTAGTCGAACTTAAAATCTGAAGAACCAGTAGACAGAATCGTAGTCTGCTGGCAGAAAGGCTTAAAATATAGATTTCATCAATGGCGTTGGATGGAACAATGGGCAATATAACACATTCAACCCAATTTGGCCTCAAATTCTTTGTATAAAGTCGGGCGAAAGTTAAAAGAGTCAGTTCTGAGCTCATGTACCATCAAGAACAATGAGTTCAAAAAATTACAAGTTCAAGATCAATAAACTATTGTGTAGTTCTGATACGAGTAGAATTAATAATTTTTTATAAGTTTTTTTATAAACAGACATTTTTATTGCATTTAAAAACCCCTCCTCTCTCAAATGCACAAAATAAAAAAAATATTTCTCTGAATGCAGAATTAAATGTGATATGCTACTCTTTTATATAAATTAAACAAATGAATACATAGAACTAGTATTTCTTAACTTTAGAATATTTTATACTGAAATTTAATTTTTTGATTATACCAAAAGGATCACAAATTTACAATGCTATAATAATAAACAATTAATTCGTGACATTCATGAGAACTGACATTAAGTAAAATATGACACATATGTATAAACTAGCTGTATGGCCCACCGTTGAACGGGCTTTCTGTACTTTTATAAGTAAAAGCTTCAGCAAAATATACTTATTCTTTGCGTTGCACGGGCTATTGCAGTTTAAAGAAAAAGTGCATATTTTTCAGAATCAAAAGATGCTAACACTTATATGTACATTGATAAAATAAATGTAAAACATGACAAATGAAGTTGATAGAAATGTCTATTTTATTTATTTATTGATCTTTTTTTAACATTTTAAACTACCTTTTAAAAAAAAATTAAAGATCATCAGTTTTATTATATTTTTCAAAAATAATATATGGTTAATAATCTTTTGTTCATTATTTTACATATGTGTGTAAAATATTTTTCATATTCAAGAAATATTTTTATAAGAAGTGGTATGTAAATGAAAAAATGTAATACAAAATTATATTATGTTCAGTAAAACAATGGAAAAAATATTTTGAAATAAAAATTACTTCTGTAACTTTAGAGAATGCTTGAAGTATCATTATAAGGCATGGAAAATAAGTATAGCAATTAATAATGAAGCATAATATACGGACATTGCTTTTATTTTTTTTAAACTTGTAATGGGTGATATTTGATGTTAATATACTGTTTTTTCTAATATAAATTCATTAATTAAATTTAAAAAATGGTAACAAACAAAAATAATATTCCAACAGCATATATAGAAAGGAAGATAGTTCGTTGTGTCCCTGTAGCGCAATCAACTTCTAATCCAAAGGTCGTGGGTTCGAATCCCACCTGGGATGGCCTAATTTCTGAGAAAGTGATTTCTGTTTTATTATATACTATTTTATTTGAATAATTAAATTTAATTAATAAATAAACAGTAACAAACAAATAAAAAAATAGTTCAACACCATACACAGAAAAGAAAATTGCAAGGAAAATCACTTTCTATTTCGCCACTTAATATTCTGATTCTGTCATATGTATATACATTTTTATATTAATTGTAACTATTTAATAAAAAGTAAATAAAATAAAATTTTTCTTTGTTGAACCGAAGCAGGAATTGACTTAATTATATATATATATATATAAGTAATGAAATGTGCATTTTGATAAAATAAAAGTAAAATACGTAAAATAAAAGTGAGTAAATGTCTAATTTTTTTTTTAAAATAGGTAGTTTTAAATGTTAAAATAAATAAATAAAGATTATCATTTTTATTATATTTTTCTAAGTTAATATGCATTATTTTACATTATGTGTGTAAAATGTTTTTCATATTCAAGAAATAATTTTATAAGATGTAGTATGTAAATGAAGAAAATATATTACAAAATCATATTATTTTCAGTAAAACAAAGGAAAAAATATTTTATAAATAATAACTCTAATTTTAATAACTCTGAATGTTAGGAAATTAATTTGCAAAATCAGAAATTCAAGTTAAAAGTAGAACACACTCACTCTCCGTTATAAATATATACATAAAAATTTCAACAGAAGTATTATTCTAATGTTTCAAGATATTTATATAAACAAATGTATGCATTTAGTTCTTCAGTTATACATTTTTATATATGATAATAAAAGTTTTAAATTTGGAGAATTGGTTAAATTTTGCTTTCATTCGTGTATACAATATTTAATATTCTTTTTAAACTAATTAAAATAAAGGCATAGATATTTTTGTGCATGTTGTGAAATATGTTAGAAGTAGAAAAACTCAGCACATAATTTGCTATGAGATGTATTTATTTTTTTAAAATTGTTTCGATAAAGTTCTATGAAATATAGATTTTTGAATTCTTTTCTTTTATATATTCACTATACAAGTATACTACTTTATTTCTGTAAATTTTAAAAAATTTTATGGTATAAGCACTTTTAAATAAGTTAACTAACATTTCATATAAATTGTGGATAATTCAATGAATTTTATATAATGCTATACAAGGTATATAACAGCTTTAAATATTGATAATTCTCTATGTTGAATAACTTTTCATATAAAAATTTCCAAACCTTTAGGATTATTTTAAAATAATTAAAGCAGGGGTCTGAAATTTTTTATAAATGTTTTGAAACATAAGTTTTATAGAAATGTGAGTGGAACAAGCTCTGAAATGAGTAGTAACTTCTTAAAAATTTCAGAATACAAAATAATGCAATTTTGAGAATTTTAGGTGCATTTAACAATGAGAAAACTGATAAATATTGAATATTAGCAGCAGAAGGAAAATCTTTCTCAGGTTTATGTAGAATATTATTGGGTACTAAAAAGTTGTAAAAAACTATGTGCATTTAAAAAAGTCTCAAAAATTTAAATTGCGATAAATTTGAAACTTTCTTATATGTAATTATTACATATTAACTTATATAAAATACACTCAACACCTAATTCCAAACATTAAAAATATACTAAAATTTAAATGATACCATGTCTTTAGATTTATATCATTTGAGATAATGAAATAGTTTATCATAGATATCTTTCGACCGTATACAAAATCAAAACAAATATTAGAATGCCGCTTATACTCTTTTACGGGACGCCCAGTAGCACAGTGGGGCGCTTTGGACAAGATGCCCCGTCCAATTCAAATCAAGAAGCATCCATTATTGCGGTATTTAATTAAAACAAAAAAGGAGAGACACTTATTAAAATATCATCAAAATCATAAATACCTATTCGATGAAATGAAACGGAAGAGTTCGAACAAAAACAAAATGAAACGTTAACCACTTAAAATTTTTAAAAAATTCTGTTTCTTGCTGAAATGAATCAAGATGAATTAAATTGAGTGAAAATTTATCATCTCTATGTTAAAAAATACCTAGATCTATATTGAAATATTTTTTTATTCGTGACCACAATTTATATCGTTCAACATGGTGGACAACTTGTTGAATAACTTAAAATTAACTAAAAATTATATTAAATCAGAAATACAGTTATATTGAGACGATTCAATTAAGCTTTCACGAATATGTTAATTTTTGATCTAAACATTTTATTACTTCATTCCTTATTAGAACAGGGGCGTTAGTGCTTATTTTGTTCGTGCCAAAACAAAACGAAGCTTTAGCAACTCAAAATTTTTAAAAAATCGTTTCTTGCTGAAATCAATTAAATTGAGTGAAAATTTATTAATCTCTCTTTATATTAAAATACCTAGCTGAAATATATATATATATATATTGAAATATCTTTTTATTTGTTGAACACAATTTATATAGTTCAACATGGTGGACAACTTGAATATTTTAAAAATTAAATGAAAAATTATAAAAAGAAATAAAATTATAAAACGAAAATTAGAAATAAAGTTATTGAAGATTCAATTAAACTCTCATGAATATATGTTAACTTTTGATCTTAAAATTTTACTACTTCTTCATTTTTTACCAGAACAGGGCGTTAACCCTTACTTTGCAACGTGTCCTAACAGATTTTTAAAATTGGTGAATTATCAGATTTATATAAAATATTAATCATATTTCATATTAATTATATATCATATTTTAACTCATTAAACAAAATTAATATTAATAGCAAAATATACGATTCATAATAATTTACTAAATTGAAAATCCATCCGAGAAGCACTTTTTTTTATGAATTGCATATTAATTGCTATAAGATATTAATATTTTGATAGCAATTCCATTATAATGTGCTTTATTTAGTTAATTTAATACATCTCAATTATTTTTATAAAATTGATCAAATATGTATATATAAATGGAAATATAGTTATTTCATCTTACCTTTGAAGTGTAAATCCAACTTTACTTCCAAACGTCCCAGAGTAAATGAATTCCGGTTGGTGAGATGATGGTTAAAGATAAGCCTTTGAATTAACGGGATAAAGGTGGATTTGTTTCTATCAAATAACCGTAATTGGTGGCTTATCGCCAAGAGCGCCTTTGGCGAGGGTCAAATAAAAGTTTTGTTTGGTAGTTCACGGATTAAAGAGGCTGATTTCAACAAATAAATTAGCTATTTTTGAGCATGTGCATTTGTTCTTAGACGATGAACATTTTTTACTGATTGATGTAATAGTATAGACAATTTTTTTATTAAGACACGCGTTAATGGTGTAATATCAATAACTCTTACCAACCTAATTATATAGGCGTTTACACATATATTAAAAAGAATAGATAATAAAGACAATACATTAAAAACAGTTAATCAAGCAAGAAATTTCTGAAAAGATTTAAAAATTAAAAACAATTTTAGGTACTCATACGTGAAATTATGAACGTTATTGGTAATGATGCACATGAATAGAAGACATCTTTAAAAGTTCCAGAATTCTCCGGTTGAAATTCAGAATTTCATAAAAACTGTATAATATTACTAAGCTCAGGAATCTTAGAGAATATATTTGAACTGTGAAAAGTGTTTTGTTAACGAATAAGAGTTAAGTTTTATATTCTCGATAAAATATTGATCTTTAACATTCAAAAGTGCAAGTAATTCTTCTTTGCCTAGAGCAGTCAAGTGGTCTGTTTCAGACTTGCCACAAGTCATGATCTCCAGAAACGAGTTGGAACGGCGAATTCAGATTCCTGCTCACTTTGGGAAGATGACTGGAGATCCTCTCAATATATACCCTGCTGTTTTAAACTGTATTTCTTTTAATGTTGTTTATTTTGCTTCTAGTGACTGTTTTTATCGTTCTTTATTGGGCTGCTCGTCAACTTATGACCGGAAGGTTGGAGACGAGGTATAAGATAAAAGAGTAATTATGTGAATAGTGTTTGTAATATGTCGCCACACTTTTCAAAAGATATATGGAGACAAAATTAGAGGTCTAACTCTTTTATATTTTAAATAGAAAGTCAGCGACGAGTTATGAAATACCATAATGTACATTTCGTTATAAGAAACATGATATCTGAAACTTTAATTTCAAAATCATGTCTATTGAACTAACGTGGTTAATACGTATAAATTATCAGGGCCGATCCTAGCAGGTGTGCAGGGCCTGCACCGCACGAGGATGGCCAAAGCAAGGGGCGGTAGCAGGCCGCATATAGTTCTATCAATGAAACAAAATTTCTTGCGAATTTCTCAAATAAAACAAGTAATTAGTCAAATAAATATGTTGAATTTTAAATATTGAAAATTCAAAATGTCCCGAAGGCATAGCATAATTTTTCAAAAAATAGAATGTTAGTGCACAATGTGTTGCTTCATTATCCATTAATGCCTACTCTTTAAACACATCTTCAATTTGATAGCAAAATTCGTGGCAATACCGCAATATAAAAGGGTTTTTTTTTTTTTTTTTTTGCTTATCAGTGGTACTGGCGGCACAATGTGGATAAATGCTTAAGGTATCCGACTACGTTCGGAACCGTGATTTTAAAAAAGCGTATAAATGGATAATTTTTGTGATATTTAGTGTCACTTAGATTAGAATACATGTATAAAATTGTCTTAAGAACATTTTGAAAAAAAATTATTTAAATACAATATTTTGGCAAAAAATTAACTTAACCTTTTTTCAAAATGTTCTCCTTTTATAAAAAATGCTTCTAAAATAATATTTTGTGTGTGCTTATATAAAGTAAAGACTTCTCCAGAGAGTCTGAACTAGGAGTTTTGAAAAATTCACATTATTTTCAGAGTTACAACCCATTGAAATAATTATCGGTGTTTTTTTCTAAAAATTTCTCCCCTCTGTTGTCGTAAAACATGGATAACCCCACTTTTAAGTTATGTATTTCAAAAATTCTAGTTAAGCCTCTGTACAGAGGTCTGAGCTATATACAGGGAAAATGTTATTATAATAGAAGCATTTTTCACAAAAGGAGAATATTTTGAAAATGGGTCATTCTATGTTCATTTTTTGTCAAAATATTGTACTTAAATAATTTTTTATTGCAATAATATTCTTAAAACAATTTTATATACATTTTCTAATTTAAGTGACACTAAATATCATAAATATTATCCATTTATATGCGTTTGCAAAATCACGGTTCCGAACGCGTAGTCGGATACCTTAACAAATTCTTCTCAAAAATGATTTCTTCGAAAGTTGCTTTAGGAAGATATATAATATGGTTAATGTTTCCTAAGACAGAGGAGTATTTAAATTCAATGTGCATTTAGGAAAATTAAAAGTTTTTAATTTAATAATAGCCTTACAATTCAGAAAAACAAAATAAAGAAAAAATGATTTTTATGTCAATGGTCTTACAACGCTTATAAACAATGCTCGGTTTCCTTTTTAATATATACGTGTTATACCTCTATTAAAAGGTAGTTTCTCGTGATTTTATTTGATATCTAGTAATCTGAGAATAAATCTCTCAGCTTCTTTTGAACGATTTTCATTACAAAGCCTTTTTGCAAAACACTTCAATATACACACAGTATTATTATTGTTAGCGAAGTTTACCGAAATTCTAAATTTTATTATATGTTGTATTTACTTAACACTAGAAAGACTGAAACTTAGTTTTACCTATATTGCCCAAAAGCAGTCAAACAGATAATCAGGGAACAAAAATAGTTTTGTTCATTCATACACAAAACAATTCTATACAAATTACTTTTAAAAGAAAAAAAAATATTTTCTTAAGATTATTTTCAGTACTAGAAATTAAATAATTGTTGTTACTGCCTTCTTCATTTCATTTGGAAAAGCAACTGAATGGCCATCCTCAAACGAAGGAGTGAACTTGCGAATGGGTAACGTCTGTCATCTCTGAGAAGGGGCAATAAATTAGTATCTAAGAGGGGGTTGAAGGACAGTAAATATTTTACTCTTACAAATAACAGTTTTTCCTTCATTTCATGTACTTACGTAAATCATTCTTAATTCACTGGGTGAATTTGGTAAAAATAAAAGATGGGAAAAAACTGCAATGAGTATGGTAAAAGTGAAAAATAATGGAATAGAGTCGACTAAAAAGATTTAATTTTTCAACTTTATCAAAATCATGAGAAAAGTATTGTGTTACATGACAAATATTTTTATTCAATGTTTTTACATTTTTTTTAATACAGTTATACCTCTGCGTTATCCCGACTTACGCGAATTCAGTCTTATGAGATCTCGTCGCAATTCGTCCTTTTATCTATTTATTTCATCACTGAAAGTCAGGTGGAATCAATGCCAGAGCCTAATGAAATTGGTAATTTGATTAAAGAAGTTGCCGATCTTTCTAGGCAAATAAATTTAGAAGAGGAAAGTGATGAAGTTCAAGAACGTTTGGATTCTCCCAATCAGGAGCTGGCAATTGATGAGCTCATTGAAATGCATGAGCAAGGCATTGAGGGAACTTGAGTCTTTAGACCCATTTCAATCAGAAGATCGAATGATGGTTGGTAATTTGACAGAGGGTCTCAATTTAATTGAAAAAGGGTTACAAATTTTGGAAAATACATATTCCAACTAGAGCATATTTTTTCAACAAAAAAAAACTATTAGCATGCAAAGAGGAAATTTTGCGGGCGAAAAAAATATCTTTGAGCCGGCAGACTACTTATTGGATTTTATGAAACCTTCTACATCAAAATAACTTCGCTTTTCGAATTTGTATGTGTGTTACTTAAGGTATCCGACTACGTTCGGAACCGTGATTTTAAGAAAAAAAAATTCTAGTTGAGCCTCTGTAGAGAGGTTTGAGGGCAAAATATTATTATAATAGAAGCATTTTTCACAAAAGGAGAACATTTGGAAAAAAAATTATTCTAAGTTAATTTTTTGCCAAAATATTGTATTTAAATAATTTTTTTTGTCAAAATGTCCTTAAAATAATTTTATACATGTATTCTAATCTAAGTGACACTAAATATCATGACAATTATCCATTTATGCGCCTTTTTAAAATCACGGTTCCAAACGTAGTCGGATACCTTAAGATTTTACTTAACTTTGTTTTGTTCTGAATTTTTATTTTCTTTCGTCTCTGGACCCAACTAAAAATAATTTCTATGTATTTCTATGCGAAATTATACCCCGCTTACGCTGTTATCACTCAATCCCACTTATCGCTTAAGTTCGGGGCATTAGTATGACCGAGGTAGTCTAGTGGTCAAGGTAACGGACTCGTGGCTGTCATGTTATAAGTTCGAGCCCAGTACCACTGAAGATCCGTCGTGTAGGGAAGCGATGCACGTTAAATCTTTCGTGAGCTCAAACATCCTCCCGTTGATGTGGTGTGGTAGTTAGGCGAAGGGAGTGCCAGCTCAGGTGTCATCCTCGTCACCTGATCATGGTTCAAAATTACGAGGTCTGTCGTCAAAAGCCCTGGCGTAGCTGAACAGTGCGACGTTAATATTCACTTTCTCACGCGGGGGATTACTGTAGTTATTTTGAAGATTATTTATCCTTATATGAGCGTGTGTGTGATTCAAATTCTTTTTGAAATAAAAAAAAAACTATGAAATATAATTTCGCATATTCTGAATGCAAAATTTTAGTAGGCACTTATTGCCTTAAGAGAACAGGAAACTCAAATTTATATTATTTGATTAATAAAAACTATTTTTTACGAATTTACGACATAATAGAACGAGACATAAATGTACAATAAATATAAAAATCTCATTGAATTATAAAATAATTTTCTTTCATAAACTTTTTAATTATAAATAATTACTACATACAATAAACTTGTCTCTTCTTAAATTGTGATATTAATATTCCTTTAAAAAATTTTTTTTATTATTTTTATCAACATATTCCTTTTTCTTTTCTTCTTCTTTTTTATTTTTTCCTCCCGAAAAATCTGATGCTTTTAAAAAGAAATGTTCAGCATTATTCTATCAGCAGAAAAAAAAAATCTGTCGTTAAACATGACGACATTTTACTCATATCAGTTTACCTAATGCTATTTTGTGAAATTCTTCACCTCTGAAGTTTTCTTTAGAAACGGATTTTCTCTTAATTGTAAAAAATTATATTATTCATCCAAAAAATATGTACTAAATAATATATTTAGCCAGTAGCGTAAAGGAGAATATTAGGGCTTCCCTGCAAAGTCTGGTTTGGGGCCCCAAGTCGGATCTTACAAAAAGGACTGCAAAAACCATAGCATCAGGCTTTGGGCCCCCTAGAATCCTGCCCACTCCCCGCAATGCGGGGGTGTTGTTGTGTGTGTTGCAGGGTGTACATTACACCACTGTATTTAACATATCTAGTAATGACAATCACCAGTAAAAAGTGTCCAAATTGTTACTCAAGTGTTTCAGAGGCAAGAGGCCGCACTAATTTGGTGAAGCAACACTCAATTTAAAAATTCCAGTGCTCATATCATTAGTTAACAATAACTTTAAAAAATTTATTATTTTCACATGAAATAAAATAGACAGTTTAAAAAAAAATTCACCTACTTAATACTTAAAATTGATTCTTTTTAATGTGCAATTTTAAGCAAAAATGAAAATTACTTCTAAAATTTCAATTGATATAAACACTTTTTATTGCAAAGGGGGTTTTAAATTCCAACCAATTAGATTTAACTAAATGTTTCAATATATGTTTTAATTACTGGAATGTTGCAAACAAATATAAAGCAAATAATTTGAATAAATTTTAAGCAGGAATATTGCAATGTAAGGTGTGTGTGTGTATTAGATTACTCTATAATTTAAAAAAATATAAACACATTTCCTGAGCATACTTGTGATATAGCCCCCCCCTTTAGTGACCGTATCTTTGATTGTCAGCGTGAGATAGAGGTGTGGGGTTTTCTAAATAAACAGACATTTTAAATTCATTATATGACTTTATTAAAAATAAAATTAAATGTCTAACAATTTAGATAAATTTAACTAGCGAGAATCTAGAATGAACAAACACACACAAGAAGATAGTTAAACCGAATCACGTAATTTAGACCACTTTCTCTAAATAATTATATTATCCGCCTACTTTCACTTCTAATAATATTACAAGCCCTAATATCAAATATTCAGTCCTACCTTAATCCAAACTTAACTTCAATTTTTATATGGAAAAGTCTGGGCGTGCGTGCAATGGTATACACCTTGTAGTAATGGCTGGGTTTCCAGGTAACTTTACGATAGGCTGTCAATTCCCGCTTGTATCTCCTCCAAACATAACATTCATCAAATTGCCATCCTGCTTACTGAAACTTCTGTTCTTTTAAAAGCTATCTTATTTGCATTTCTTGTTCACATTTCGCTTCTTGGGTTTTGGTTGGAAAAGAGTTGCCATTAATCTTGGCCATCAAAGAACCCAGAGGTTAAGTTAAAGAAAAGACGCGTGAGCCCGTGACAACCCCCTCCAAGAAGCAAGACGTGATTTATTGGAGGGACTTAATGGCCCTTAAGAAATTACGTGCCTAAATTTTTATTTCTTAATCTCCTCACTTTCCAAGTTTTATTTAAATTTTAACCTTGAATCCTCATTTTAACTAATAATTTTCAATATTCAACTTAAACTTTAATTTTCATTATTCATCTTAAATTTAATTTTTAATATTCCTCCTTAATTTGAACTCTTGACAGCCACAATAAATTTTACTCAATTAATTAAATCAACATTAACAGTTATGCATTTTAATCATGGTAGATTCTCACTTTTACAACAGATATGGGCATGCCCCATCCGGGCAACGGAACCGGGAAAAAACCATCTTTGACTTAGATGGAAAAACGAGGTCCGCATGCCCCTTAACTAACTTAAATCTACTTAAAGCTACTTAAAAACTATTACAATCTTCTTTACACTGCTTTTCCATCCAGCTGAAATTACAGAGATTGATGATCCTAGTCCTGATTGATATTTGACTTTCAACTTGGAATTCAGGGTCTGTCACCCTGAAATAAAAACTCTTTAAGTCACTTGGCAAAATCTATATTCACATAATATCAGTATATTTCACAATTTTTATACATTATATATCACTTTTGAATTACAACTAATTTTCATATATACACCTCATCTGGTTCCTCCAATAAACTCCCCAATTCGAATATTCAATTCTACAATTCCTACATTTTGACATTTCGCTCCCTGTGCCGTGATCACCTGAGCACGCGATTTTTTTACTTGCTCATAAAAAAAATATTTTTTATATATTTCCTCAGATTTAAATGATTTCTCCGCTCCAGTGTCCCATAACGCTTTCGTAAATGTTTCATTTAATAAAATAGGAACATATGGAAGTTCCACTAGAGACATACATATCGCAGAAAGTTTAATCGGTATATCCACTGCCGAGTTCTTTTGATTACTTTGAACATCATTAACTTTCAAAACATTCAATCGTCCCCTTTGTATCCTATCACCTCGACTGAAATTCTCACTCTAACCCCTATTTCTGCAGTCCCCTCTATTAAAATTATCATTTCGATCTCCCTTTCTAAATTGGTATCCCCTATCGTTGAATCTGCGGTCATCGCTCTGAAATCTATTCCTACTATCGAACCACTGTTTTCCTTGACGGCCATTCTCGTAGTTACCCCTATAATCATTTCTGCCATTATTTGGTCTACGCCCAACTTCTGAATTTCTCCAATTTCTGCGACTATCACCAACATTAGACATCCCATGCTTATTCCGACCTCGTTTTTATCACCATTATGCGAACCCCGCGTTGATTTGCAAGAATACCTCTCTTCAAATTTAGCTAAGATCTCCAAAAGTTATACGGTGTTTTGTGGATTTCGGACCTCCACGTAGTCCTGAATTTGTGGTTCGAGTCTAACAAGAATGTGATCTATCAAGTCCGCCTGCGACATCACTAGTTCTAGTTTTTGGTGTAATTTTAATAAATCGTAAGCAAAATTCGTTGGCTCCTGATTCCTTCCCTGTTGAGACGCATAAAACCTCGTCTCCAAATCTTTCTTATTCCCTATGGCGGGGAATGCTTTTGATAATTCTGCTTTTAGCTGCGTGAAATCCGTGGCGGTATCTTGCACTAACACTGATCCGAATATCTGATACCAATCTCGGGCCCTTCCCCGGAGATGACCTTTCAAATAAGCACATGCTAAATCACTAGGTATTTCTAGTAATTTTATTTGATTGTCTATGGCTTCCAAAAAATCGGTCACATTTTCCGACCCGGAAAAGCACACTTATGGTAAAATACAAAACCCACTATATAACTTAAATTTCTAATAATTTAGATAAATTTATATAAGTGAGAATCTAATGAACCAAACACACAGCGATAGTTAAACCGTATGACGTAATTTGGACCACTTTCTCTAAATAATTATATTATCCGCCTACTCTCACTTCTAATAATATTACAAGCCCTAATATCAAATATTCAGTCCTACTTTAATCCAAACTTAACTTCAATTTTTATATGGATACGACTGGGCGCGCGTGCAATGGTATGCACCTTGTAATAATGGCTGGGTTTCTAGGTAACTTTACGATAGGCTGTCAATTCACGCTTGTATCTCCTCCAAATATAACATTCATCAAATTACCATCCTGCTTACTGAAACTTCTGTTCTTTTAAAAGCTATCTTATTTGCATTTCTTGTTCGCATTTCGCTTCTTGGGTTTTGGTTGGAAAAGAGTTGCCATTAATCTTGGCCATCAAAGAACCCAGAGGTTATGGTAAAGAAAAGACTCGTGAGCCCGTCACATACTTAAGTAAAAATAGCTTTATCGTTTTGTTATAAGTGCTTATAAGTTACAATTATATTTATGAGGGAAATAGCGACTTTCTAAATATGTCTAATAACGCAATGAAAAAATCCAATAGTCGGTGCGATATATTCCTAAGACAAACACGTAAGTAAAACCCACAGTGTTTGAGGAAAAATAAATAGCTTTGTCATCTAAAATTTGTTTTAAATTGTTGACCTTAATAAACCAGTTTTTAAAATAAAAGTCATCCCTGTGAAAAATATGCTAGAGAGGCAATAAGTAGCTCTATGAACAAGTGTATTTTTGTAACGTGGATCAAGACTTAATTTAAGATAACATTTTTAACTTTATAAAATATGAAACATAAGAGCTAATGACAAATTAGAGGAATGATTATGAATATGTGACGAAGCATATCTCTTTCCCCTATTTTCCAACAGATCCCTTGCCGACAGAAGCTGCGAAAATTCCGGGAAGTTCCCAAATTGCTGGGAAGGAATTTCGTAGCTGGGTGGTCGAGTTTCGGCACCTTTTTTGCCCAGCTCACCGGACTGTCAAAAAGGGGCGCCTTATCATTGTGTGTTCATTTTCCCAGAACTCGTAGGCGCCGTCGCGTCGGAGAACATACAACTGTACACCCAGCCTTGGCGTCTCTTTAGGACTAGCGGAAACGACCGAATTGGGCGAGGCAGAGATGTATGAGATCAAGAGAACCGAGACCGGAAGGTGGCAGCAGACCCCGGGGGGACTGAGGCCGACAAAGGAATGAGCGGTGGATGACGAGGAAAAAGAAATGCTATAAAACGGGCGAGAGAGTCCGGACGAGGGGAGGACTGGATCTTTGAAGGGAGCGGTTCGGACGTCCCTTGAGCGATAGGAAGAGCGATAAACGAGCCCGCGAAGTACAGCGGTCTCCTGGCTTGAAAGATCGAGGAAACCGGAGAGAGTACGGAAGAGACTCGAACTGATTACGAACGAGCCCGCGAAGTACAGCGGTCTCCTGGCTGGGAAAACCCAGGAACGGAAGAGAGTGCGAAAGAGACTCTAAATTGATAGTGAACTGTAATTAGAATATACCTTTTTATTTATTATTTTGATGAATTTCCTGTTGAAATAAATAGTTAGCCTAGAACTGAGTGAGATCATTACAGCTATACTTTTTACATATCTGGTGGCAGCGGGTTGCATTTAAATGGAATAAATGCTGGAATTTACGCCTGAGTAGTAAAAAGGATTAACTTCCGAATTGAGTGTGACGGACTCTTTTGTGTGTGTGCACGATATACGAGAGAAACTGCCCTGTCAAGAATGTGGACTGTTTATACCAGTGGAGTTAAAAGTTCGCCGAAAGGAAAAGAAGGGTGTGGATCTACTTAGAAGTGCTTCAAACTACCAAAGAAAGTGAAGGCGCAGCACCCCATTGTGCTAGAGGGTAAGTCCTTTTTCTTTGAGATTATGCTCGGAGCAGAGTAGAGATTTATTTATTTGTTAGCTTAATATTTTTTGAAAAGCTAAGTGAATTTTGTGCTCGCGCTAATGAATTTTGTTTGCCAAGAGTCTAAAAGAGTTGTTTTAGTATGAAAGTGTGCTTTTTTTCTATTATGTAAATTTGTGTACGTGTCCAGAATCATAGAATTGTGTTTTTATTTTATGATATTGATAGAGGCGTACGGTTGTAGTGTAAAGTACTTATTTGTCAATTTTTGCATAGTTACTTTACAATTTTTAGGCAATACCAATAGGATTGTATTGTTTTGAGTATAAATGTGATTTTTTCATTTATTGTAGCACTTTTGTTTAGTTGTTTATTATGTATTATTGCATAGTTACTTCGGGGTATTTTAGTTGTACTAATAGGATTGTGTTGTTTGGTATATGTGTGTTCTCTTCGATTTATTGTAGTACTCTTGTTTAGTTGTTTATTATTGCATGATGACTTTCCTCTTAAGATTAAGAAAAGGTGACTTGTTAGAGGTAGCAAGGGAATTAGGGGTGGAAGTCAACGGTGATCTAAGAAAAGTAGAAATTAAGGATAGAATTTTACAAAATGAGGATAATGATATAGAAACGATTAAAGCGGTGATGGAGGGAGTTTTAGAAGAAAATGAAAGGAAGGAAAATGAAGAAAGGGAGAAAAAAGAAAGGGAAGAAAAAGAACGGGAAAGACTAAGCAGGGACCAAGAGCTTGAGGAGCGAAGACAAATTAGAGAATATGAGCTGGAGCGGTTAAGATTGTCTAACGCCAATGATACGGTTAGTGTTTCGTCTGCCGATTTAGAAGGGCAAGGGGTAAATAGACGTGTTAATTTAAAAGACTTGGTGCCTATTGATGCAAAAACAGCAGATATTAATCTATTTTTTGAAATTTTTGAGAGGCAAGCCAAGAAGGAGAAAGTTTCGGACGACAGGTGGGTTTCACAACTCATTCCGTTGCTTCCTGTGGAATCGACTGAATTGATAGCGAAAGAACCCCCGGAAAAAGGAGACGATTATCCTCACATTAAAAAATTACTTTTAAATAGATTCCAGCTGACTCCCGTAGCCCTTAGAGATAAGTTTGAATCCCATCAGCGAAGACCAGGTACTTTATGGTCAGATTTAGTTTTTGACTTAAGGTCTTATTTGGAAAATTGGTTGGCCGGAATGGAAATAAAAGATTTGAAGGAGTTAAAAGAATTGTTAGTGACCGAGCAATTAAAAAAGAGAGCCCCCATTGAGGTAGTGGACCATTTTATCGATTCATGGGATAATTTTAAGGACTACGGATCTAGCAGAAAAATTAGACCATTTCGAAGCGGTAAAAAAAGTACATAGAAAACAAAATACGATGAAATTAGGTGAGAGGAAGCAATTTGATAGGCAACCGGTCGTAGGCAACAAGGTAAATCAGTTTAGCGGAAAACATAAGCAAGTTAACACTCCAAACAAGGGATCTTATAGGAATGAGGGTGTGACGTCTCTCGCGTCCTTCTGCTAACATAACTCCTATGTTCTTTGACGGCCACGATTAATGGCAAAACCTTTCCAACCCAATACCAAGAAGAGAAACGGATCAAATATGTAAATGAGATATACTTTAAAAGGATAGAAGCTTTGATGATAAGATATAGCGCGGCAAGTTTAGAGATAGCTTAGTGTGGAATCTTTCAGATCAAGAGTTAGCAGTCCGATAGCTTTGGAAGGAATAGAAGCCCAATATAAAGAAGTTGGAATCGTCGTATATAAAGTGAATTTATAGATATCTCTAAATAGGTGAAGGAAGGAGATCTGCAAAAGGTAATATTTAGGTATAGGAAGTTAGATAAATCGGATTATTTATAATTAAGATAAAGGATCTAGTTGCGTGATCTGACTTAAATACAAGGTTTAATTGGGTGTTAACTCTCACTTTAATTAAAGTTGTTAATTAGAAATAAGTAATATAAGTTATTCTTAATAAAAGTTGTATTAAGAACTATTATATCTCATCATTTTGATAATCCCACACCTCTAGCTTACGCGGAACCGGAACGACATAGTCATCACAGGATGGCTATGTCGCAAGGGATTCCAGGGAAATGTACAAACTAGGAGAGATAGTCAACGGGAATGGGAGAGACCATTCGAAAGAAAAAAACCCATAATTTGTTACTATTGCAATGAAGTCGGTCACATAAAACCCTCTTGCCCTAAACTTACAAAAAACAATGTCGAAACAGTGGCTAACTTAAAAGTAAACTCAGGGAATGAGGACCCCTTTGAGAAATTTAAAGTAAAATTTGTGTGAAATAAATGGCGTGGAGCGTTTGTGTTTGAGAGATTCTGGGTCCGCAATAGACGTCGTGTGCGCCCGCAGTTGGATAAACGAGAACGATCTTTTGGGGGAATATGTTTGGCTCAAAAGCCCATTGGATGACGTGTGCCACTGCCTACCACTCGCAAAAATAAAATTTAAAACCAAGGGGGGTGAGTTTTACACGAAGGCAGCAGTCAAAGCAAACAACCCCTCGGGCGAACCTTTCTTGTTGGGAAACCGCACAGCTGATCTAATTGAGTCGAGGGAAAAGGGGGTGCACACGATAAATGCGATTGTGACGCGAAGCGCCAGTAAAGTAGCTTCGGTTGAGAGGGGAAGGGATGCAGGTTTAAACGCGAAGAGCGAGTTTTCAATTGAAAACACGGATCCAGTTCTTCCCACCCAAAAGGATGGAAATCAATCAATGACAGAAATCCCGGCGTTTGACGGTAAGGAAGTGCCCTGACCTCCGTGCACTGTGGGAAAAAGCCAAATTAGGTGTGGATGGAGAATTTCGGATTGTGGAAGGGAAGTTGGTAAGAGTTACTAGAACAAAAAGAGGGGACGAAATACGACAATTGTGTGTGCCCTTGAAATTCAGACTAGAAATTAACCGGTTGAGCCACAATGAAATTGGGGGACATTTGGGTGTCACAAAAACCAAGGATAGGGTTTTGCGCTATTTCTTTTGGCCAAATGTTTACAAAGACATTGAGGAATTTGTAAAATCGTGTGATGCTTGTCAGCGTGTGGGCAAGCCTCGTGATAAAGTAAAGGCACCGTTAAAATTAGTTCCGATTATCGCAGAAGTCTTTTCGAAAATAAACATCGACGCAGTAGGGCCACTCCCCCTTTCCACCAAACGAAACCGATACTTGATTACGGCCATATGTGTAACCTCCAAATATCCTGAGGCAATTCCGGTGGAAAATATAACCTCTGTCAGTGTGATAGACGCTCTTTTGTTAATTTTCTCCAGAATAGGTTTCCCAAAGACGATTCAATCTGATCTCGGAACCTCATTTACGAGCGAACTGACAACAACCTTTTTTGACAAATTCGGAATACGGGTGGTCCATTCCTCTGTCAGCCACCCGCAGAGTAACGCCGTGGAAAGAGTTCATAGAACTTTAAAACACGTCTTGAAAGCTCTTTGCGTCGAATCTGGGGCAGATTGGGAGAACACTGTTGCTTCAGCATTATTTGCTTTGCGCACAGTTTCTCATGAAAGCACTGAGTTTAGCCCCTCTGAATTGGTGATGGGAAGAAATTTGAGAACTCCGCAAACGCTAATTTATGAGAGGTGGCTAGACAAGGGAGAAACGAGCGAAACGGTAGTAGAGTATATTCTACAACTGGTAAATAGACTCAAGCGTTGCCAAGAGTTCGCGGTTACACAGATGGAAGAATGCCAACAAAAAAGGAAGACTTGGTACGATCGGAACTGCGTGGAAAGGAAATTTCAAAAAGGCGATCTGGTAATGGTAATGGCCACCTCCCTACGGAATAAAATGGATGTAAATTGGATCGGTCCGGGAAAGGTTTTAAATAAAATTTCGGAGACCAATTATGTGGTAGATTTACCGGGGAAAAGGGATACAATTTATCATGTCAACCTTATGAAACCATATCATCGGAGGCCAGAAGCTGTAAACCTAGTAATAGAAGAGGTTTCGGAAGATATTGAGAAGGATGCGGAAATCCCTTACCAGTTAAAACGGAGTACTACGTTCGATTTCGAGGAGGTATGTAAAGAGAGCCATCTATTAGACAAGTTATCCACTGATCAGATTAAAGAGTTAAAAAACGTAATAATTAAAAATAGAGAAGTGTTTTCCTCGGACCCAGGGACAACTCATTTAATGAAAATGGATATCGAGTTAATTTCAGAAAAACCCATTAAAACGAAACCATACCGCATGTCCCCTAGACAAATCAACATCTTAAAAGATGAAATAAAACGACTATTGGACTTGGGAGTGATCGAGATAGGTCAATCTGACTTTACGTCGCCTCTCATTCTGGTTGAGAGTCCATATCGGGATCCAAGGCCATGTGTAGATTATCGCCGCCTAAATGAAGTAACACGTATAGAGTTTTTCCCTTTGCCGAACATAGAAGAAATTGTGGAAAGGGTTAGCGCCGCACCATATGTGACGGTCATGGATTTGGCAAAAGGTTATTTTCAAATTCCCCTCACACCGAGAGCTCAAAGGTACGTGGCTTTTGTCACACCTTTCGGTACTTATATCCCGAAAAAAATGATGTTCGGTTTAGTATGCGCTCCTTTTAACTTCTGCAAACTAATAGCACAGGTTTTGGAAGAATTAGAGTCGTTTGCTCTCCCCTACATCGATGACATAGCCATCTTTTCCCAAAATTGGAAAGACCATGTGATGCATATAGACCTTGTGCTAGGGAGACTAAAAGTGGCCGGTTTAAAAGTAAAACCTTCGAAATGCAGATTCGCGCAGGAGGAGGTGTTATTCCTCGGTCATACCGTAGGTTCTGGGAGTAGGTCCCCTAGTGATATGAAGATAAAGGCTATAAAAGATTTTCCTCCCCCCACTACTAAGACCCAAGTGAGATCTTTTTTAGGAATCGTAGGATACTACGCTCATTACATCCCGAACTATAGCGAGGTAGCGTCACCCTTGACCGACGCCCTCAAGGGAAAAATTAAGAGAGAAAGCATTACGTGGGATGAAAGATGCGAGAAGGCGTTCGCAGAATTGAAGGGTAAACTTGTCTCGAAACCTATTTTGTTTGCTCCGGATTTCTCGAAAGATTTTATTTTGCAGACGGACGCAAGTGATATAGGGGCTGGAGTAGTTTTGTCCCAGAAAATAAACGGTGAGGAAAACCCTATTCTATACCTAAGTAAAAAATTTTCTAGGGCGGAAAGAAATTATAGCACGGTAGAAAGGGAGTTAGCTGCGATCATATTCGGCTTAAAGAGGCTAAAACACTACCTAGATGGTCAGAGGTTTATTATAGAAACCGATCACAACCCCCTAAAATACCTAAGCAAAATGGAGGGCAGCAATCCCAGACTGCAAAGATGGGCTTTAAGTCTACAACCGTTCAATTTTGAAATTCGGCATAAACCAGGAAAACTTCATGGGAATGCCGACGGATTAAGTAGATTAGAGTGATGTCTTTTCAGTTTCTTTTAAATTATTCTTTTTTCTGTGTGTGTGAATGTATGTCTGTGTTGTATGTGTAAAATTGATTAAGGTGTTTATTATCAAATCTTTGAGCCTCTTGGTATGCAAAATAGAGATGGGATAAAAGGGAACAACTGGTACAACCCTCGCGGAGAATTGACAGTGATATTTTAGTTATGTGTATATTTAAGTTAATTGCTCTGCCCGAGGATGGTCTCACTGCATCAGGACCGCTCGCAGAGTTGCCAGTAGTGTGATGGAACTTCCTAGTGTCCCATGAAAAGGACACTCGAAGGGGGGAGGCAGCTGTGACGAAGCATATCTCTTTCCCCTATTTTCCAACAGATCCCTTGCCGACAGAAGCTGCGAAAATTCCGGGAAGTTCCCAAATTGCTGGGAAGGAATTTCGTAGCTGGGTGGTCGAGTTTCGGCACCTTTTTTGCCCAGCTCACCGGACTGTCAAAAAGGGGCACCTTATCATTGTGTGTTCATTTCCCCAGAACTCGGAGGCGCCGTCACGTCGGAGAACATACAACTGTACACCCAGCCTTGGCGTCTCTTTAGGACTAGCGGAAACGACCGAATTGGGCGAGGCAGAGATGTATGAGATCAAGAGAACAGAGACCGGAAGGCGGCAGCAGACCCCGGGGGACTGAGGCCGACAAAGGAATGAGCGGTGGATGACGAGGAAAAAGAAATGCTATAAAACGGGCGAGAGAGTCCGGACGAGAGGAGGACTGGATCTTTGAAGGGAGCGGTTCGGACGTCCCTTGAGCGATAGGAAGAGCGATAACGAGCCCGCGGAGTACAGCGGTCTCCTGGCTTGAAAGATCGAGGAAACCGGAGAGAGTACGGAAGAGACTCGAACTGATTACGAACGAGCCCGCGAAGTACAGCGGTCTCCTGGCTAGGAAAACCCAGGAACGGAAGAGAGTGAGGAAAGAGACTCTAAATTGATAGTGAACTGTAATTAGAATATACCCTTTTATTAATTATTTTGATGAATTTCCTGTTGAAATAAATAGTTATAGCCTAGAACTGAGTGAGATCATTACAAATAGGCTTTACTTTTGAAAGTACTAAGTAATATACTTTATTACCAAATATTTGCTGTGAAAGGAGTTTACCTTTTTATATAATTTATACTCTCCCTCTTTTCAAGAATCAATACATATTTTTTTGCAGTTTTATCATTCATAGTTTTTGTTCCTATCTTTTAATTGCCAACAGCAGAAGCTAATTTAAATTGGATTCGAGATTCCCAGATTAGACGTCTAAAAATGAAAATTATTATTGTAAATCATCTGCAGTTATTTGTTTACAGACATTGCGCTGTTTTTATTAGCTTTATAATTTCAAATTTTTATTTGATAAATGGGATGCTGCTTACATATGAAGGCAACACATGTGCAAAATGTAAAATAGAAATTAAAATTATTTACTTCTACTCGCCTTTAATATTTAAGTCCTACATCCAATACTCTTTTTCACTTCGAAGGTAATAAGTGAACTTTAATAAACGTGGCCTATAATAATCCTTCAAATTATAGAATACGTGAATATTATAACAAGACATATTTTTATATATTCTTTCACAACAAAAATATAGATAAATTGCTAGAGTTTTAACTAGCATTTACATGCCAAAAATTAGGAAAATGATTAGAAACGATAGCAAAAATGTTCGTCTTCTTTTGTCTTCCATAATATCAAATAAAGTAAACATAGAGAGCTGTAGCAAAAGAAAAAGAAAAAATGTAAGAAAGATATTTTCTTGTAAAATTATATAAATATAGATTTATTAGAGCTTACTTTGTAAATTATGAAACTATAAAGACTTATAATTGACTAAACGCGAAACGAATATAAAAAAATGAAATACGGTAAATAAGAGGAAATAAACCCAGTACCCTGATTCAATTTTCGCTCTTTATGGTGTTGTAGTGAGCCAAGCTTAAGAAATAATTACATGAAAAATACTTTAGGTTTTAACTAAATTTTAAATGAAAATAGTAGCAATAAATTTTGTAACACAGAGTTCATATTCAAAAATTCAAGACGTACAATATTTTTTGTCTTTTAAGAATATTAGTTTTAAGTGTTTTTGTGATATCTTTCCTTGAACACATTAAGAACTTGCAAATTATATTTTTAAAGCGTTTAATGGAATTATAAAAATGTGCTATTTGAAAAAGAGCATTTATATTGCAAATTAATAATTAGATTCAAGATAGCTGTATAATTTTATTAATTATATGAAATTATTTTATCAAATATAACTTTCTGTTTCCCATCATTTTCAAATTTATTTTTTCAATTCTTAATTTAACTATAGCTCAAACAAGATTCAAGATTGCTATGAGTAAACAGTTTGAAATGAAAAAAAACTTAGTTATTCAATTAAATATATTCCCCATAGCCCTAAGTATATTATCACACTTGTGTAAGTTCATATGTTATGTCACATGTGTCATTATACACAATACCGAACACATTATTGACATTATTTAATCTCTACTTCTGGTAATTTTTATACCAGTTTCCCTACATTTTGATTAACAATGAGGGTAGATTATGTAATAACAGGTTTGTTCTTATTTATTCAATTTCACACGTTCATAGGATGTAATAACACATGATAGTTTTAAGCTGTGTAATAAATGGCTCAAAACACCAACTATCTACTTTATTTAACTGTATAATTTATAATTATAATAATTTTTCAGGTCAATTTTTTTTAGTGGATTTAAAAATCTTTCTTTTAATTTATTTTAAATATATTTGATATACACTTAACGCAAGATGCTGTTACGTAATGAAATTCCTGAAGTAATGCCATACCCTCTCAATTTTTATTCAATCTCTTAAACATATAAAAAGATAAATTGTCTAGTGTTGCTTATTATTATTTTTCTAAACATTTTCAAAAAAAAACTTTGTTTCTACAGTTTTAACAATCTGCCCTTTAATCTATTTTGTTTTTAAATTTCGTAGGCAGAGGTTTTTGATTTGATATTAAATGCTTTCACATCCCCGACGTCGAACTTGCTGGTACTTCCTTTATCAAAGGTAGTATTTTCTATTGTTTATGCGTTTCTTCATATGCCATATCCATGCAATCCACGATTCGTACGGATTCGTGAACTATTTCAATCCATCAACCATCAATTGATAAATGTTGAATGTTGATGCATGCATTAGGGTTACTGTTGTTTCTTTCAACACCAAGGTAAGTGATGTTAAAATACGTGAGAAATGAAGCATTACTTGGCTGATATTTTGTTTTGCTTAAGAAATTATTAAGGTTTGATAAATGACATTTCAGTTGGGATAGAACACTACAATTTATTCAGCAATGACGAACCCAGTAAAGCATGTTAAAAACTAAAAAGAACTTTATATAAAACATCACATAAGTTATTTAGTAGGATTAAAAGAAATATCTTAATATGAGAAATCTTATCGGGACTACATCTCAACCGCTTAGGGTTTTTATTGATTAATTTTAGGTAAAATAGATTTTCCACACTGCAGTTTTAACATTACTAATAGTATTTAATGAAACTAAAATATTTTTATAAAGAAATTTCAATGAAATACTTATTTCTTATTTTATGTTATGAAATAATAGATAAGATGATCTTGAACAAATGTACCCCTTCAAATGAAAGGACATACCTTTATCAAGGGGAAAAAATTAAGGCTAGTGTATAAAGTAATATATATAATTATAATTTCAATAAATTCAAGTAACCATAAACTATTGTATATATTTTTAGTCCTATATAGTTTTACAAATATGATATTCAATAAATTTTATAAGTAAAATTATTTATGAAAATTTTTAACATCTGTTTCGGTCACATCATATAATGTTTGTTAATGCGTAACTTCAGATTAACAAATATTTTATTGTTCCACAAATCTCAATAAAACTATTTTAAAAGAATCTTGAAATTAAATTTTTATATAAATGTTATATATTATGTTATATGATTTTGTTTGTCACATATATTTTCACACATATACAGATAACTGACTTATTCCTTATTATTTCTGTGAGTTTTTTTACAACGTTTTCTTTTGAAAAGAATTGTAAATTGTTTCTGTTCGAAAAAATCTCAAAAATGAAATTTTATGACAAATACATTGGTAATACTTTCTTAACATTTTTTCTGCCTTACCAGTTCACTGGGTGAGGCTAAATTGTAAGCCTATAAGGATTTATAATAACATCATATAAAACATAAATATCGATTTTCAAAATTAATTTCTTAATTTTTATCAAGATTTTATTATTGTTTTTTATTAGTTCTTTAAAATAGAAAAGTAAAAAGAAAAAAATTTCGTCTTCCACCGGCAGATTTCTTTCAAAATACGAGATTTTAAAATCACGCAAGCATAAAAAGCTTATGGACAGATTAATTCGCCAAAAAAGTATGTTTGTCAGATGATTTACAAAATCTTATACCTTTGAGTCAATTTTTGATAGAAGGATTTTCACACACACATTCCCATAAAAAACTTCCCTCAAAATACAAGTAAAGGATCTACTTAATATAAAACTGATTTACTGAATCACACTCCATGCTAACGATATCTGGTTTGAACAATTTTCGAATTATTTCTGACTATATACAATTTGTATATGTGTTACCATATAATTCAGTTATTTTATAGAATAACTAAGTATTTCATGAAATAACTAGACAAGTCAGCTAAAGTATATAATAGAGGAAAAATTTCATACTTTACCTAGTTATTCTATGAAATAACTAGGTATTCTATAAAATAACTAAGGATAGACCCTTAAAGTGAAATATAAACAATCTTTAAGATATTTTATAAATTAATTGATCACAAATAGCTAAAATCTCTCGGAAAAATACATTTGATCTCTTTTGCGAATGAATGATTGATAAATAATTAAGGAAAGCACACACAGATGATATGATTTATTATTACTCATATTGCTAACATTAATTAAACAGAAAGGGGGGAAAAGAATGTGTTGCAAAAATAGATTATATTTAAATATTATCAACAAAAATATATGCTGTGAAGAAAAACCGTTGCTTCATAAAAAACATTGTGTACACTTTTTAATACAAAAATACAAGAGAATATTAATTTAAATTTTATAAGGTACCTTTGTTTTACTTTTCATTGTTTATTAGATCAAGGATTGCTGTGATGACACTTGGACTGCTTATTATTTTTGAAACAATCCCACTCTTTACCATAACACATTTTTTTTTTTACACGAGCACTTTTTAAATCCTTGTCTAATACCGCAACTTTGAGTTGTTGCTATAGATCGCGAAGAGTTGTGTCAATAGTTGGAACTTCTTCAATGAAAATTAATTCTCGCTGACATATACTAATATGAGATCTAGAATACAATTGTTTTTTTCGGCCATCTCTAGTTCCTAACTGGAAAAATCCTTCCTAAAGCAGTTACAACCGGCTCAAAGAACTTTTGAGAATGCGGTATTTCATACTTTAATGATCAAGTAATCGTTGTTCTATAGAATACCTAGTTAAATCGTAGAATTCAATAATTTTATATGCTTTAACTGGCTTGCCTAGTTATTTCATGAAATACCTAGTTATTCTATAAAATAAAGGATTTTTCATACTTTAACGATAACATATATATAAAGAGTTTAAGTCTGATTAATATATTGAGCAAATATAATAAATCCCCTTGAAGCGTAAGTAATCTTCTTCGATTGCTAACAATTTGGTCATCTATGTCTTGAGTTACGGTGGAAAAGCTTTGATTCAATTGCTTTCTGCACGATTTTCGCCCAAACACTAAATTTTAATTTACGTCGTAATAAGCGATGACAGGAACAATTTACTCATTTTAGAAAATTACATCTTCATGTTCTTCTACTTTTACTTTGATTTGATATTAGTTATGCATTGTAATCCATCTTTCAATCCTCTTTATTTGTGTAGAGTGATGGCTGAGGGCTTCCATTTGTTTGGTTTTGAGACATGTGATACTAACAGTCAGGGGCGGGATCCTAGGCCACCCGCGTGCGAAGACTTAATGAGCCGCCCCTCTAGAAAATTTTTCATAGTTCGATTTATTATATAATATATATTTTTTTAATTTTTATACAGCAGGACCCCGCTTAACGCTGTTTCGTTTAGAGCTGTTTCAGTTTAACGCTGCTTTATTAGTAACGATGTTTTATTTATCTATTTGAATAGTAAGATTGATTGATTGAATATATTAACGTCGCACTGTTCAGCTACAGGAGGGCTTTTGGCGACGGACCACGTAATTTTGAACCATGGTCAAGTGACGTGGATGACACCTGAGCTGGCTCAGCTGAGTCAGCTCAAATGTTAATTATTTCATTTTGAAAATGCTGACCTACTAAGTGTGGAATACGGGTTTTGTTATTTTTGCATTTACTGACATTGTTAAGGTGTTCTGAAATAACTGGATCAAATTTGGCCAATATCTAAGTTGCCTTTAAAAAAATTACCATTGTCTCAACTTCTCTGAATACCAAATTTTGACTGGCTAAAAATTGTACTTAATGAATAAATAGTAACAAACAAACGAAAAAATAGCTCAACACCCAATATAGAAAGGAAAATAAAAAATTGCAAGGAAAATCGCTTTCTATTTTGTCACTTCATATTGAGATACTGCCATATGTATATACATATTTATATTAATTGTAACTATTTAATAAAAAGTAACTTAAATAAATTTTTTTTTTGTTGACTTAAGTAGGAAAAAACATAAAAATTTTTTTTTACATTATTTGTTTTTGGTTAAATCCTGAAAGTTTTGCTGCCACGTCTGAATATCAGCTCAGAATGACTTCATACTGAATTTTATCTTTCAAACTATTATTTAATTAAAACGGAAAGTATTTTAAAATAGGTATTAACGTAGAATACAATAGAAAAGGGGATAGTTAAATTTTTAGTTAAAAAAAAATCACACATCTGCAATATTTATTTCATAAGCAATATTTCTGTCATTAGCAACACACACAAACGAAATTCTTCCATTTAATAACTTCAGCGATTTTGTAATTCATATTTGAGCTGCTTAATGATTTATTTTGCGTTGTACAGAAAGATGAATTCTTTGCTTATTGTTCGGAGAATAATTCTGGCTTTGGGTGAAAGAGTGAGTTTTTATTAAGATCAGACCTTCGTTATCTTATAAAAGCTAAAAGTTTCTCTGCGGATGTCATCACCACAGGTAAGAACGATTAGCGAGTTTGGAATGTGGCTACTTGGACAGGTAACAGTGTGACGTCTCTCGCATTCTTCTTCTAACATAACTCCTAAGTTCTTTGACGGCCACGATTAATGGCAAAACTTTTCCAACCCAATACCAAGAAGAGAAACAGGACGAATATGCAAATAGGATATACTTTAAAAGGATAAAGGGTTTGGTGAGATATGACGGCAAGCCTAGAGATATCTTAGTGTGGAACTGTTCGGAACAAGCGTTAGACGACCTACAACCAAGGAAGAAGGATACGCTTATAGTCATTAATAATATTAAGTATAAGAAAGATTAATAAGGTCTGAGTGCTCTTATCTACAAATAGCCGAACAGGAGAATCTTCAATTAAGGAAGGAGGATTACTCAATAAAAGGTAAGATTTTGTATAGGAAGTTAGATTAGGCAGATAGTTAAATATAATTAAGATAAGTGATCTAGTCGTGCGATCTGACTTGCATATTCAGTTTAATTAGTGGCTTATTCTCACTTAAAGAAAGTTGTTATTTAGAATTAAGTAATTTAAGTTATTCTTAATAAAAGTTGTGTTAAGAATCACAAAATGTCTCATCTTTTAGATAATCCCACACCTCTAGCTTACGCGGATCCCGCAAGACATAGCTATCGCAGGATGGCTATGTCTCAACAGGAAGTAAAGGTGTAAAAATAGTACAGTAAAAAATGTTTTTGGGCGGTAGATAGGGACCGCATAAAAGAAATCGCACAAAAAAAAATATTTGAAAATTTCAGAAATACTTACATATAACAAATAATTTTGTCGACATGCTACAAAAAACTTTTTTTATGCGGTGGAGAGGGACCGCATAAAAAAAGTCGCACTTAAAAAATATGTCAATTATTTAAGAAATTTATGAGAAAGTACTTCCAAACAAAATAAATAATGAAATCCCACATGGGAACATTTTAATTTCTCATTGTATACTCGGAGAAATTTTCAAAATGCTCATACATAATTCACTGCTTCTCATCGTAATCCAAAACGCGCATCTTCCTGTGATGAATTAGTTCAAAATCGCTTTCGTCACTTCAAGATACAATTTCAATTGATTTATTTTTTGGCACCATAAAGTAAGTGATAAATATTTGTGACTGTGGTCAGTTGGTCAGTTGTTTGTGAACGTCACGATAACCAGATACGCATGACAGGGCCACTTTTCCGCTTGGGCACGCTAGGCACGTGCCTAGGGCGCAAAAGATTTTTTTTTGGGGGGGGGGGGAAAAAAATTGGAGTGTGAAAAAAGAGGGAAAAAATTAAAATTACAGCACACACACAAACATCCCACCACCTAGCGAATTATGAGAGAAATATTTCTGCCCTCAAGAGAGTAAAGACTGAAGTGAGATCTACTATGGAAAATGAAAATCTTAACAGCTTGATACTACTATGCACTCAAAATGATACTGCAATGGAAATCGATTATACTGAAGTTATTAATGATTTTCTCGAAAAAATCATTTGTTTTTCGAAGAAAATTTTCGTTGTACAAGTACAATGACAGTGACTCAACAAAGAATAAGGATATCAAAAAGCAAAATATAATAAAGCGATGAAAAAGATGATAATTAACAAGTTGAAAACAGTTCATACAATAATGTATACTCTGCACAGTAATTCTAAACGATTTTATTAATTTACTGTTGTGATACCGCTCCCCTTTGGTGACCGTATCTTTGATTGTCAGTGTGAGCTAGAGGTGTAGGATTTGCAAAAGGAATAGACATTTTTAATTCTTAATATGACTTTATTAAGAATAGGTCTTAAATGTCTAACAATTTAGATAAATTTAAATAAGCGAGAATCTATAATGAACAAACACACAAGGATAGTTAAACCGAATCGCATAATTTAGACCACTTTCTCTAAGTTATAATTATTTTACGCCTACTCTTACTTCTAATAATATTACAAGTCCTAATATCAAATAATCAGTCCTACCTTAATTCAAACTTAGATTCAATCTTTATATGGAAACTTCTGGGTGCAAGTGCAACGGTATGCACCTTGTATTAATGACTGATTTTCCAGGTAACTTCACGATTGGCTGTCAATTCACGCTATTCTCTATCACACATACCATTCCCCAAAATTGCCATTCCACTTACTGAAACTTCTGTTATTTTAAAAGCTATCTTGTTTGCATTTCTTGTTCACATTTCGTTTCTTGGATTTTGGTTGGAAAAGAGTTGCCATTAATCTTGGCCACCAAAGAACCCAGAGGTTATGTTAAAGAAAAGACGCGTGAGCCCGTCACCCTGCACTAATTTACAAAATGGTGAGTGGCCCGTGAAGCCGAAGGTAAGAAATGAACAAGAGTGTCCCAACCATACCACTATTTTTTCTTTACGAATGTCAGTCCCATAACAGGGCGGGTCCATAGGTGGTGGATAATGAAAGGATTATTCAAACAGCAAAAATATAGAAAGGGGAAAAAAGTAAGAAAGTTAAGGGAAAATCAATCCTGAAACAAAACAGGAAGAGTAAGAACTGAAGGAGGAAGGGGGGGGGGGGGCGGGGAAAATAGGGGGGCCCAGCTATTGAAGGGCCTAAGGAACTAGGAAAGTTAAAAACGACCCTAGTTGTATGGCGTAGTTGTTAAGGCTCTGCCCTGGTGTGCTCAAGTTTGCGGGTTCGACCCTGGCCCAAGTTGTTGGATTTTCCTGACGCCGAAAATTGACAGCGCCCATGTCGTTATGAAAGTAGATTGGTACAGGCACTAGGTTAGAATTCAAATTTTTATTTAACTATAAAGTAGGGAAATAGTTATATTTCTCGGTGTCTATTTCTTATTTTAATAAATATGTTTATAAATACATAATATATGTATAATTTTATTATTACTTTTTTTAACTTTAATTGAAGAAATAGTTACATTTTATGCTTTTTTTCATGAAAAGAACAATTTTTAAATGACGCAAAATTAATGTATGATAAAAATATGTTTATCTGTATATTATTCGTCTCTATTCTCTAAGTCTGAATGCATTATCGCGGGAATTGAATTGTTTCAAAAATATCCTTCTGTGTGACATGCTGAAACATATTAGTACATTGGTTTAGCATGCCACAGCTAAAAGGTTGCCGACCCTTGTATTAGACACAACATCTATAGTATGGAATATTCCTTGTGCCATTTTGCATCTGAGAACGGAGGTCATATTGAATGGGGTCGAATTCCTCGTCAGGGAAATAGATGGAAGCAATAATTTTTTTTCATGGAATTTTACTTTCCATGTCATATTAGTCTCCATACCGAATTTGGTGCCACTCTTTTTGTTAGACCGAGCTACAGGTGACTCTGAATAACATGTCAGTTTAAAAAATGTTTCTTCTTGTCTTTAGATATGCGTATAAGAGAGCTTTCCATCCACGGTCTAATGACAAACTTCCACACCGCGCACATGAAGACAGGTGTATCTTCTTTTGCAGGTATTAGAACACCCATCTATATAGAGTCGAGCCTCCTTATAACGAGCCTCTGTATTGCGAATTTTTCTATACAGCGAACTTTTTCCTGGAACAAAGAAAATTTCTCGATTTTCTTCGTAAAATAACTTCTCAATAGCGATGTACATTGTCTGTAGAACGAAATTTTTCTCTTGTGATTCAATTTTTTTTTCTCTATTTCTGAAGTATTTCTCGACATTTCAATTTCCTTTCTCTTTTAACACATTTTATGGTGGTCATAAATCTTGAACTGGTTTTATAAAGTGCCTAACTCACCTAGAGCTATAGAATTCTGGGCCTTTCATCCAAAAGTGCAACCTTTAACCCACATAGTCCAGTTCACTGGAACCATCTTCGATATCCCCTTTCACCCTCAGTGGAGTTTCGTATCCTTGAACTAGTCTCCGTTCATTTGTAGTATTGATCAGCCGTTCTGGTAACTGGCTTCTTGTAGCTCAAAAATGTCAAAACGTAAGTGCTTGAGCATCAAAGGAAAAAGTTTAATTCTTCAGGAAATGGATAAAGGCGTCAAGAAACTTACCTTGCAGTATTTTTTTTTTCCTTAGTAGATATAAAAAGCCGGTTCTGGGACAAGTGGAGCGTGGAGCGGGGATGACCCGGAGGGCAGAAGAGATAAGGAAAGGGTGATAACGGGCATCCTTACCAGAAAAACATTTTGTGCATGCGTTATGAAATGCTGGGGATTCATTGAAGATTTATTTTTTCAATTAATAATTTTTAAAATAAGATTTTAATAATATTTTCTATTTTACTTTAGTGCAAACAATAATGGCAAAAAATAAATATTTTTTTATGAGAAGATGAGTCCTTTTTCGTATTAGTAAGGGATCTTCTCTATCAATATAATTGGTTTGAGAACACGAATATGTTTTTAATGATAGGCGATTCGTATTTTTAATTAATGAAATGAATTAATTAGTTAAAATGAATATACTGTCCAACTTGATTGTAGGATTGGAGGCAAATTTTAGTCTTGATGAAGGGAGACAAACTTTTTTTGGAAAAATGGAATTTAATGTTAGAGCTATTTTCGTTTCAATAAATGTTTTTCATTACTTTAAAACTAATTGTTTTAAAAAGTACATTTATTAGCGGTGCCATCTATGATTGATTTTAATTTTATGTGTAAAATTAGACTTATTTTTAAGTTGAGTTTCGAACCCCCAAAAGTCTTCGTTCGTGAATGTTAGAAGGCGCGATCCTAACCATTCACTCACGAAAACCTGTTACCATACATTTAGTTTACTCACATATTATCAAACTTCAAGTGAAAATACTTAGTATAAAGTTGAGTTGTAAGATTCCTATAGCTAAAAACTTAATATCATTCTATACTATTTAAAGCTATGAATTTCTTCATTTTATACGTCATGTAATAATTTCGAAGATATATACATATATATAATACATGTTTTTACTTGCCAAGGTCATGATAGAATTATCCAGAAGTGGTAATATATCTTATCTTAGAGGGAAAGGAATGTGTAAACAATCTTTGAACATGTTGTTACATGAATATCGATAACATGACCAAATTACAGCTAATGTAACACTACGCACGCGTAAGAATACATTATTCTATTCAACCAATCAGCTTCTTTAAGTTTTTATGATAGTATCCTTACAAACCAATCACAGTTCAACATGGGAGTAAAGTTCTAATCATGGATTTGGAATATATTTGGTTTACAGACATTTCTAGCTCTTTCTCTCTCCCAGACTGTAGTTCAAATTTTATTATTGTTGTAAGCAGAATTATACTCGTGTAGAATTAGAAACATGAAGTGAATGTTTAATCCCAATAATGGCTCAAATAAGCGAGTATGTTTTAGTGAAGATACCAAGTCAGATTCCTCTTTCTCTGACGATTCTATTCCTCCACATCATTTCCACTTAGGACAGGACGTTTATGCTGCAGTGACATATTTTGCTACCATGGTACAAGTTCATCTACGTCTCTATAAAAGAGATGGGAATAATCGACTGTTTCCAACTAAAAGAGGTGTGTGTTTCTCGCCTATGCTGTGGCAATCATTTGTGAATCAAATCGAGCAAATCAATTCATCATCTTATGTTGAAGAAACTATCCTCATAAAAGACTCTTTGATGATATCGACCGTTTTTATTGAAAACATTCCGAATATCATCTTCCAGCGCAATTTCAAGAAAAAAGATTATTCAAAGAAGTTTGTACCAGGGACGTGTGTTCTGAGCGAAAATAACTGGTTGGAATTACAACGAGTTCATAAGAACATTACACAAAGTGTCATGTGGTTAACATTTGACCATATGCTTCTCAATTTGTTACTGAGTGAAGCCTCGAAAATTATGCCAAGTGATGTAGTGAATACAGACGCTTCAGAAGTTGAATTGGTGTTGACAACTTCATTGATTGAACTTTTGTGTGATTACTTGGGAAACTCCATCGCAGATGTGTTCGATTGCTACGGGTGTGCTCAACAATATGGTAATCAACTTGGACATGAATGTATAACAATGGATTATGAAACCCGTATACGACTTTATGGCGACTTAGCTTTGTTCACTATTGACTTTGAACAACTTATCAAGGATTTTATCCAACGAAATATTCAAATGTTAAATTATCTAAATCCAATATTTGTAAATTAGTGGGATATGCTTTCTATTTTTGATAATGCTAAGAAAATGTATATTGCATCTGATCCTAATCGTTTGTATTAAATAAAAAAATATTTATTTGTATATGTCTCTGTGTTATTGTTATTTAGT
Organism: Trichonephila inaurata madagascariensis; assembly: GCA_019973955.1. Classification (NCBI taxonomy): domain Eukaryota; kingdom Metazoa; phylum Arthropoda; class Arachnida; order Araneae; family Nephilidae; genus Trichonephila; species Trichonephila inaurata. Next base: position 53,179 of record BMAV01010143.1, on the reverse strand, counting down.
CTTTACTTTGTATTTATATGTGCGTGTGTGTTTCCATTTTATTATATTCTATTTAAATTCTTTTTAGAAGAGTTGCTGTTCTTATATATTGAATGCTATAAATACTTTGTTTAGTCTGCTATTACTTTATTCATTCATGTGATGTTAGTCAAATAACACGCATTTTTTTTTAAATTTAAGAATGGATCTTGAAAAAGTGTATCAAGAGCCTGAACATCCGGGTAGCTTTGGTGTAGAAGCTTTATTTAAAGCTACGGATGGAAAAGTTTCTAGAAAAGATATTAAAAAGTGGTTAAGTGCAAAAGATTCATATACTTTACATAAACCTATTAAAAAGAAATTTAAGAAAAATAGAGTGTTTGTAAGCCAAATGAATCAACAATACCAAGCCGATTTAGTGGATATGCGGTCTCTTTCTAAGTTTAACAACGGGTATAGATATTTACTTACTTGCATATGCGTTTTATCGAAGTATGCTTGGGCTATTCCATTACCTGATAAAAATGCAAAAATAGTAGTATCGGCTTTTGAGCAAATATTTTCTGAGCGCGTCCCTCTTAAACTCCAAACTGACGCTGGTCAGGAATTTACGAACAAACTTTTTCAGAATTATCTCAAAAAGAAGAAAATAGGATTTTTCATGACAAGTAATAACACGAAAGCCTCTATTGTTGAATGATTCAATAGAACATTAAAGACGAAAATGTGGAAAATTTTTACAAAGAAGAATACGAAACGATACGTTGATGTCGTAGATAAATTAGTATACAGCTACAATAATACTTGGCATCGTAGCATACAAATGACACCAGCATCTGTAACTGAGACTAATCAAAGCCAGGTATGGGAAAATTTGTATGGTAAACAGAATAATAGAAAGGTGAATAAGCCAAAATATCGACTTAATGATACAGTCCGAATTAGTAAGGAAAAGTTATTATTTGAAAAAGGATACGAGCAGAATTGGACCAGAGAAATATTCCCCATTCATCAAATTATTAGAAGGAATCCAATTGTTTATAAATTAAAAGATTTAGCCGGAGAATTGATTCGGGGTACTTTTTATGAACAGGAACTTCAAAAAGTAATGCACTCTGGTTACTACCCTATTGAAAAAGTTTTGAAAACGCGGGAAAAGAATGGTAAAAAGGAATATTTTGTAAAATTTTTTGGATATCCAGAAAAATTTAATACATGGGTACAAAACTTGAAACATCTATAAAAAGAGATCAAAATCTACTTATTCATCAGTCGCAAAAATGTCTTTCTACATAACGCTCATAAGTGATAGCTCCAAACACTTTTTCCCAGGAAATAAAACTTCTCATTTTACTACACAACTTCCAACTCCCATTACTCTAAATGATGAATGGGAAAAGGGATTAGTTGATTTTATTTATCCTCATACATGGTATAATATAAGAGAAGACAACAATTTATTTGGTTTTGACCTCGGTGATAGAAAGTCGATTGCTAGAAGAATTCCTCAAGGATATTATGAATCTATACCTGACATTTTAGATGGGATGTATTTAGAAGATTTTAAGAACGAAATAGAATTTCATTACCATCCTATAGTCAAAAGAGTAAAAATCAAGACAAAAGGACACGCTAAAATTTTTTTAAATAAAGGTTTTTCTAAACTCCTTGGTTTCGAACCGGGTGAAATCAAAGGCAAAGTTGAAAGTCCATATATCGCTGATCCTAATGCTTCGTTTCCTCTTATATACGTTTATTGCGATTTGATAGAACCTCAAATTGTGGGAGATGTTCAAGCTCCACTTTTAAAAATTGTAAAAGTTGAAGGAAAAGATGGAGAAGTGGTGAATGCGCATTATACAAGACCTCATTATGTGCCTGTCATACGACGACATTTCCAAACGGTCGAAATGGTTCTTAGATTACATTCAGGAGAATTAGTACCATTCGAAAGAGGAAGAGTGATAGCCGTGTTACATTTTCGAATGAGACAAATAGTATAAAAGAAGATAAAAAGAAAAAAATACATTCATTTATAGATCAGATCTGACAGAATAAAGATGCTTGTTCCATATAAGTGTTGTGTGAAGCAATACGAGGATTATTATGTTAACCAAGCAGTCAATGGTCTTTCTTATTATCAGGGCCAATCTTTTCAAAAGGGTTATGGCATAGGAGGTTGGTTCAAAAGACTGTTTCGTACTGCCTTGCCCTTCTTAACTCGAGGAGCCAAATCTGTTGGGAAAGAAGTTTTGAAAACAGGAACTCAAATAGCTAATGATTTACTCGAAGGGCAAAATTTAGAAGACGCAGCCAAACATCGAGCAAAAGAAACCGGAAGAAAATTAGCAAGAAAAGCCATTAAAATGCGGATGATAAAAGGGTAAAAAGGGTAAAAAGGGCCAGGGTAAAAAGTATAAAAGAAAGAAAAGATTCTCAAAGCACACCATTCCATCTAAAGTCAGGAAAGCGAAAGGACGTGATATTTTTGATACGTAATAAAATGGCATTTCTTTTGAAAGATTCTCCTGAATGTGCCAAGTCCGAATTGAATTTATTTACTCTCCCACCAACTCAAACAGTTATAGAAAAAGGTCAATGGATTCAATTTCATCCAATTGCAAATGTGACAGATGGCGGACCTGTTGAATTCCTAATTTCTGGAAGCGGCGAAGATTATCTAGATTTGTCTCAGACGCAATTATATATATATGTTAAAGCAAAAATTTTAAAAAACGATGGAAAAGTACTTACTGATGATAAAATAGGACCTGTTAATCTTTTTCTTCATTCCTTATTTTCGCAAGTAGACATAAGTTTAAATGGAAGAAATGTTTCTTCTAGTAACAATACATATCCTTATCGAGCGATTTTGGAAACTATATTAAATCATGGATATGACAGCAAAACTTCTCAACTTACTTCTGAAATATATTATAAGGATACAGCGGGTCGAATGAATATATATGATGATGATAAGGAGCCAAATGAAGGATTCAATAAGCGAGCTTCACTATTAAAAAAAAGTGTAACTGTTGACATGATAGGACGACTTCATGTGGATTTATTCAATCAAGATAGACTTTTACTTAACCTCGTCGATTTGAAAATTAAACTGATAAGAAGTAAGCCAGAATTTTGTCTCATGGGAAATGAGGGCTATAAAATAGTGTTCGATCACGTTTCAATCTTTGTTAGAAAAATGCATATTAATTCCGGAGTCCTTATTGCTCATGCTAAAGCTTTAGAAAAGGCAACAGCAAAATATCCTATAGATAGAGTTAACTGTAAAGTGTTTTCAATACCTCAATCGAGCTATTCTTTTATCCAAGACAACGTGTTTTCCGGACAAATGCCAAAACGAATAGTTTTAGCTTGCGTAGATAATGATGCATTCAACGGAAACTATAAAAAGTCACCTTTTGAATTTAATCACTACAATATGAATTTTGTCGGAGTATATATAGATGGTCAACCTATGCCTCATCAACCATTAGAATTGGATTTCGAAAAAGAAAATTATATCAGAGCATATCAGAATTTGTTTTTAAATTCTGAAGGGCTTTATTTATCAAGACATGAATTTGCTAAGGGATATTCTTTATTTCTATTTGATTTAACACCTGAGACTTGTGTGACGGAGAACATTTCAATCTGATTAGACACAGTAACTTAAGAATAGAATTAAAATTTAGCAAAGCATTGGAGCAAACAGTGTCG
>BMAV01010143.1:21029-36400 GCA_019973955.1 Trichonephila inaurata madagascariensis | reverse complement strand
ATATATATATATATATATATATATATATATATATATATATACATATTATATAAGTAAATGAATAGATTTTTTTATAATTGAATGTTTTTTATTATTATTATTATTAATTTTTTTCTTTGTATGTATCAAGCTGGATAAAATTTATATCTAAGGCCAAAAAGCAAGTATGATAGGCAATCTTGCAGATTGTTTTAAATCTTATCAAGGATAAAAAAAATTTCCCCCAAATTTCTTTTTATTGTTGTTTGAACTTTCAAGTGTGCACAACACGTTATAAAAATTATAATTTTAAAAAGTTTTCGCATTTATATTTTTTTTAATGAAACATAAAGAAATTACTCTACGAATTCATTGTCGTAATCGTTTTGTTTTTTCATAAAGTAGAGTGTCTTCCAACTACGTACTAGAGTGAAGATGACGTAACTTGCATTCAGAACTTCCACACCACGCCACGTGAAGATAGGTGAATCTTCTTTTCTTGCAGGTACTAGAAAACGCTCTTTACGTGTTGAATATTTAAATACTCGTATATACAGAAGGTCGTTCACACTTTTATAGAAACGATATTGTAATTTATTTTCGCGTTTGCGTTTTGAGATAAATCTTTGGAAACTTCAGAATAGTCATACGATAATGTTTTGTTTAGAATGTAAAATGAAAAATTTACTTTGAAAATGGCTCCCTAAAATATACATAGATGGCTCAAAGGTTACGTAACTGCTCTTTCCGTGGAAAAATATTCGTATCAACAAATTATAAAGCGGTGCAAAAGTCTCCGTTATTGCATCTCGAAAGAAAAAAAAAGGTATTTATTATATATTAAACTTGAAAAAAAAAAGGGGGAGGGGGAACGTCTAGATAAAAATAAAAAGGAAAACATAACCACGAAACCTCATACTAAGGCTATTCGAACGTAGGCAACTATCAAGGGGGAAAAAAATGAAATCTCTGATACTAAAAGAAAAGTTGCTGACTCAAAGATAATTGCATCGAAACCAAGAATATCTATCGGTACTGTAAGTAAAATCATGCATAAAGATTTAGTTAAAAAATACGTTTAAACCTATAGGTCATCTGCTTTTGCAAAAAAATATTGCTAAAAGAAAAACAAATTGTAGAAAATTATATGGGAAAACGCCTAGCTGTTGGAAAATGGAAATTTGTGATAACACTCGAAGAGGTATGGGTATTTTTAAGTTACTGTAATAAAAGAAAATCACAATTTTCTATTGTTCAACTGATGGGAAAAACCGTACGAAATGGCTTCTCTTCAATGAGCAGAAAAGTTCTAAAAGGGATTCATGATGGTTGCGGATTTTTTTTATAATAACAAATTAAAAATAAAAGCTCTAGTAAACCAAAATCAATTCATTCGACTCTATCAACTGAATATTTTAGAACCAATTTTTGAAGAAGAAATTCCAGCCTTATATGGATGACTTTGATAAAGCTAAGATTCAATTCATCAAAGTCTCTAGTTACACGTTTAAGGTATCCGACTACGTTCAGAACCGTGATTTTAAAAAAGCGCATAAATGGATATAATTTTCATGATATTTAGTATCACTTAGATTAGAATACATGTATAAAATTGTTTTAAGGACATTTTGGCAAAAAAATTTATTTAAATACAATATTTTGGCAAAAAATTAACTTGGCAATTTGTTCCAAATGTGTTCTCCTTTTGTGAAAAAATGCTTTTATTATAATAATATTTTGCCTGTATGTAGCTCAGATCTCAGTAGAAGCTCAACAATGATTTTTGAAAAATTCACATTATTTTCAGTTACCACTAATTGAAATAATTATCAGCATTTTTTTCTTAAAATTTCTCCCCTTTGTTGTCATAAAACATGGATAAACCCACTTCTAAGTTATATATTTGAAAAACTTTAGTTGAGCCTCTGTACAGAGGTCTGAGCTATATACAGGCGAAATATTTTTGTAATAGAAGCATTTTTCACAAAAGGAGACTACTTTGAAAATGAGTCATTCTATGTTCATTTTTTGTCAAAATAGTGTACTTAAATAATTTCTTATTGTAATACTATTTGTTGTAACTCTAGTTCAGCTGCTCTGCAGTCGCTTGTTTTCAAGTGTATATAGTATTCCTGTCTGTCTTATTTGTTTGTGTAAATGAATGTTTGTCCCTCCATCTGACTGGTCGTGTGTTTTAGTGTCGCCTCATGTGTTGTAACTTTAGTTCAGCGGAGCTGCAGTCGCTTGTTTTCAAGTGTATATAGCAGTGATTCCCAAAGTGGTCTATATAGACCCCAGGGGTCTATAACGACCTGCAAGGGGTCCACGCCAGTGAAACAATAATTTGGGTGTCCATGAGGTGTAAATAGGGGTCTATAGTAGTGGCTCTGATTAAACCAGATCGCAACTTTACTTTTTTTTGAAAAATTTGATGTAGTGGAAACCAGATTTTACCAATGTCATAGATTTATTTTCTAAAATTATTAATTTTTGTTAAAGGTGAAAGCATAAATTTTATTAAGACAAGGAACCATTTCAGCATTTTTTTCCAGAATTAAATTAGAGAAATATAATATTGGTTATCATGAATTTTCTCAATTTGTAACAGTGTCAGGACATTTTAACCTACATTCAACATTTTAATGCCCTTTACTCGGATTTTGAAACTAAGTTTGAGATTGCTTTTTTATAGTAATACTAGAGTAGACAGTGAGAATTCATATAGTCACAGAAAAAAAAAAAAAGGAATTGACTAGAATAGGTCCTAACGATCTGGAAATAAAGTTTAGAAACGGATATCAGCCATTTTGGCTTTAAAAAGACATACCTGTTATTTTTCGTGAATTGTGGAATATCATGAGAAAATTTTTAATTGCTTTTCTTAGTGAGAGGGAGTTTCAGTAAGTTTCCCAACCTCAAAAACAAAAAAAGAAGGGAGAAGGGGACTGGCCACTTACTAACAAAGGAGATTTATTGTTAAACCTAACTAGATTGATATTAAATATTGAAAATTTGTTATTGAAGCACCTGTTTCATCCCTCTCATTAAAACCTTTGTTGTTCCGTTATTTTATGTAACAGTTTTTATGCATTAAATTAATTTATTTTAATTTTCATTAAATTCATTAACATGTGCCTCTTAAATTTTAAATGCTATACTTCACTATATTAGAAATTTCATTCTTTTAAAGTAGTAGTACCAGCTATATATCAAAAAGATATTTAAGTTGATAAATTTTTAAAAATTCAATATTAGGTAAGCAAGGGTTTACCCGAAACCGAAAAACATGTCAAGGGGTCTATGAGACAAAAAAGTTTGGGAACCTCTGGTATATAGTATTCCTGTCTGTCTTGTTTGTTTGTAAATAAACGTTTGTCCCTCCATCCGACTGGTCGTGTGTTTTAGCGTCGCCTCATCCTTCTAACAGGTAAGAGCCTTAATTATTCCATTTTTTGTACAAAACGAAATCGAATTGAATTTTTGAAATACGATAACGAATGAATTACGAATTTGAACATTATTTTGAAATAGAATTTGAACATTATATTGGTGCCTGAAACTTGGGACCAGCCTTTAGATAAATTATTGCGAACTGAATCGAGTGTAGTTGAAATCTTGCGAACAGTATTTGAATTTGAAAATTTAATTTATACGAAATGGATATCGAAGCTCTAAAAAAAATTCGAACACCTGTAAGAAGGGCAAAAATAGAATTATCGAACTCAATTAAAATTGAAATTGAGAAGGAAAATGCACCAAGCGATTTAATAGAACTTTTAGCAAAAAATTAATTAATAAAGAAAAACAACTTGAGAATTGTGACAAAGATATCACGATTCTTACTAATATGGACGAACTAGAAAAGGAAATAGAAAAACAACAAGAATACCGAGATACAATAATCACTTGTTAAGTGCGTGCCAGTAAAATATTAAACAAAAGAGAAACTGAGTCAAGAAACGCACCTAATACAAGTTCTAGAAGCGAACAACAATTTTCGAGTTTAAAACTCCCTCAACTGCAAATCCCACAATTTGACGGAAATATTTTAAAATTTAGCGATTTCTTTGCCCAATTCGAAGCAGCAATTCAAAATAACTCAAATTTAAGTGACGTTGAGAAATTTAATTTTTTAAAGTCTTACTTAACTCATGAAGCTGAAATAACAATTAGAGGTTTAAGTGCAAATAACTATACAATCGCATTAAACATAATTAAAGAGCAGTTTGGCAGAAAAGATTTAATTATCGATTCACATATATCCAAATTATTGCATTTAAATCCTGTGCGAAAATCGTATGATATTTTGAGTTTGCGAAAACTATATTCAGAATGTGTGTGAAATCCATATTCGAGGGTTGATTGATTGATTGATTGAATATTAACGTCGCACTGTTCAGCTACACGAGGGCTTTTGGCGACGGACCACGTAATTTTGAACCATGGTCAAGTGACGTGGACGACACCTGAGCTGGCACCCCCTCTCCTAACTACCACACCACACCAACGGGAGGACGTTTCAGCTCTCGACAGATTTAACGTGCATCGCTGCCCTACACGGCGGGTCTTTAGTGGTACTGGGCTCGAACTCGTGACAAGACAAGCCACGGTCCGATACCTTGACCACTCGGCTACCGCGGTCATGTATTCGAGGGTTACAGAATCATGAAGTAAACCCGGACACTTATAGTTCCTTGCTGTATCCCCAATAATTTTAAAATCTATCCCTCGAGATTTATCACTAGAGTTTACCCGAAAATCATATGGTCAAACGGAGAATATGATTTCTGATTTATTAGACTTCTTAAAAATAGAAATTCAATGTCGCGAAAAAAATGAGCATTTAACTAAAGAATATAATTCTTATGAATCCAGTCCCCGAAAGGAAACTAGAAATTATTATATAACGAAAAACAGAATCATATAAACACAGTAAGTTTAATAAATATAACGTAGATTCAACGTATGGAAAAAATAAGAATAGTTATAATGTCCCGACGACCTCCGCGTTTATGGTCAATGTAAATAAGTGTGTATTTTGTTTAGGAACTGATAATAAAAATGACCATAGTTCCGATTCTTGTCCGAAATCAATAGAGGAAAGAAAATTATCTCTTAGAAAAAACGGCATTTGTTATCTATGTCTCACGCGAGGCCACATATTTCGCGCTTGTATGAAAGCTAGGGTTTGCAGCAAGTGTAAGGGTCATCACTCCGAACTGATATGCGATACTTCTTTCAACCCCGCAAACACCCCCGTTAACCCCAGAGTCCTCCTCTCAGAACGCAGGTGTTTGTGGTCCCTCTCCGCAATGTGACACACCCCCCGAAAACTATTTTATGCTGTAATGTGAATACAATTCATGACGAGGTACTTCTGGAAAAGTGTAGGGCTTTGTTGCTAAACGAATCGGAGAAAAAAAGAAATAAATTTCTTATTAGAGATAACGCTTCGCAGAGATGTTTTTTTTAAAAAAACAGTAGCCTCTGAAATGAAACTCCCCGTGAAACGCGAAGAAAATTTATTGGTTTACACTTTTGGTTTGAGAACACCCATTCAAAAAAAATACGAAGTTGTGGAAATCACCCCCTCTGTAACCTTAATGACTCTGTAAAAAAACACGTTCACTATATTGAAGCTCTCCTGACGGATGTCATTTCGGGAACTCCGTTCATGATATCGGCGAATAAATTAAAGAAATCACTTAGCTGTAAAAATATCCACATGTCTAACATAAACGAATCGAATGGAGAGGAGATTTCATTGTTAATAGGGGCGCAATATTTTTGGCAGATTCATTCGGGTAAAAAGGAAAAATTAACAAAAACTTTGTTTGCGATAGATACAATTTTCGGGGCAATAATCCAGGGTAGAATATCGCCCATGGATGTACATTATAAAGAAAACGTTTTGGTATCTAAAATAGAATGTTGTTCCCAATTAAATGAAAATTTAATCCAATTTTGGAAATTAGAATCGATGGAAATTAGTGATACAGAAAAGAATATGTTAGACAACGATAACGACTATATTTCGAGTTTTGAGAATAATTTAAAATTTAATAACGGAATGTGTGAGACAAAATTATTTTGGGAAGACAAATCAAGCGATTTGAAAAATAATTGGGCAATAGCGAAGCGCAGATTCGATAATTTAAATCTAAAAATGAAAGACAATAATTGGCTTTATAATGAATACATAAATATTGTTAAAGATCAAATTAAAGAAATTATTGTTGAGGAATGTTCATCACATTTCGAAACTAATTCTTATTATATGCCTCATTTGGCTGTGGTTCGAAAAGATAAAGAAATGACGATAGTTCGAATGGTTTTTGATGCATCTTCGAAAGGTAGAGACTGTGTCGCGTATTCAAGATATCAGTCCTTGTTTTCTTATTTTTTAAAACATTTATTATGACGACACACAAACAATTAAATATAAATTGAAAACTACTATTTTGTGGGTAGGCACACCTACCGATTTCGGGGGTTCCGATATCAGCCAAAGCTGGTTACACACTGATTGAATCCCCCATCGGTTAGGGAAGGTTCCCTTTGGGGATTACTGAGAAGCAAACCGCCACATCCTCCCACCCCGATGAAGAAATTCATCCACAATATTTCAATACAAATTCTATATACAATACATAAACAAAATTCAAATTCAATGTACAATACATAAACAAAATTCAAATTCAAATCCAATAAATTCAATGTTAAGAATACAATGAATTCCAAAGCATAAATATTACTCAAAATAATTAATTACCAAATTATACAATACAATTCACAAGAAAATAATAATAAGGAAATATAAATCAAAGAAGAAATTTACTCATTATATTCACTATTTCAAGATTATATAGTAATTGTACAGGACGTTTCATAGTACCTGTTGATGTTTTAATGGTGGCAGATCTTACTTTACCATCTCGACCCTTGTGGATCTCAATGATCCTTCCACAATTGTCGAGGAACCTTCTCTTCACCTAAAAAAATACTATATCATTTACATTAAATTGAGTTTACATTAACATTTTTGTTTAAATTAGCACCTTTTAACTGAAGATACTCTTTTTTCCATCTTTTCCAAAAAATATAAAAATATATAAAAAGTAACCTTTCACGATAAAGATATCTTTTAATTAATTCTTTTTTGCCTTTAAATAATTTTGTACATCTGGTTCACAAATGTTCATGTAGAGTCCTTTTAGTTCAATTTTTTGGTCAGCACCGATTGTTTCTCTTCCGAGTTTGACCTCATCAATTTCTTCTTGACTATTTCAATGTGCACATCGCGGCTGCAAACAGAGTCCTTCTCCACTTTAGGCACAGAGACTGGCTTTGAATCTTTTCTTCCTTGGAACTCACTCACATGCAATTGGGCAATGCTCATATCTCCGAACTCCTGCACGTGACTCTGTTGTTTTCTTCTTAACGATTTTGAATTGCTTTTGAAGAGCTTCTGTAGTTAGCACTTCCTGATCAGAATCTTCCATCCAGTGAACTCTGTAAGTGTCCCCTAGGTAAGTGTCCCTCTTGTCATCAAAGTAGCAGGCATAAGAGGATTCTTCAGAATTGACAGCCGTTGTGGCGTAAACCTTTATGTTGCTTGGCAGTATATTTTCAAACATTGATCCAGATTCGCAAACTTCAATGTAAATTACCATTTTTCCGTTCATGTTGTTTTTTTCGTACATGTTTATTTATCGTTCAATTTAAATCCATTGCAGAAAGTACATCTTCTGGGAAAACAATAAGACCTGGAGCCCCATGGTCAGCGAAATATACAAATACGTGATCACTTGGGCCACTTTTTCGCACTTTACCGCTTCCAACACCAGCTAACGTTTTTTCATCGCCTTTTTAAACAGCCATGAAATTCTTAGGAGTCACATCCTCACCAGTGTAGTCTTTTGGGACACCTTTGTAAGCATCATTTCCGTTACGATGATTTATAACTATTCCAGGTGTCAGATTTTCTCCATTATTAGCAATGTCATCAGTCATCAATAGAATGATCCCTTCGTCGGGAATCCCGTGGTTTTTCAGAATTTGGTATGATGGCATATGTCAGCCTTCATAAAATTATTCAATTTCTCAAATTGTCTAATATCAAAATTTAAATTGTCATTCATATTGTCCCATATAATTCCAAGTATTTTCAATGGCACACCTGACTCTTCCGATGTTTTCCGACAATCGATATTAGCACGTTTCCAAGCCTCGTGTAAAGTAGTGGAATTTGTAGCCCATCTTCGAAGATTCATTCCTTCACTCAACTGTAGGGCTTCTGTTGTATCAGAAGTACTATTAATCAGGTCGTCAACATAGAGTTCGTTGAGCATTTTGCACGCTCTCTTGTACTTATTGAAGTGAAAACTTCTTTAGCCGCGTTGAGCACTTTTTGGTAGGGGAAAATCTTATGGTTTCGCATCACCAACATGCTCATGACTGGCGCACGCGCAGTGTGCTGTGCGCCTTAGACACTTTTGGATGGGTGAAATCTCGTGCGTTTGCGTCACCAACATGCTTATACCAGTATATCTGTAGCTATACAGCTGACGTATAGTGCTGTGTATATCTTATAAGTGAAATTGAATGGATTTAGTGAGAAGTTCAATGTGTATATACTGTGCATTGTTGAAATAGCGTTTTTGTTTGATTATTATTTGAATCGTTTAATTGAAGAATCATTGTGCAGTACAATAGTGAGTATTAAATAAATATACTAATATTTTTAAGATAAAAAATAAATAACAGAAAATTATTTTAAATACTCGTATTTATTTTGGCGTTTGAAAATTTTATATTATTTAAAATTATTTTAAATCTTCGTGTTCATTCTGGCATTGGAAAATTTTGTATTATTTATTTTCTAAAAATTAACCTCTGCAATGCATCACGCAATCCGGATTAGTATTTCAGAGTGGCTTAGACGTTTTCTTACAACCATGGTAAAACAGACTTCTAGTTGTTCAATCATATTTTTATCGTGGGTTTTGAAATTAAAAATTGTATAAAATCTAATAATAATTCAAGATTAATGTGTTGAAGTTTAAAATATGGTTATTAATGCAAAATTATAGCTTATTACCTTATATCAGGGGTGTCCAACTCAAATGACCTTGCGGGCCACTTCGAAAAAACATTATAATCTCGCTAGCCGCACATAAAAATATGTTCCTTTATATCAGATTTGGGTGGCCGCGGTAGCCGAGTGGTATAGGTATGGGACCGTGGTTTGCCTTGTCACGAGTTCGAGCCCAGTACCACTAAAGCCCCGCCGTGTAGGGCAGCGATGCACGTTAAATCTGTCGAGAGCTGAAACGTCCTCCCGTTGGTGTGGTGTGGTAGTTAGGAGAGGGGGGTGCCAGCTCAGGTGTCGTCCACGTCACTTGACCATGGTTCAAAATTACGTGGTCCGCCGCCAAAAGCCCTCGTGTTGCTGAACAGTGCGACGTTAATATTCAATCAATCAATCAATATCAGATTTGGAAACAAAAAAAAATTTATTGGAGTGAATATTTAAAACAGAATGAATTATTGTTTTCATTATATATATTTTTCATGTATATAGACATAGATAATATAATAATGTTTGTAAAAAATATAATAATGCAATGATCAAATAATGTTTAAAATATTACAGTTGCCATTTTCTTGAAAATTACGGTGTTCCTTTTGAATTGATATTTCGTTACTTATTGTGTTGAAATTTGATTGTGCTGTCATTCGCAAGCGATTAAGTATACATTTCCTTTATCTTAACTATCCTGAATATTTTTTTTAAACTTTAAAAAACATCTCTGGCTGTCTCTCTCTTGCTTTTTGGGAACTCCAAACAGAAAAGAAGGAGAAACGAAAGTCGCACACACAAAGAATCATGTACAATCCATAGTAAAGGATATGCATAATGCAAATCGGAATTGATTAAAAAAGTAATTTATTATAGTAAAATCAAATGTAACTGTTTGATAAAATGTAAATCTATTTTAAAAAAGGACATTTCTACTATCAAACATTTCTATTAAAAAGGACATTTCTATTATCAAACATTTCTATTAAAAAGGACATTTATATTATCAAAAAGGATTTATTTTAAAAGAACAGGTTACAGGCAAATAAATTCTAAATTTATATATCTTTATATATAAAAATCTGTGCGCGTGTATGTGACTAAACTCCTAAACGGCTGGACCGATTTTGATGATTTTTTTTGTGTGGGTTCAAGTGGATTCGAGAATGGTTTAGATTCACAATTCGGTCCGATATCGCAATTAGTTAAAATATATATTAGTTAAAAACATTAAAAGCATTCAACTCAGTATTCACCTGGATTGTTGTAACAACGTTATTGTTATAAAAATGACGTAAGTTGGCGTCGAAAATCTATTTTTAGCCAAACTGGCTAAACCGGGTCTTGATTCCTCTGCATTTTTGTAACAATGTTTTTTAGCGTTTTTAATTAATATCTTCAAATAATCTTTATATATGTAATTCTGTGCGTGTGTATGTGACTGAACTCCTCCTAAGCGGTTGGACTGATTTTGATGATATTTTTTTGTGGGTTCAAGTGGATTCGAGAATGATGAAGATTCACAATTCGATCCGATACCGCAATTATTTGAATATGTGCCAAAATTATGTAAGGGCACGCGAATGTTCATAAAAAAATCATGGGCAATATTCTTGAGACCACTATTTTGAACGGCAAACTTCAAGGTGTAGTTGTACTTCTACCACAGATCCCAATGATTCTTTCAAACCCACCTACCCATTCAAATGTTTGCAATTTCCAATTCGCTTGGTTTTTGCTATGACCATTAATGAGTCACAAGGTCAAACAATGACAATTTGTGGCTTAGATATAGAAAACCCTTGCTTTTCGCACGGCCAATTATATCTTGCATGTCCGAGGTTTGGCAAACCATCGCATTTGTTAGTCTATACCCCTCAAGGATTAACCAAAAACATAGTACATTCAATGGCATTACGATAAATGTAATTTTTGTGCATTAAAAATATACCTGTAAATTAAAACTAAGTTTCTATTCAGATGTAATGACTTCTCTCAGCTCTGGGTTAACTATTTATTTCAACATGAAAATCATCAAAATAATAAATAAAAGGGTATATTCTAATTACAGTTCAATATCAATTTCGAGTCTCTTTCGCACTCTCTTCCGTTCCTGGATTTGCCCAGCCAGGAGACCCCTGTACTTCGCGGGCTCGTTCGTAATCACTTCGAGTCTCTTCCGTACTCTCTCCTGTTTCCTCGACCTTTCAAGCCAGGAGACCGCTGTACTTCGCGGGCTCGTTATCGCTCTTCCTATCGCTCAAGGGACGGCCGAACCGCTCCCTTCAAAGATCCAGTCTCTTTTTCGTCCGGACTCTCTCGCCCTTTTTATATCATCTCTTTCTCCTAGTCAGCCACCGCTCATCTCTTTGTCGGCCTCAGTCCCCATCCTCCTGCTGCCGCCTTCCGGTCTCGGCTCCCTTGATCGTCGTACCCCTCTGCCGCGCCACATCCGGTCTCGTTTCCGCTAGTCCCAAAAAGACGCCAAGGCTGGATGTACATTTGTATGTTCTCAGTTGCGACGTCGCCTCCGAGTTCTGGGAAAATGAACACACAATGATAAGGCGCCTCTTTTTGACAGTCCGGTCAGCTGGGTAAAAAAGGTGCCGAAACTCGACCACCCAGCTACGAAATTCCTTCCCAGCAATTAGGGAAATTCCTGGAATTTTCACAGCTTCTGTCGGCAAGGGATCTGTTGGAAAATAGGGGAAAGAGATAGGCTTCGTCACACAGAATAGCTTCTATATTCAACTTAGTTAATTGTAAACACATACTCACACGCAATAGATAGGTCGAATTGTGGTAACTGTACATGTGATAGTGTCAGTTATTGTAATAATTTCTTTATAAAAAATTTCATCAAAACGGTCCAAATTGTTACAACTTATTCAAAAAAGTTAGTAATTTTTGGATTTAAAACGTGTGTACAGGACAACGTCTATTGGGACCGCTAGTATATATATATAAATTTCTCCTCAAAGAAATTTCAAAATGAAAAACCCGGAATTTAAAATTTTTTTAAAAAGAGTCGATGGGCCGCAACTTACGTACTGGCGGGCCATGTGTGGCACGCGTGTTGGACACCCCTGCCTTATATCATTAAAATCTTTAGTTTAAAATAATGAAAACGGCTCCGACTTTAATTTCATTAAATATTTTATTTTATTTAAAAATTTAATATTTCGAAATCATTATTTATTAATTTAAATTGTCAAAAATAAAATATGTGCTTTGCTATTTTTTGCAAAATGATTATCTATAATTTTATATCTCATTCGATTTTATTATTAGAAATTACGAAAAAATATTGTCATGAAAGAATGGGCAATACATATTAATGGTTGCCGTTTATATTTCTCCTGGAAAATCTATGAGACTGATACAACAATTTTTATTCAAAAATTGGATGATTTATACAAAAGAAGGTTCTAAAATACTCGAAAAAAGATTTGGCGAAAAATAGGATAATGTACCGATGATTTTTAGTGGAGACTTCAATATTAACTTTGCAGATGATAAAAATCTATCATTTATTGAATTTCTAAATGAAACACTTAATTTAAATATATGTCCAATGATCGAAAACTCAGGACTACAAAATATAAAACGACGATCCACATGAGGTTTTTACGCGTGATACTTAGAGATCAATTTAAATCAAACATTTTCCTTTCTTACTTTAGTTACCATAAGCCTATTGTATCTTTTTTAGAACAAAATGAAATAATTGAAAGTACAAAAAGTCTAAGTAATGTTGAAATTAATGATGACAATGATGCAAACAATTAAAATAATGTTACAAATCAAGTACATTGAAATTTAAGTAAATACGAATACTATCCATAAATAATATGATTGTATATTAATTTTTATTTCAATTGAATTGTATTTATATTTTGTCATGATCTTGTACAGCCCGTAATATATTTGAATAATAAAAAAACATATAAGCATGCGACAATTGTTGCTCGGAGTGTCAATAGATTTGAAAACCAGATTGATGTTGATAATTTTAATTCAAACATTATGAAATTTCAAATTTTGATACTAGAAGTTCTAAGTTTTCACTTCTATCGGCAGTCTCTATAACTGCCATTTTTTTTATATATATTTTTCTACATGCAGTCTTATGACAGCGGAAAGTAAGAATGGACTGCATTTGACACCAAAAGTCACTCGTGTATAGCGAAAAGTTTCTACATTATGAGTGCTGAGATCGAGATTAGGCCCCCCTTTTCTTTATCCATAAAAATTTTAAAAATTGCGGATCTTCCTCGACGATTTCTATTTCTAAGAAAGCGCGCAGAATATCTGCACAAAATGCAATTTTGTGTAATCTGAACCGTAATATGATTTTAAGTAAATCGGGATTTAAATTTGGTCCGCTCTCTAAGCAATCGTTTAACGATAACGCACCGTTACTTTTTGATGATGCATTGAAAACTATTCTAACCTTTGTACTATCCTTTTGTTTGCGCACTACAGCGTGATGTGGAAGAAAATATCCCGTGTTGATATTTTGATCTAAATCCAGGTTC
Source organism: Trichonephila inaurata madagascariensis (assembly GCA_019973955.1). Lineage (NCBI taxonomy): Eukaryota > Metazoa > Arthropoda > Arachnida > Araneae > Nephilidae > Trichonephila > Trichonephila inaurata. The sequence continues at coordinate 22,801 of BMAV01010143.1, read as the reverse complement.
ACCCTCTCTATAATACCATCCTTTAAGGTATCCGACTACGTTCAGAACCGTGATTTTGCAAAAGCGCATAAATGGATAATTTTCATATTTAGTGTCACTTAGATTAAAATGCATGTATATAATTGTTTTAAGGACATTTTGACAAAAAAAAAATTATTTAAATACAATATTTTGGCCAAAAAAAAACTTAGAATAATCTTTTTTCAAAATGTTCTCCTTTTGTGAAAAATGCTTCTATTATAATAATATTTTGCCTGTATATAGTTCAGACCTCTCTACAGAGGCTCAACTAGAATTTTTGTAATATATAACTTAGAAGGTTTATTCGTATTTTATGACAGCAGAGGGGAGCAATTTTAAGAAAAAAACGCCGATAATTATTTCAATTGGTGGTAACTCTGAAAATAATGTGAATTTTTCAAAAATCATTGTTGAGCCTCTGTAGAGAGGTCTGAGCTATATACAGGCAAAATATCATTATAATAGAAGCATTTTTCACAAAAGAACATGTTGAAAAAAGATTATTCTAAGTTAATTTTTTGCCAAAATATTGTATTTAAATAATTTTTTTTTGTCAAAATGTCCTTAAAACAGTTTTATGCATGTATTCTCTAATCTGAGTGACACTAAATATCATGAAAATTATCCATTTATGCGCTTTTTTAAAATCACGGTTCCGAACGTAGTCGGATACCTTAAATATTCCTTTATGATTTCATCGTATTTTAAATATAATTCCTCGTTTTTCTCAAACGTTTTACTTAAACCGAGTAGGCGACATTTTGCTATTTCATAATTACCTTTTAATTCCCTACTATCTTCCTTCCACAACAATCGAGTTTCATATCTTTTGTTTCTATACACCGTATTTTTTGTTCGAATGATTTCAAAATTTGTTTATCAAAATTTATCTGACAGAGGCACTTCATTATCCGGATTTATCCCAATTGTTTCTATAATGACCACAAATTCCTTACTCTATCAAAATCGAACTCTTCATTCTCTACGATTAAATGATTATATAGCAAATATATCCTTACAATTAACTTCATCTTCCTTTCCCTGTATTAAATATCCAGAAATACTATCAACCGCAATTAATCTTTTGCTGATTCTAATGTTCCTTTCACCTAAGATTTCTGAAATGTAATCCGAACCAATCAAAACATCAATCCTTTCAGAGGTACTATTATCCGCCAACTCGATTCCCCTTTCCAACGCAATGTTTCTTAAAAATTTCGATGGAATCCGAATTCTAGCTGAAGTGATCGAATCAATAACACAACCGCTTGTATTTTAATATGCTTATTAGTTTGTACATTTTGTAACGTTACTTCAACTATATCATAAGTGCGTTTCTCGGTGGCTTCACTTCCGAAAGTGTAAATAACTAACGCCTCCTGATCAACAACCTTTAAATCCAATAACTCAACGACTTCCCTCAGTATAAAAGATTTATTTGCGCCACCATCTAACATACAGCGCCATTGAACACCTTTCGGTTTTCGAGGATGAATTTGTTTTGGAGAGGCAACGCTATAAAGCCCTTATTCTCCATCTGTGTACCTGTAACGAAACAGAAAGAAAAGAGAGAGAAGGTGTGACTCTATGAAAGTCACGGAAAAAAAGGCGTTCCCCTAGCAACTGGGGAGCCGTAGATGGGCTGCATTCCCCGAGTGGAGGGGGAGAGGAAGGGCGCGTTCCGGAATGACGTCACTGGAGGGAAGGAGGAAACTGCTTTTCGTTTCAACAGAGGCGAATCTGAAACGTTT
>BMAV01010143.1:7199-20929 GCA_019973955.1 Trichonephila inaurata madagascariensis | reverse complement strand
ATAGTGGAGTTTTCCTTTCTGCTGAGTGGCATGACGGCGATTGGTTGGACGATGGAATCCGGGAGGCGTGGCTTCGGTGCTTCATCTGGGTCGAAAGTTGGGAGAATTTTTAGAAAAGCTGCGGGCCCCGACCAAATACCTAATATCGCACTTAAGTATCTTACTTTAAATGCTATTACACACTTAACCAAAAAATTTACAATCAATGCCTCATTAAAAATCGCTTTCCTACACTGTGGAAGCAAGCAAACGTGGTTATGCTGCCCAAGCCAAATCAGGATCATAAATTTAGTGAAAATTATAGGCATATCTCCTTATTAAGTACCACTGCTAAGGTTTTCGAAAGAATTATCTTAAGGAGAATTCAGTCGCACTGCAAAGCCATAGATTGCATTCCCCCGGAACAATGCGGGTTCCGGGAGGGCCATTCAACGCTACACCAACTTATACGAGTTACAAATATAATTAACGAAGGTTTCGCAAACAAATTCTACACTGTTGGTGTTTTCTTAGACGTTAAGAGAGCATTTGTGATAAGATGTGGCATGATGGCCTCACTTACACAAATTAATAAAACTCAAATTCCCTGGATATCTAATTAAAATTATACACAATTATTTATACAACAGGACCTTCAGGGTTCGTGTAAATAACACATACTCAAATAATGGACAAGTTCAAATTGGAACCCCCCAGGGTAGTTCCTTGTCCCCATGTTTATACAACATTTACACTCACGACTTTCCAGAACACCCCACCTGCCTGTTCGCGGATGATTCCGCCATGCTTTCGCAATTACACTCTTAAAAATATGCAACACTTCCTTGATAAGTTACAAGATTGGCTCACACAATGGAGAATTGCTATTAATGTCGATAAGTCGCAAGCAATTATATTCAGGAAATGGGGAGTCATCGACCCCCCTTTCCAATTCACTCTCTTTGATGACAACATACAGTGGGTCTCGGTAGTTCGATACCTGGGTCTACACTTTGATAGCCGCCTAACTTACAAAAATCATATCGACTATCTCTCAGAAAAATTCTGGGGTAGAATTCATTTAGCTATCTCCCTTATCGGGAGAAAGTCTCCTCTATCCCTTGAAAACAAAGTTATTTTATACAAGCAAATCTTGCGCCCAGTTATCACCTACGCCTCACCTGTGTGGGGCGCTGCAGCTGCCACCCACATGAAAAAAATTCAAGTTATACAAAATAAAATACTACGCCTCATGACTAACGCACCTTGGTACGTTAGAAATGAGGTTATTCACAACGATCTACATATGGAGCCGATATCTAGTTTCATCACTAAGCTATCTAGAAACGTTTTCAGATTAATTGAAAATCACGAGAATCCAATTATTAGAGCACAAACACTATTTGCTTATCCTCATTCTAAATTAAACACCGCATACGCCACTGCAAAATGGAAATCCCGCTAAAACCACCATAACACAACAGCAACACTTTTAATTTCACACCTATAACAACATTAAATGCTCTACTGCTATTGAGACAAGTTCAGTTGTTGACTGTCACCCCTCTCCGCTCCCCCATGGTCCCCTTTGGCGATCGATTCCTTCCTGGTTCTTCCTCCACTCGTGCCGCTTCGGCGTAATCTAGTTCTGGGTCGCTCGTGTGCGTCCTGCTAGTTCTGGCAGCCCGATTGCTCGGCGTTCGTTCCTCCCCCCCCCCTCCTTTGGAGGGGTTGTTGATTTTTTAGTTTCTCTCATTGTTTTACTTTTCTTCTCACACTGGGTATAAACGCCTTCGGCGTTGGCACCCGAAAATTCTAATTTCCGTTCCGAATTTCCGTTGGGAGAATTTTTGGCTTGAGTGAGAGCTTAGAGGCTGCTCTCTGATTGGATGCTGGGTACAGTGATCAGTGACTCCAATTGGCTGCCCTGGGGGCTGAGATTTAGTAAATGGGAAGGCGCTTGTCCAGTGGGGTAGAAAAGAAAAAATATTAACAAAAATTTAAGAAAGTGAAATTTTAGCAAACTATGATGCAATAAAAATTATTGCATGAAAGTAAAAGTTTAAGGAGGATTACATGAATCAAGAAGGATTCTTCTTGGCCTTTTGGTATTATCATTGCGGGTATAAGGAATTAAATTTTGCATATTAGAATTATTGGTATCAGGTAGAGCGTTAAAAAAGTTAATTGCAATATTCTGAATATGAGTTTTAAAACTAGTAATTTTAAGAGCATTACGTATGTCATCATTCCGCATGTATCTTGTAGCTTTGACGATCATACGTATAAGTGAATTTTGTAGAGTATCAAGAATATTAACATTTGTATTAGCATCATATCCCCATACTGGACAAGCGTAGGCTATTATTGGGCGCATAATGGCTGTATAGAGAAGCACTTTGTTTTCTATACTTAAATATGAGTTCCGGCCAATTAAGGGTTACAGTTTAAACATAATTTTCCGGAACTTATCGCGAGCGTATAAAATATGTTTTTTCCATGTTAGGTGAGTAACGAAAATAATTCCGAGATATTTAGCTTCCTGAGAACAGGGGATCTGTTTGTTGTACATGATGAGTGGTGGTGGCAGGGAGTGCTTAGTTGTGAAAATAATGGCAGTAGATTTTTCAACGTTGATACTGATAACTTCGTTTTGTGATGCGAGCTTGCCTTTTTATCGGGATGGAGAGAGAATGCTGATTAGAATCTTCTTCTTAGGCGGGTTGTTTGGATGGGCATGTTGTGGATTCCTTGAATGTCTACAAATGACTGGATGTTGATGAGGCTGTTGGGGTGCGTGGCAACTTGATTAAGGAACGTAGTGGCTAGTATTTTAATTCTGGAAGTGAGGGCTGGAATTTTGAGTTCTTTGTGCATGTGTGAATTACCGAATTGGATACGTTATTTTTCTTTTCTTTAGCAGAGAGAGAAACCAGAGACGTCGTAGCAATATCCCTAGAATTTCCCCTTTTTTCAGAGGGTGATTGAACCAAAATGGCTTTGGTTGAACCCCCGTCGCAAGTTCCCCCGGAAGATACCCCCCCCCATTTCTCTCTGCCCACTTGCGCAAATCAAAGAGTTATGCGAAAAGGAACCACAGATTTTACATTTTTGATAATTATTATTGCAGAATTTTCTTATATGATTCTGAAAAATGAAACACTTCCCTTTAGCCATTAATGATTTTTTCTTTTCAGTAGTACTAAGCCAGCAATCATCACTCATATGATTTTGAGGGCAGAATATACAACTTTGATTATTTACAAATCTATCAGTGGAAGAAGTACGGAAGTTTCGCCATGGAACAAATTTCCGATTGGATTCATGTTTATGTTGATACGAATCTACATGCGTGGCTAAAGCGGCGGTACTACATTTAATGCTAGCAAAATCATTATTTTTCGCATTTGAATAGTTAGATCTATACTGATAACTTTGTCCCGTTTTGTTTTTAAACGAATATTCTCTTATATTAGAACTTTTAGGGTTAACTAACATTAATGAACTTCCTTTCTTAAGAATTCTACTAAATCATTGATATCAAATAATTCATCTGTTTTACGTTGACGATTATAATCTAAATTTAATTCTTCAGGCAACTTTTGTAAAATTACCGGACACAATAAATTATTATATGTACCTGTGTAGCCACACCCAACGATTGTAATGATCTAATCTGCGTTTCTATTGAATCATACATTTTTCTTAAACCTGTTAAATTAAAACATGATTTTACAGGATCAATTAATAAAAGTTTATGCATGTGAGATGAAATAATTATATCTGTTCGACCAAACCTTGCTTTTAATAGTTTTATCGATGCATCATAATTTTGATCTGTTAGTGAAAATCCCGAAACTGCATTTAAAGCAATTCCCTCAAGATATGTTTTTAGATATGTAAACTTTTCAACTTTTGTTAACGAATCATTGTTATGAATCGCAACTTCAAAAGAATTCCAAAAGTAGAGAAATCGACTACAATCACCTTGAAAGGTGTGTATGTTTAGCTTAGGTAATTTAACAGTTTTAGATATTCGTTTCTAAAAGAAATAGTATTATCCCTATTAACTGTGCTTGGACTGTTTGTCCTAATTTTCTGTCTCTCAGATAATATTTCTATTTGTCTATGCAGTTTAATTTTTAAATCTATACCTCTATCTTTATATTCTTCACACGATGATATGTCAGCTGCCATTTCACTTATTTTAATTTGTAATTGTATATTCTCATCAGCTTTAATCAAATCTTTTAATTTTTCAGTGAGCTGAGACTTTAAGCTCAAAAGCTCCTCGAATTTTGCCTCTTTATTAAATTCCGCAGAAATTTCCTTACTTAAAGTAAATTCTATTTTTGTTAAATGCTTAGTAAAAAAATTTTCCTTTTCTCTTTTAACTTTTCAAGATCCATTTTTAAATTTAAACAATTCAATTAATCAATAAATTTGAATAAAGAAAATGTGCCTACCTCTAATCTCAGTTCCTCACTATGAGTCGTAATTCCTCCAAGAAAAAGGATTATCCAATCAATTCCAAATAACAGTTCACTTTTCAATTTATATTCCAAATATTTTCATAAATTATCACTTCCGGGTCACCAGAAACTGTGTCGCATATTCAAGATATCAGTCCTTGTTTTCAGGTTTTTTGAAACATTTATTATGACGACACACAATCAATTAAATATAAATTGAAAACTACTATTTTGTGGGTAGGCACACCTACCGATTTCGGGGGTTCTGATATCGGCCAAAGTTGATTACAGACTGATTGAATCCCCCCAACGGTTAGAGAAGTGTAACGTCGTGAGTAGATAACAAAGAAAAATTGTCACAGCTTAATTTTAAAATTAAAGCAGTATTTATTTGCTTCGTAGGTTACTATAGTCACACTATACTATACTACACTATAGTTATAAAGTCACAGTTATATGCCAAGCCGGTGCAGTCAGTCTATCTCACGGGAGTTCAATCCTTTTTCCCGAAAGCACTCGCCAATCCCTTTTCTTGCAGGGCTCCTCTCCAGTTTTCTCCATCCAGGGTTCCTCTCAAGTTTTCCCCTCCAGGGCTCTCCTCTCTCACCTAAAAAACTCCCCTTTTAAACACCAGGAGCGGGTCCACAGCACGCCCCTCGTCTCTTCTCATTGGCAGGTCAAAAAGAGGTCTGCCCTCCTCCCCGGGCCACATTCGTGTACTATTTGTGCGGCAAACACAAACACATTCCTGGTCCATCTGGAAACTAAGGGCGCCATAGTTCTTATCTAACTTCTGAACACCCTTATCTATCACACCACCTGGGTTCTATCATCCCATTCTCTCGACACCGGCCGAGGCGACAGGATTCTTTCATACAGGCTTCGCCTATTGTCAATGGGGTTCCGGCTCTCTTTGACCATTATAATCTCCTAGACCGGGTGTCGGCGTTTGCCCGAGGTCAGACAATAAACAATGACCCCATGGCCATGTGCACTTGTCACACCACGTGTACTTGTCACTCACACCTGTTCGGAGCCATAAAACAGAATGAATGGAGGGTGATGTTCACCCCAGTCGAAGACGTCACAGAAGGTTCACACATATTTCCCTTTGGGGATTACTGAGAAGCAAACCGCCACAGACTGTAAATCTTTGAATGAGTGCCTTTATGCGGGTTCACCTTTGAATCCCTGAATAATAGATGTAATTTTGCGATTTCACGAATATGAACATGCGTTTTGTAGTGATATTCAAGGGGCATTTTTAACGATTGGAATAGCTGAGGAAGATCGCGACTATTTAAGATTTTTTTGGTTTCCGAATGATGGAGATGCCAAATCTTACAAAATAATGAGAATGAATCGTGCACCGCTTGGGGTGACCTTGAGTCCTTTTGTACTTGATGCGACGATTAAATTCCATACAAGAAAATATAAGGAAGATTATAGAGAAACTTTTGAAATGCTGAATACTTCCTTATATGTTGACGACCTGTTCGCTGGTTCATCCGAATCCGTTAATAAAGCTTTCGATCTTTCAAAAAACGCATTAGAAATTCTTAAAGATGCTAATATGAATTTATGAAAATTTAAAACTAATTCGAAGGAATTAAGAAAATTATGGAATAAAAACGGTATAGGTGATGTAGGTGAATCGGGTGAGCGTACCTTAAAAGTTTTAGGAATTATTTGGAATTTAAATAATGATGCATTTAAATTAGATGCACAACTGTTGCTTGAGTTAATTAAAAATTTAAAGAATTGGAAATGTTGTGTTCTAAAAACAGCAGCAAAAATATTTGATCCGATAGGTTTTATTTCCCCATTTGTGTTAATAATAAAATGCTTAATGCAAGAAATTTGGGAATACGGTCTCGGCTGGGATGAAGAATTGCCCACCGAGTTAAAGAACAAATGGGAGACTTGGTGCGCTCAAGTTTGTATTCTAAACGACTCTCTCTCTCTTAACCTTGGAAAGAAGATATTTTCCATATCCTTTAGATAAGGGTAAGGATTTGCTATTACACTTATTTTGTGATGCAAGTCCCAGAACATTTGGAGCAGTGGCATAATTTCGTTATGTCACTGCGAATGACGATATTTACACGAGATTTATAACTGCTAAAAGCCAAGTTTCTCCTCTCAAAAAGTTAACCCTCCCGCGATTGGAACTTTTGGGAGCAGTTTTAGCCTCGAGAATTTGAAATATTTAACTTCAAAATTTAAATTCCCTATTTCGAAATTTTTCCTTTGGAGTGATTCTTCTATTGCTCTCCATTGGATTAAGGGAAAAGCTTCAAATTACAAGCAATTTGTTTCGAATAGGGTAATAGAAATCCAATCAAATTCCGATCCGTCTGATTGGCATCATTGCAGTGGGAGAGAAAATCCAGCAGATTATGTTTCTCGTGGAGCGAATCTCGAGACAATTATTAACAGCCAATTTTGGATGCATGGTCCTTAGTGGCTTCGCACGACGGAAAACAACTGGCCGAAAAACTTGAATTGTGACTTTTCTTCAACTGACCAATGTGAATCCAACGAACAAGTGTTTACATTCGCATGTGAATTAAACACAGCCTCAGTAATTAATTTAAGCAAAATTTAGCAGCCTGCAGAGAAATTATTGCGAGTTACTAGTTGGGTGCTTCGTTTTGTGCATAACATTCGCAATAGATTAAATAAACGATCCGACGAATTAACAACAGAAGAAATCGATGGTGCCGAAAAATTTTGGATTCAATTAGTACAGAGAGATGCTTTCGCCGAAGAAGTTAATTGTTTACGTGCAAGCAAATTACTACTATTAGAGTTTAATCCTTTCCTTGATACAAATGAACTGATACGTGTAGGTGGAAGACTGCAAAAATCTAAATTCTCTTATTTACAAAAACACCCTATTATTTTACCGGCCAAGCATTACTTCGTAAATTTAATAGTGCGAGACTCTCACGAAAAGGTTTTTCACGGTGGTATTAGTGAGACTCTACTAGAAATTATATAGAGAGTGATTTTGGCTCATTAAGAGGAGACAGACTGTGAAAAACATCTTTAAAAAATGTGTGCTATGCAACAGATTTAGTTCGACTTCAGGTGTTCAAGTTACCGCTCCGATACCAGCTCTTCGTGTAGAGCAGACAGCTCCATTTTCTGTAGTTGGAATAGATTTTGGAGGCCCTCTCTACACAAAAGACGAGAATTAACACTACATTGTTTTATTTACGTGTGCTGTTACGAGAGCTCTTCACTTAGAGCTAGTGAACAACTTTACAACTGAAACGTGTCTATTAGCACTTCGACGTTTTATTAGTCGTCGTGGACTGTGTTCAAAAATCTTGACTGACAACGCAAAAACTTTTAAAAGATCCGAACTTGAACTGAAAAACTTGTGGAAGGTTATCAGCAATCCTATACAGTGAAAGCGTTCTACGCCTCCCATAAAATCTACTGGCAGTTTAGCATCGAACGAGCACCCTGGTGGGGTGGCTTTTACGAAAGACTCATTCGAACAGTAAAGCTTGCTTTACGAAAGACTGTGGGAAGAACAACTTTATTTCGCGATGAGTTGGAGACTCTTTTAATTGAAATTGAAGGAGTGTTCAACTCTCGCCCTCTTACATATATTGGGTTGGAGGGAAAGTTCTGTCGTATTTTAAATAGGCAGGTGATTTATGTTGTAAATAAAAAAAACATCTGGCTAGTGAGTCATTCGGATTTTTTGTTGTTGTTTTTTTAGATGCTGTATAATATAAAAAGAGTCCTTTTTTACCGTTCATCATTTACTTGTAATATTTAAAGTGAAAAACGTGTCAGTAGATAAAGTGCATTTATGACACTGCATTTTGTATGAATTCCAAAAAGGAAGCAACGCATCGGTTGCATGTAAAAATTTATGTGCGGTATTTGGAAAAGATATTGTAAATGTTCGTACTTATCAAAGATGATTTAGCAAATTTCGTTCCGGGGAACTGAGCCTCCAAGAAAATAACCGATCTAGATGACCATCCAAGATCGATAATGATGTTTTGCGATCCATGTTGGAAAATAATCCACATTTAACAAGTCAAGAAATTGCAGAAGAGTTTGGCATTCATCATACAACTGTTGGAGATCACATTAAATCTCTTGGGTTTGTGTTAAAGCGAAGTGTTTGGATTCCACATGAATTAACGGAAAAGAATTTGTCTGATCGTGTAAGAATGTGTTCATCACATCTGATTAGACACAATGTGGAGCCGTTTTTGGACAAGCTGATTACTGGAGATGAAAAGTGGATTCTTTACGAGAATATTAAGAGAAAAAAATCTTACTGCAAACCAGGAACATCATCTGCAACAGTTGCAAAACCAAGTATCCATCAACGAAAAGTACTGCTTTGTTTGTGGTGGAACTGGAAAGGTCCAGTGTACTACGAGTTGCTGAAACAGGGAAAAACCATCAACGCGGATCTCTACTGCAATCAATTGGATAAAATGAATGCAGCTATCAAAGAAAAAAGGCCAGCATTAGCCTCCAGAAAAGGAATAGTGTTCCACCACGATAACGCTCGACCACATACTGCAATGGTGACACAACAAAAACTGAATACGTTAGGATGGGAAGTCCTTGGTCATCCACCGTATTCACCTGACATTGCACCATCTGATTATTACCTGTTCAGATCTCTGCAAAATTATCTAACGAAAAAAAAAGTGTTTCTTTTGAAAGTGTTTCTAAGGCAGTTGCTGACTATTTTAATTCCAAGGACGAGAATTTCTACAAAATAGGAATTTATATGTTACCTGAAAGATGGCAGCAAGTTGTAACAAATAATGGAGCATATATAATTAATTAATATTAAACACATATTTTTATAAATGCATTCAAATGTTTTCTTTAAAATACGACAGAACTTTCCCTCCAACCCGATATATTTTCTGAATTTAATGAACCTAAACCTCTTACTCCATCTCATATGATTTTAGGACGTAGAGTGAATAGTCTACCACCTGCCAGGCTTAATTTTGATTATAACTTACCCAACAGGAAAGTTCTAATTAAAAGGTTTAATTATCGCGAAAGATTACTTAATATGTTTTGGACAAAATGGTCAAAAGAATATATTTTCATGCTTAAATCTGCTCATTGTGTTAAACCTACAGGCGAAATTAAAGAGTTTAAAATTGATGATGTTGTACTAATTAATGATGAAAAATTTCCTAGACATTTTTGGAAGCGAGTTAAAGTTGCTGATGAATTTCCTGGCAGGGATGGTAAAATACGTTCTTGTTCTTGTAAGATAAAAACACAGAATTCAATTATTAAAAGATCTGTACAATTGTTACATAACCTTGAAGTTAATGAATGATTTCTTAGTTAAGTAATTGTTTGAATTTATATATGTTGAATTTGTATGTGAATTACTTGTAATGCGTATATTTAATATTTTTCTGCGTATTTTGAAATTGTAGCAGATTTTGAATGAACCCCCTAGTCATTCGGGGGAGAGTGTGTTGTAACTCTAGTTCAGCGGCGATGCAGTCGCTTGTTTTCAAGTGTATATAGTAATCCTGTCTGTCTTGTTTGTTTCTAAATAAACGTTTGTCCCTCCATCCCACTGGTCGTGTGTTTTAGCGTCGCCTCATCCTTCTGGCAGGTAAGAGCCTTAATTTTTCCATTTTTTGTACGAATCGAAATTGAATCGAAGTTTTGAAATACGCTAACGAATGAATTACGAATTTGAACATTATTTTGAATTTGAACACTATTCTTAAAACAATTTTATATACATTTTCTAATCTAAGTGACACTAATTATCATAAATATTATCCATTTATACGCTTTTGTAAAATCGAATACCTTAATTCGTTGTATTTTGATGAAGTTAACAAGGTCAGATTCCTTATATGATCGATAGAGCTCTAAATTGGATCTTCTTCGCCAAGCTCCATTTTTCTGAATTCTTCCAAAAATAAATCTCAAAATCTTCCTTTCGTAGATACTTACCATGTTCTCATCTGTTCGAGACATGGACCAAGTTTCCCATGCATAAGTTAATACTGATCTTAAAAGACTTTTATACAATAGAACCTTTGTTTTTCTTTTGATTAAATTTGATTTCATATATTTTCGTGTTCCATTAAGACATTTATTAGTCATAGTAATTCTCTTTTGGATTTCAGTAATACAATCGTTTCTATTGTTAATTTCTGAACCTAAATAAGTGAAGCTGTCAACAACTTCAAAACTATACTCTTCAATTTTAAAATGGGAATTGTTAAAACATGATTTAGTGCAAGGCATGGACTTGGCCTTATTCTCATTGATTTTCAGTCCCATCCTGAGGGCTTCTTTCTCTAAAGATAAGAAGGCCTGTCTTAGTGCGGTGGGTGTTCGAGCGATGATATCAATGTCATCAGCAAAAGCCAACAACTATATCGATTTATTAAAAATATTTCCTCTGGTATTGATATTGGAATCTCTTACCACTTTTTCTAATGCTATGTAAAATAGAAGACACGCCAGTGCCTCTCCCTGTCGAACGCCCTTTTTTATTTCCAATGGGTCCGAAAGATCATTCTGCACCTTGACTACGATCTTTGTCTCACTTAATGTTAGGCTTATCAGCCTTAATAACTTGTCAGGGATTTTAAACTCTTTCATGGCTGCAATAAGAGCCCCTTTCTGTTGATGCTATCATAAGCGGTTTTAAAATCAATAAAAGGTAATGCGTGTCAATTCCAAATTCCCTTGTTTTCTCCAAAACCTGACGAATGTTGAATATCTACTCTGTAGTGGATCTTCCTTTCCGACATCCATTTTGGTAGTCTCCTACCGTATTTTCCACTAGCGGAGAAAGTCTGTGAAATAGAATATTTGAGAACCATATTAAGATCAGCTGCGAAATCAGTTAGCCGTTTCCCATTATCATTTGATAAATCTCATGAAGACTACTTCTTCCAACAATTTGCCTAAATTCCTTCTTCGTTCCAATTTTCGCCTTTGCATCCTCTCGTACAATTTTAATATCGTTATTTGGACATGATGCATAAAGTGCATGCAGTTCCTCATAAAATAGCTCTTTTTCCACATTATCTTTGTCTTCAGTTGTGTGAGTGAATATTAACGCCGCACTGTTCAGCTACGCGAGGGCTTTTGGTGACGGACCACGTAATTTTGAACCATGTTTAAGTGACGTGGACGACACCTGAGCTGCCCCCCTCTCCTAACTACCACACCAACGGGAGGACGTTTCAGCTCTCGACAGATTTAGCGTGCATCGCTGCCCTACACGGTGGGTCTTCAGTGGTATTGGGCTCGAACTCGTGACAAAGCCAGCCACGATCCGATACCTATACCACTCGGCTACCACGGCCGCTTGGAAAAGTGAGAAATAAGATTGAATGTTGATATTTTAGCTGCAGTACTTACTGTTAAATTCATTGTGAAGGATTTTTTTTTTGCTCCGAAATTTCCAATGTATTAGAAAATGATATATTGACAAAACAATCATTAAATGGGAAAATACTCGTTTAAGTAAATAATTAAAATGAATGCAAGTGTAATTAGTGTATTTTTATTTGAGTTAATAAAATGTTTCATTTATATTTATTTTGTAACTTGTTCTTAAATTTTTCGCGCGCGCGTCCTCCTTTTCATTGTAAAAAAAAACTGGTCACCTTACAATGATCTAAAACGCGGTCTAGTGCGGCGTTAATTCAAAGAAAAGCAGCCAATCAATCAAAATTGATGATTCCCACCATAGTCTACTGAAACCTGTGCTGTTTTCTCTCTTTTTTTTCTTTTTACCTACTCTTTCGAATTCGCAAAAAACTGTGAATTGAAAGAAATCGTAAGCTTCTAAAAAAACTCTCCAGCGGTCACACAAGGTTGTACTTTACTTGCACTTTCAAACGAACCGAAGTCGACGACTGTAGACATCACTAATTCCCGCCCCCGCCCCCCTCCCTTATCGAGAGGATGCATCGGAACTTACGCGCATTTTTCTGCGCAACCCTGAAATTACATGGCGGTTTTACTTTTCCAACGCGAGATACGCTCCAGAGATTCACTGATCTCTGCTGTACCAGTATCCTAATTCATATCGTGAGAGTCGTTTTCTTTTTTTCAAGACTACGGGCAGACTTTTGTTAAATTAGATATCGTAGAAGGCAGGTCTTGGGTTGCTTTAGTGAGCGGCAACTTTTTGAATGGAGGAGCCTTCAGTGTTGCCAGATCGTGCAATTTTTCGCAAATTTTTCTACTTTTTAAAACTTTCCACTGCTGTTTTTATTCTATTGTTACTTCGCGAATTTTATGCTACTTCACTTGAAGATCCAGCTACTTTTTGCTACTTTCAACCATATACAAAAATATTGGATCAAGTTCCGGAAAAATCACAAAAAAAAAAAAAAAAAATAGTGACTTTGGTCCCCAAAGAAAAGATGGAGTTGCAGTATGTTTCACCAATCTGAAATGACACGAAAAGCTGTAATTTCTACCCCCTCCCCTCGCCACTGCCCGAGTCTGTCTAAGCGAGACTCCGCTCTCCCGCCACTCTTTTCCACTGCAAGAGGTAGAAAAAAAGAAATGGGATTCTATCTAATCCCGATAGAAGCATGAAAATGAAACATGTAATATTCTTACAAAATAGGCTTGGAGAGAATTTCTACGTAAATATTAAACTGGAAAAGTAATTGTGAAAGGACAAATTCTTATAGAACTAAGTAAATTGTATAATTATCATCAACGGTACTGCATTGAATTAAAGAATAAAATCTATTTTTGTAATTAACTTACGTTGCATCACTGGACTTATAAAAAATTGCATACAATGACAAAAGTAAGCACTTGTCATCTAAATAGATTATGTGCTAAAAATCTGATTAAATCCCTTTTGAAACGTTTTGACCGACATTCAGTAACGTACACCCTCGCATTGCGAGGGGCCCATGAATTCTAGAGGCTCAAAGCCTGACTGACGCCAAGTAAGTATTAGGGCTTGGGGTCCAAAAGCTGACTTTGCAAGGGGCCCTAATATTCTCCGTTACGCCACTGAATAGATTCTACTCTTTCCAATCAACTACTTGTCTTACTATCCATTTACTTAAATTAATACAAGAATAGAATTAAATATTGTTAAATTACTGTTGTCAATTTTAGCAGAATTTGAGTGGATTAATTTGCTCTTTCAAAGTCATTATGTTGATCATTACAAATTACTGAAGGATTAAAAGATTGCACCCATACTCTTTTAGGAAGAATAATTTACTCTAAATGTATGAATCTCGAAGTTGACAT
>BMAV01010142.1:0-12338 GCA_019973955.1 Trichonephila inaurata madagascariensis | reverse complement strand
AAAACTGAAGGGAAAAAATTTTCCCCATCCTTTAATGAAAACTTGATTATAATGGGGTTTCGCTTCTTTCGGTTTTTTGTAAGATCATGTAGATGGGAAATAATCTTCCCAAGACCCACGAAAGGGTTAAGGAAAGAAATTTTTAAAGACAATTTTTTTTTGTTTCTCTTAATTTCTATTTGTTTTTTTTATAAATTTTAACTCTAACTCTGTTTTTGTAATTTATTATGTATTTTTCCTGGATTTAGTCGAAGTAATTTCCTTTTGTTCGAGAGTGTATTTCATATAAATGGTTTTTAGGCATATGTGTGAATAAAAAGAAATATCTTTCTCTCCCTTTGTGTATATGTGCGTATGTATATGCCGGTTGATTCAAAATAAGTGTGATCAATTATAAAAGCATATAACAATTTATGAAGAATTTCTATCATTTTACACATTAGTTTTATTTGAAAAATGAAACATTTGAGTTACCAATCTAACCATTTGTATTAGTGGCAGTAAATTACAGAACTGAAATTAGATCTTCAAACCCGAACGAAATTTTACAGCATGGGTGCTCAAATTCTGTAAATAATAAAGCATTTCAAAATCAAAAAAGACATTTTTCGATTGTATTACTATCTAAACTTCAAAAAGAAATAAAATTTGGCTCTCAATCAAAAGCTATGGGGAAAAGAATGTGAGCGAAAGGAAGTCCTTAATGAAAGAGAAAAAAAGAAGTTGAAATGAATTATCTCTGTAGAAAATTTTTTGCCTCAAAAAGCTATGGAAAAGAAACTATAGATATAGAAATCGACAATTTATCGTCAGATAAAGAAAATTGGCTGTAAAAAAAGTAAATTTTCCAGTCTGTCATCAAATGTCTGTTAAGACCGTTGTAAAACGAAGAAAACGTTCTTGGCCTCTGTATTTAATGTTAAGCAAAGATAGATACAAAGCATGGATAACTTCTGATAAAGCATTGTTTCATCTGTCATTCACAACTGAAACGAAGATTCAATATATTTCAAGCAAAAAACGTCGCAAAAACGCAGCTGTTTTGAAAAATGTAAGTTGGCCATCAGGTGTTATGGTATGGACGGAAATGTCCTCTCAAGGCTTAACAAAACCATTTTTTGTAGAACTAAACTTTAAAATTGATCATAAATACTATCAGAATAAAGTTTTGAAACACTTGATCAAAAAAAAGTAAACGTCTTTACCCGCAAGGAAACTTTGTTTTTCACCAAGATTATGCCCTAAGTCATACTGTAAAATCAACTATAAAATGGCTGAAAGATTAAAAAATAAATTTTCTGCCTTCTGAAATGACTATCATTATCCCCTGTCTGTGTTCCTTGCGATTAATTTTTATGGGAATCCTTAAAAAAACAATTAAATAGACGTAAGGTAAGAGAATTTCAAGGGCTTCAAAAAGCAATTTAAGAAGGAGTTGGAAAAATACCTCAAAAATGATCGAAAAAACTCTTTATCTTAGCCAAAACGCTTACGAAAAATGTACTGTGCTGGAGGAAACCATTGAAAATCTTAGCCGGTCATCTCTTGTTCAATAAATATTTGTGATCCTCTGAAATTGGTCACACTATTTATGAATCAACCGGTTTATGAATAAAAATATATATTTCTTAAATCTGTGTATACATGATTTTCTTTTCTTTTCTAGCCCACATGCAAGTGAAATGTTCAAAAAAATCTACCAAATGTTTTCCGTTGCATGAAGAACAAGATGACATGAACAAGAATTTTCAAAGTTGCAATAATTTGTTTAGTTATCGTAGATAAACATTTGAAGATAATAAAAAGAATTGTGCCTGCTATTACCTGAGTATTTCCTTTCGAGTTATTATCATCAAGGGTTTTATTTAAACAGTTGAACATTTTGTACAGTTTCAACTATTTAAATACAGAAAATTTATTTATTTACAGTTTGAAGTAAATTTAGAAACCAAATATTTTTGGAGGTGTTTTAATACGGTAATTATTACAATAATGATATACAGATGGCGGTCAGTTTTATCGACTACTTTACCTTTTGTGGTATATACTAATTCATCAATACGATGACATTTAGTGAGAGTGAGTGAGTGAAGATTGGCTCACTGTCTGTAGGTACACGAGGCTTTTTGGCGACGGATCTCGGTACTTTCTTGAGCCACGCTCAACAACCACATAGCCCGCACACCATAATATTCAGAATGTTATATATTAAAATGTCGGTGAGTCAGTTACGTCTACTTGGGCTTTTTCCATCATTTAACTTTTTTTCGCTTATAATATCCAAAAGACGTGTATCCATACACTTTTGAATAAGCCCAATACACTCTATTTTTCCACTTCAGCATATAAGAAGGTGTATTGCCCAGCTAGCTCAGTTGGTAGAGCGCTCATCAGAAACTTATGCAAGGGAAAACACTCTTAGCAGAGGGAGTGAATATTAAAGTCGCACTGTTCAGCTACACGAGGGCTTTTGGCGTCGGATCCAATTTTGAACTATGATTTAGGAAGACACCTTTTCTGGCACCCCTCTTAACTACCACACACCACGTCTCAACGGAGTGATGCGTTTGAGCCTCGACAGACGAACGTGCATCGCTTCCCCTACACGGCGGTTTTTAGTGGTACTGGGCTTTTGAAACCGTGTGAGACATGCCAGTCACGATCCTACGCGGTACCTGACCACTCACTAACATACAAGGTATCCGACTACGCCTGGAACCGTGATTTTAAAAAGCGCATAAATGAATAATTTTCATGATATTTAGTGTCACCTTAGACAATGTTACATGTATAAAATTGTTTTAAGGACATTTTGACAAAAAAATATTTTCGTAAATACAATATTTTGTTAGTAACTTAGTATTTTCCAAATTTCTTTGTGAAAATGCTTCTATTGTAATAATATATTTTTGTGTATTTTTGCTCGTGACCCTCTGTACAGAGGCTCAACTATGCATTTTTGAAATATATACCTTTAGAAAAGTAAGTCCATGTTTTACGAGACAACAACAGAAGGGAGCAATTTTAAGAAAAAACGCCAAGAATTATACATATTTAAAAATTGGTGGTAATCCTGAAAATACGTGAATTTTCGTTGTAGTTGAGCTTCCTCTGTAGATAAGGTCTGAGCTATATACAGTGTTGTAAAATATTATTATAATAGAAGCATTTTTCACAAAAGAATGCTTGAAAAAATTATTCAATTCTGCCAAAAATATTGCTGTAATGAGGTTTTTTTGTCAAAATGTGTCCTTAAACAATTTTATACATGGTTCTGTTCCACTGGACACTAAAATATCCTTGACAATTATCCATTTATGCGGGTTTTTAACACGGTTCTTTAAATTCCTAGTCGGATACTTTAAGTCGACAATGAATTAGAATAGATTAAGATGATAGTGAATTAATTATAGAAGATAGTGAATTGAGAATGAGAAACTGTTGCGATTTTTAAAAGAAAAATCTTACGAAAATCTTTTGCTGCAGTTGGCGAAAACGGAATCCGGAGAATGCAGTACAACCTTAAGCTTCAATCGAAATACAGTAATATCCCGAACTTATGGGAATGGAGGGATTGAGTGATAACCGTGAAAGTCGGGGTAGGATTTCGCATATAAATACATATACATTATTTTTATTTAGGCCAAAGACGAAAGAAAGACAATATTGAGAAAAAAAATGTATCATAAAGTCTTGGATAACACAAATACGA
This sequence comes from Trichonephila inaurata madagascariensis, assembly GCA_019973955.1. Taxonomy (NCBI): domain Eukaryota; kingdom Metazoa; phylum Arthropoda; class Arachnida; order Araneae; family Nephilidae; genus Trichonephila; species Trichonephila inaurata. The sequence goes on along the minus strand of BMAV01010142.1, from coordinate 8,626 downwards.
GATCGCAAACCAAAACTATTTTGATGTAGAAGGTTTCATAAAATACAAGAGGGGTCTAATGCACGTTAAATCTGTCAAGGCTCTAAGTTCCCCTGTTGGTGCTGTGTTATTGTGGTAATTTATAGGGGAGCGCGTCGCAGCTCTCAGAGGTCGTCCTCTCGTCATCATTTGACCGAGGCACAAAAATTAGAGGGGTTCAAACAATAACTCTCAAATGGCTTTATTGTGCGAGGTTCATAGTTCGAGGTTTACTACGAAATTCATAGTGGCAAAGCTCATCGCTAGCCGTATATTTAAGCATTATACAGGTGACAGTATATACTTACCTAGGTGTTCCTCTTCCAAGGCTAGGCCTCCCACCTTCCAACTTCAACAAGAGGTCTTGGTTACTTAAAGTACCTCCTTGCCGCAAAATCACAATACATTTTCAAATTCGTGTCTTTTTGCGGATTCGCACCACAGGCTCTATGGCACAACGTTGCAGCGTCGCTAACCACTATACTGGATGGGCGACTGCATTATTATTAGATTTACTAAACTGATTTTAGCAATAGCAAATAAATTTATTTTATTTTTATCGTCAACGTTTGTTGAGATAAATATTCACGAATATTAAAAACGGAATTTTTAAATATGTGTGTTAAGGGGGGATTGATAATTTTCTTTTTATAAATCAGTTAGATATTTGTTAGAAAATTAAAATTTTAAATGATAAATTTTTGATTGAATTAAAATCATTCAATTATCTCACAAAAGAAAACTCTATTAATGAACTAAATTATGTTTAAAATTACACAATATTAAATTATCCCCTACGGTTTTTAACAATGAAATAAAAATTATGGGATTCAGGGTTCAGAAAACTTTATTTAATTTTTGTATTGCCAATTTTTTCACAGAATTTATTTCACACTTCATATTTTTACAATTTATTTCAAACTTAATAATTTAGATTATATAAGTATGAGATTGTATCATTTAGAATTTTAATTCATTTCTGAATATTATTAAATTGTACGATATTGCATGCAATACTGTGAAGATGAAAAAGCTTAAAAACTACAGAAATAATAAATTTGATACTTTAAACAAAATAAATATAAAAATATAACGTATTTTTATAAGTATGATTTGTTCAAATGTAATGCAGCTACTGTTCAATTTTTTTCAAAAGGAATGGTATTGGACCACTCTTTAAAATCTCCCAATACGTTGCATAGTATTAAAGAAGTAAATATTGCAGTGAGACAAAATTTTACAAAACCTTTTAAATTATTAGCGCAGTGTCTCTTTTTCATTTTTATCATAAGAGATATAATGACTCTTGTAATTAATCAAAAGAAGTAATAAAATATTTTATATGTAAGCTTTATTTTATACAATCGTCACTAATATTATTTTTAAGAATAATTTACAAAAATAATTATATTTGCCAAGTCAATTTAATAATTTCAATTGTATTATTAGGGGAAAGACGGCAGGGAAAACGACACTTAACTATGTTATTTTTTTCAATTATTATGTAGAAAAAAGTGAAGTTTTTTCTATACTGCTTTTACTAATTCGTTTAAAAAACATATTCGCAAGTTAAAATGTATGATGAATCTGAATATATATCTTAAATTGGAATGATTAAAATCAATTAAAACAAAGTAAAAAATCTCAAAATTAAAAAAAAACATTGTTGATTAACAAACTAATAATTGACATAATAAACTTTTGAAACGAGGAAAATAATCTACGAGCAACATTTCTAAGGTCCAGAAAAATTACTATTTTGGCAAGTTCCCCACTGTGCATTCTTTGTGAATTGCTGGAAAACCAGTAAAACGCCTGAGATGATCCTTATGGAAAAATGGATCCATGTATCGGCCGTAAGGAAATATAATTTGAAATTTCCCTTTTTATATAATGCATTATTCCCGAATACATTAGACATCGATTTTTACATTTGCTTAAAAATTATTGGTTGGTATCATATTATTTTTGCTTTAAATATATTCTCAATTTATTTCTTTTTCCTAAAGTTACTTTGAAAACATAGTTTTTGTATTTTTTTCATGAAAACTTATACTTACCAAACTGCATAAGAAACTAATTATCTGTAAAATTTTAAATTTATATTATAAAAAAAACTATAAAAACGCGTATACTAAGTATTTAGTTATCACTTGTGTGTGCACAGACAAGGGGAGCTCACGGATTCGGAACCCCTTTCCCCTATACACCTTTTTCCAATTGATTATAATGTATATATGTTACGTATATGTACGCAATGTTACGTATAGGTACGTATTATGTATGGTATTACGTAAAATTGGCTTGATATTATAGTAATTATTTTACACTAATGCGTCATATTTATTCAATAATTTATTTCTTACTGTTTTTTGTTCTCGACAATCGACAAAATAAAAAGTGTTAGTATGGTACGTAAAATCGTAAACTTCGGATCCCCCGACCCTCCCTTCCTCTCTTGAAAATTTCTGTGTGTTTTCACTGATATCAATAACCATAATTGACTATTAATTTAATAGAATTTTTACTTGATAACGGTAGCAATTCGTTAAGTGATTACCAATATCAAAAAAAAAAAAAAAAAAGACCCGTAAAATTTAAAGATAAAAAAAATTGAATTATTATTTTTAAAAATCTAAAGAATAATCAAAAGAAATTAAAAAATTAATATGTTTTAATAAATTTTTCAAGGATAAATAAATGAATGAGGGTATAAAAATGTAACATAATCACATAAATATTAAGAATTCACATTTATTAATATATAAATTAAAAAGATTATACCCGAAATAACATTTGTCCATTTTAAAAGGAGGTAATTTTTGTATTATTTTTTTATATGTATTTTAAATCATTTTCACTTTCTAACGCATTAGAGAAGTTAAATTAGCATCTATGATTCAAGAAAGAAGCACACACAATACTTATTTATTTACTTATTTATTTTGTGTTCCTTAAATTAGGTTTTTCCCAAACAATATAATTTCATTACAATTTTTATCTTTTGAGTTACAAGTAGATTATACTAAATAGTCAAGGGAATATCGATGAAAATAAGATTCAGAATTTGTCATTATTCCAAAACCTTTAGAATTAAAATAGTAGTTAAGCCAAAAAAACTTTTTAAAATTAATTTTATATTTGAAATTCTCCTAGTTTTTCTTTTTTTCTAAAAATGATGATATTTACGCGGTTTTATTTCGTCACTACAAAAAAAAGCAACAAAGAAATGCCATTAAAAATCATTCATTCAAAAAGACTTAAAATAGGCTTTATGTTTTTCTTGTTTTGAAAGTGCTTTTTTCATAAGCCAAAACCCTAACATAAAAAAATTCGTTATTCTTTTGAAAGTCCGCCAGCCCATATGTATACCATTATGAACCATAAAAACAAATCACTTTTTAATACTCCTGCTTTTTAAAGTCTTGAGAAAAACGAAACTTTAAAAACAGAGATGCTTACCAATATGGGGCATTGTTAACGTCAAACTTTAAAAAAATAACAGTTTGCCTAATCGATTTTAGAGAAGGCTCAACAAAGGTGAACTTAAATCTGTTCTATTTTAGAACGCAATTAAGCCGTAAAAGATTCATTTGTTATTGCTTGGAATATCAAACGGAAAACAATTGTTCAGGTATATATCTGTATATACATGGAGCAAACACAAGTGGAGAGAATCACTTATATCCTAAAGAATACCAGATTCTGAACGTCCTGTCTTACCGTGAAGATGAAAGTTGCTTTTTATGTTTTTTGACTTGTGCCTAGGCTGCACCTGCAAGTAGGAATTCCTTTTGAACTCTATTTTATATAAATTATTATCTGATACACTATGAAATTAACCCCCTTAGGGTGCCTTTTCTTGAAATTGGAGCCCTGCGCTAGAGGTGTAGATTGAAGCAAAAGGACTAGACGTAACCATTTTCTTAAGAAACCGACAACGTTCGAACCGTGATTTTGCAAAAGCGCACAAATTTATAATTCTATTATTTATGTCACTTTAGGATTAGAATCATACGTATAAAATTCTCCAGTTTTATGACATTTTGACAAAAATGTTATTTAAGTACAATATTTTGGCAAAAATGAACTTAGAATAATCTTTTTCAAAATGTTCTCCTTTTGTGAAAAATGCTTCTGGCTTAATATTTTTGCTCGAACAGGCTCAGACCTCTCTACAGAGGCTCAACTTCAGAATCTTGAAATACATAACTTAGAAGTTTTATCCATATTTTACTTATCAACAGAGGGAGCCATTTACAAAAACGCCAAAAAATTATTTCAATTGGTGTGGTAACTCTGAAAATACGTGTAATTTTCAAAAATTTAGTTGATTCTCAGAGAGGACCGAGCTATATACATGCAAAATATTAATACAGAAGTATTTTTTCACAAAAGAGAATATTTTGAAAAAAGATTATTCTAAGTTACCTTTTGCCAAAATATTGTATTTTAAATGTACTTTGTTTGTCAAAAATGTCCTTAAAATACCTTATGCATGTATTCTAATCTGGAGGACACTAAATATCATGAAAATTATCCATTTATGCGCTTTTTGAATCACTTGGTTCGAACGTAGTTTGATACCTTAATATAAGTACCTTATTAAGAATTTAAACTTAAACTTTAACAACAGAGATTAGATGATAATAATATAAGTATAAGAGAATCTACTCGATGACAAACATTACTATATCAATACGTAATAATGAATTTACGTAACCCAGACCACTATCAATATATATAACCCGTCTGAACTCTATTCCAATAATATCATGTCCTAATATTAAATAGTCAATCCTACCTTGATCCGATTGCCGACCAATAAGAGAGTTGCGCTTCTCACCGAGTACAATAGTATGCACCTGACCTAATACGGTTCTATCTTCGGGATAACCTCTGTTGGCTATCACTTTACAATTGTATCAGTCTCTATCATATCATTCCCCAAATTGCCATCTCGCTTACTGAAACTTCTGATATTTAAAAGCTATCTAATTTGCATCTTATCTTCTTCCTGTTTCACTCCTGGGTTTTGTTGAAAAGAGCTAATAATTCTGGCCCCAAAACAACCCAAAGGACATGTTAATGAAAAGACGCGTGAGCCCGTCACAACTAGATATATCAAAGTCTGAATTCTTGTAGTAGATGAAGAAATATAAAATATACACTCAGTTTCTTTTTGAACATTAAGCGAAAAATATCGTGTTTTTCTGTCAAATTCCCAACTGTCATTCTATCTTCCGATTAAACAAGTTCTAAAGACTCAAGTTTTTTAACGTCTTGCTCTTGCTTATGGATTTCTATGAGCTCGTTAATAGTCAACTCCTGATTATTGTGAGAATCCAGCAGTTCTGGAACATCATCACTACCCACTTCTAAATTTTTATACCTGGTAAGATCGACAACTTCTTCAATCACTAAAAACTCACTAAACAGGAAGCTAGGAGTGAGTAATCGAGTTGTGTAGCAGTCAAACAAAAGACGAATCGACGAGATTTGAAAATCGCATTACTCCGAGTTCGCATAAGTCGAGGTATTGTTGTATTTTCAACACTAATTGTTCAGATGGAATGAAAAATTGCAGTTTCCAAAAAATATTTCAGAGGATAATATGATGGAGGAAAAGGCAATTAAAATTCACGCATAAAGATTAACCAGATTGGCCAGGAAGGAGGGACGGCACCTTTGTATACATGGGAATTAAATCTGCGAGCTTCTCATTAGAAAATGTCATTTTAATGTTGTTTGTTTGTGATAAGATCGTGTTATGTCTCGTATAAAAAGGATAAACGGCTACCAGCACACGTCACTGTATAAACTCGGCCACGGGGTGTTACTTATTATTCCATGATACGCAGCTACCACATTGATTGTGAAATCCAGTGACAAGGTTACATGTTATTGAATCGGTATATTCAGGGGGTATACTGAACTTCATACGGAATCTCAACGGCCTTCTGTGAATAACGCCTTAGAGCAGGGATGGCAAACCTTTTTGAGACGGGGGTCAAATTTTGTTCATATTTTTTTTTTAGTACTAACGCGTGGGTCACTAATGCCCATTTGCACCAGAGTTAGATTTTAAAAATTTTAACTGAGTATTTTTAAAACTTAACATCTTTAAATTCAATTGCCTTATAATGGGTAAAAAAGGGTGCTATGGGAGTCTCTTTCTACAAACATAACTGATTAAAGTGCTTTTAAATATACTGACAAAACTACCGTGAGTTGCACTTTGATATTTTTTGTAAACACGTTTGCTTTACATTTCAAATCACTACATACCTTTCATATATAAATTTGTTGTCGTTTGCGTAGCTTTGAACTAAGGGTGTGTCATTACACACGATGTCTCAAGCTTCAGGGACCTAAATGAGAGTAAGAAGAGATCGCAAAATATTGAGAGCCCACCAAAAGGGACCTGTAATTCCTGGATTCAGTCCACTCAGACTACGCCACGCCAGTGTTTGAACTGTACATCAAATCAAAGGTTATGACAGCATTTGGGGAAATTGCTTTTGTCAATGGCTTGAAAATCGAAATGGAATACAAAAGGTCCACTACCACCAGGAAAATTTAAATAAACTTCGCGTAAACAAAACAAGTGGTTGCCTAGCAATCGGCTCAGTGCTTGCGGGTCAGCTAAGCCCACGGGTCATAGGTTTGCCATCCCTGCCCTAGAGAACAAACATGCTGTCAGGTCTTATCACAGTGTGGTACAGCCGCAACATGGAACTTGAGTCAGGAAGGGAATTTATTTACAGCACGACAAGTATCCACACAGACAGTACGATGACGTCTAGAGCAGCATGGATTATTTGCACGATGACCATTATTGTGATTTCCCTTGCCACTGCAACTTAGAAGCGCACTACCACAGTGGTGTTCCCAACGACAAAATTGTACACAGCATCACATCCCCTTTTGAGATCTGTCCTGGTTATGTGGAGAGTGTCGAAAAACGTAAAGACCACGTACCCGCTACAAAATTTCTCCTGACGATCATTGACACAGAGCGTGTTCTGCTGTTGCCTTGCTAGCATTCTCTCCAAATCTCATTCATTGAAACATCTGGTCATGCAGATTCTGAAATACCAGTGTGACACCGATCTCTAGGCACTACGATTTATGAAGGGTGGCATAGATTTAATGCATCACGGAATGACTTGCCAATAGGGATTGCAATATCGGACCAAAAGTTCAACACTGGTACTCGGTATTTTTTAGATCTTAAGGTATCCGACTACGTTCGGAACCGTGATTTTAAAAACGCGCATAAATGGATAATATTTATGATATTTAGTGTCACTTAAGATTAGAATACATGTATAAAATTGTTTTAAGGACATTATGGCAAAAAAAATTATTTAAATACAATATTTTGGCAAAAAATTAACTTAGAATAACCTTTTTTCAAAATGTTCTCCTTTTATAAAAAAAATGCTTCTAAAATTAAAATATTTTGTGTGTGTGTGCTTATATAAAGTAAAGACTTCTCTAAAGAGTCTGAACTATATTTTTTTTTAAAAAATTCATATTATTTTCAGAGTACCCGGCGTATAAAGCGCACCCGTAAATTTCTTTTATTTTTTTATGTCCAAATTTTTCTTTTATTTTTTTATGTCCAACGCCGGATTTTCGGTGCATACGACAGAATCACTATATTGAGTGACAAAATAGAAAACGATTTTCCTTGCAATTTTTCATTTTCCTTTCTATATAGAGGGCGTTGGGCTATTTTTTTTTTTGTTATACTATTTATTCATTAATTAAATTTAATTATTCCAATAAAATAGTATTGGGAAAAAGAAATCACATTCTCAGAAATTAGGCCATCCCAGGTGGGAATCGAACCCACGACTTTTGAATCAGAAGTCCAACGTACTATCCATTGCGCTACAGGTATACACCGAAAGGTTTTCCTTTCAATATATGTTGTTGGACTACTATTTTTTTTTTTTGTTACTATTTATTCATTTTTTACTTTAATCAATGAATTAATATTTGAAAAAATGTATTAACTATGTTTCACTACAAGTTTTAAGAAAATGTATTTGAACTTGAATGGATGAATAGAAAGTATTTTATTAACGATTGAAAATTTGAACAAGATATATATATATATAAACAAATATATATAGGGAGAGAGTGATCTAATAGTAGGAATTTATATAAAAAGAAATGGCTTTCGATGACTTTTTTTTTTATTTTGGACGATTTTTAGCCACGTTCTGCAGATGCTTTTTCAATTTATGCTCGATGTTTAATAATTGTAGCAGATGTCGACACTAAAAACAAATCCAATTTTTTTCTTATCCAAATTAATAATAATAAAAATACAACTGGCGAAGTAGTTTGCTAACTCTGGGTTTAAATAAAGTTTTTTTTTTCCTTCATTTTAATGGGGGAATGAAAAAAATTGTTAAATAGATGTTCGGTAATTGTGTATATAGATAAATAGATATAGATATGTGTATGTATGTATCATATATATGCATAAAATATCATTAAATGAGCAACAAAAAAGTAAATTTGGAAAATTATTAATTTTTTTTTATTTTTTTTTTTTTTTCTTGATTATTAATTTCATAAATATATTTAAAAA
>BMAV01010141.1:0-33799 GCA_019973955.1 Trichonephila inaurata madagascariensis | reverse complement strand
TGTTAAAGATTCGAAGCAATCTTGGGAAATGATTGTTTGCATTATCATCTAACCATGTACAGTTATTGGATTATATTCATCATCATTATCAGATTCTATTAAGTTAATACGAAGAAAAATGCATTTTCGAAAAATGCATCACGAAATAAGAAATTCAACATTTCTTTATAAATTAATCGGATTATAAATATACGCACAACAATTTAGCAATCATATTAAGCATGATTTTGATTCTATTCTCTTTCTCCGGTTGATGATTTTTTAAATACATTTTTTTCAAGAATTACTAATATATTGCAAATAAGATTTTTATTTTTGTAAAAAATATTATTATTCAACTAATGTTCTAAGACTTTCTACAACTAAGATTATTAGTCGATCAGGGAATAGAAGTATGGTCTTAAACTTTGTTTATTATTAAAATTGAGTAAAGTAAATATTACATAGTTTTTTTAAAAAGTTTTTTTTAAATATTAACGTTAAATACATGCTAATATGAACTTATGTAAAATCAAGTAAAGATTTTTCTCTTACTACGTTTTTTGAAGATTTTACCGTTCCTTATAATCATTTCCATTTAAATGAATTGATAGAGATACTAGCAAAAATTTAGAAACCAAAAAAGTATGCGCTATAAAATACGGAAAAAACTACCAAAAAATTTTTGACTTTTTTAAAATAGGTTCTCAGATATCTTGCATCAGTTATGTTGACAAAGTAAAGAACATTTTTACTAAATATTATGTATGTACATTTCTGTTTTAAACGTAAAAGTAAATTGTGTTTTCCCACCATAAAGTCTTTGCTATTACAAAGAAAAAAAAAGTATCTAGTAGAGATATTTATTTTAGTCTTTTCTTCTTGAAAACTGGAAAGTTTAGAGAATCAAATGGATAGTACGAAAGGTACTTGAGAACTAAAAGTTTCTGGGGCAGCTCGGTTGCTGCTCCAGAAGGAACTCGAAGGTGATTCCTTAGATTCAATTACATTTGGAAAATATTTCAAATGCAGCACACTAGCAAGCCATTGCACAATACGTATGTAACGAAATATTGTGCTCAGTTTTTGAGCACACACACAGTTTCTGTTTACCTCATAATTCATAATATTTTTCTAATTTTAATGAAAACGAGTTGTTCGTGGATGGGGAAAGCTCATTGATTAGAGTAGTCACTAAATTTCTTGTATTTACTGCGAATATTGTTTAACATGAAACTGAGGGGACTGAAATAGTTTTTTTTTGTGTTAAAAGAGAATTTTGCATTAAAGCATTGCTTCTCAAACTTTCAATGTTTTCGACCCAATTTTCACTCTTAACCCACTATTCTCTTAATTTCATCGCACTTTACTTTACACAATAATAATGTACAAACTGCACTAATAATGCACTTTGACGTTAAAGCTACAATAGGATTTTAATCCAGTGATTCTCAAACTTTTAATACTTGCGACCCAATATTCAATCATAATTTTCATCGCGCCCCCCTCTATACAATGGCAATGTATTGAATTTGTTAATGCGATACTTTAACACAAAGCTACAATCTGACTTTAACCTCCTAAGTGCAGTCGGAATATATAAACGTCTCTCTCAGCCAGTGTGTAATTATTATTATTAATTATTTAACTATTATTCCGAAGGTTTTGGAATGCAATAAAATGACCTTGACAGTGTTTGCGAAGGATTCTCTTATTTATTCCCTTTCCCACCCCCCAATACACCGCATACGCGTGCATATGTACAAAACGGTGGCTCTGGGGAGCGAATCACATAATTTTTAATCAGCAGTTGAAGGATATTTATAAATCGTAGAAATTATCAAGATATGTCTTATTTTTTGCATATAAGTTTATATATGACAAGCCCGTGAGGTCACTGTTAATTACTAAAATTGTTCTCAACTTGGTTTTGTTAAATTAATTATAAAATCCATTATATATGCAGCACTGATACAATTATAAATGTATTGTGTAAGTCTAAATGGGGTTTTTAAAATTTTTTATTATGTCAGAATGTATTTTTTTGACTTTCAAAAAATTGAACTTTTTTAAAAAAATCTTTTTTTTGACTTTTAAATTTCTCGCCCCCCTCCCACAGTTATCCCCCCTAGGGGGACAATTTGAGAAACGCTGTTTTAACTGTTGTATAAGACAATATAAGTATTAAATTTTTTATATTTCAAGTCATCTGAATAACAAGGATTGTGCCATACTGGTATACCGGGGCCCCAAATGGTATTTCCCTTTTTTTACGTTTTTTAAACCGGTATTCCCGTTTAGATACCGTTTTGTCGGTATTTACAAGAAATTTTTAAATTGACTCCACTTTATGTTCAGGTATCGCCAATATAGCAAAATAGTATACGTTGTTTTTTTATGTCTCCCTAAACGGCGAAATTAATTAGACTGTGAATATAAAGTTGCATCCTACAATTAAGAGAAATGATAAAAAATGAAAAAAAAAAATCAACAAATCAAAATACAATACAGAAATCAGCTATATCCAAAACCATCCTACAAGAAATCAATTTATTTGAAGATGAGGGATTTAAAGGTAAATACTAGGAAAAAGTATATCGCGCATTACTAACAGTACCATTAACTAGAGTAGATTACTAAAGGGCGTTTTCGACAGCTGGTAATTTTTGCACAAAATTACGTTCGAAGCTTAATGGTATTACACAATTGATGCATTATATTTTTTTAAGATTAGTTTCATTGTGATATTTACACTTTTTTGTTATAAATAAATAATATGTTCATTTTTTTTTTTTTTTTTGTGATTATTTATTTACTATTATAATTTCTAAGTTACAAATTTATTATTTTTTGTGATATTTACATTCTCTAATGAAACTAGCAAATATATAAAACAAAGAAAACGCCTGTATTTACTTTTTTTTTCTAAAATTTCTACTACCGGTATTAAAACTGGTATTCTGGTTTTAAAAACTAAAAAATACCGACTACCGGTATTGAACTTTTGGTCTGATATGGCAATCCCTGGTTAATGACTAGTAATAATTAATTCAGCATCATTCGGGCGAAAAAAACGACCGAAAGTTCTGACGCAGGGAATCTCATACCCTAGGATGTTTACATTCTGTTTTTAATGTAAAATTTGTATACAAAAGTTAAAAAGGAAGAAAGGCAGGAAACACAATATGTGTACCAGTTGTCTCCTTTAAAATTACCTTGTTCCCAAATGTTTTTGTGTCTCTACATATAAAAGATTTATTTTCAACATACTCTCTCTCTTTTAAATCGGGATCGATTTCAGCAGAGAAATCCTACTTGCAGTTATAATCTTCATCATTTGATTCTTCTTCATCATACCACGAAGATAACTTCTTCCGACTACCCTAAAATCCGGAACTTTTTCAAAAATTGACAAATTTTGTTTGATTTCATTTTATAGGTCATCATATTAGCTCAAAAAAATACCAAGTTTTTTATTTTCCATTCACTAGAACAAAAATTACAAGTGTTTTAGTAAAAGCAGATGCCATAACTTTACACAAGATATCAAACTTTAAAATGCGTTTTACTCGAAATGTGTTTTTTGCGAACAGTTCAAACGGGGACAGCGATTGCTCAAAAAATATTGAAAATAATTTGCTGAAATTTTTTGTGTATGTTCTGTATAACAGTAAAAGTGTTTTGATTATCAGATTTATCAATCACTGTTTTATTTCAAAATTTACAGTCCTTTATGTGAATATAATTACTGACTTTTAAACAATTTCATATAATAACTAAGATGAAGTGCTCCAAAATTTGCAAAATTTAAAATATTTCTTATCCTAAAGGTCATTTCACACATGAATAATAAAGTAACACATCAAAATTGAATAATTGAGAATTTGTTCATTACACTTTTGTACAGAGCGGGCCCCGTTTATGCAATTTTTTGTTCATTTTTTCCAGTTTTTTTCCCATTTTAATAATAATAATTTTTTTTCTGCTTTCAATTTTAGGATTTTTTTATTAAAATATGCTATTTAAATCTAAAACTCACAAAAAAAATCCTCATATTTCCATTTTTTCAAAAAAAAAAAAAAAATATCGCAAGTAGTCGGATAACTTAATCTAAAAATATTATTGTACTATATATATATATCCCTTTACTGTATCTATTAAATTACTTAAATATCACATTGCTTCATCATAACAACAATAATGCTCCATAGCATAACGACGATTTAAAACATGCCCACGCATTCAAAACTGTAACGGTGATTCACGCGCAGCTAAAGACATACCCGAAGAGGCAATATCCACAAATACATATTTAGAATGTGCCTACAAGCTAAAGCCCCTCAAAGGGGATGGCCTTTAAAATCAGCTATACGAGAAACTATTTGTTTTCCAAAAAAAAGTTTAGAAGGAGTGTTGAAAAAAGTTAGACGATGTGTGTTTGTGTGTATGGTACACCCTGCGCGAGAAGTACTGGGTTAAACTAGTTCTTCACTTACTACTGCGATATTAGTTATCAAGTATACATTGAGCATTTCTGATACATTTATAAGTATATTGAATCAGTGTAAATGTGTATTTTATTTTTATCATGTTCAAATGTCCAAATGAATATTTGGTTTTGTTTTCTTCTAGAAAATCTGTAATTTTTTAAATCCTTATTTTTGACTTTTCGATATGTTCGCGATCCCCTTGTAGGGTTTGCACGCCCTGCTATTGAAGTACCCCCCCCAGTTTCAGAAACACTGCGTTAAAAGATATTGCTGAAAAAAACATACATTCTACAAAATTAATTATTTTTTTAACTTACATAGATGTGCATAAATGTATGTGTTTAACATAAACCAATGAAGCAAAAACATTTACAAGAACTTAATGAAATTTAATACAGCGCTTTCAAGTTCTTTGAAAAACTAAACATTTAGTGAGTTTCTGGAAAATAATCCTTTGTTTTTCTTTTTTAGCATCAAATTGTCAACAGACAGTTGAATGCGTTTATATTTTTTTTATCCATTCCGCCATTGAATTGTTCTTCTAAATACCTGCGCATACTTTTCATGATGTTCCTCCTCTCGAATGACGATGCATTATTCATTTCATTTTTGATGCTGGATTCTGTATAAATGATATTTTTTTAGCCTTGAATAAACTCTAAAATGCCTTTGTTTGTCATAATTGGGGCTGTACACACATTATCATCATATACAGAAATGAATTCTTCTGATGATACATTAGGACAGTTCAATAAAACAGAAACGTTCACAAACATTTCATTAAATAGCTGGTGCCTTCCTAATTTTGTTCATTCCCAGAAGGGAAACCTTTTTGTTTCGTGCTAAAAGAAAAAGGCCAGTAGCTGAGTGGTAGTGTATCCCACTTCCACTCCACTTGCCCGGGGTTCAAATTCCGGGTTAGGCAAGGTCGACTCAGCATTTCATCTCTTCAGTGGGTCGATAAATTACCAAGCTTGCTTGGGAACTCAACACTTGTGGTTTTTTTCTGTCAGACTGACCACTTGACCGAAACGTCTGCTCATGCGGCCCAGCTCCTCCAGCAGGGGGCCAGCAGGTCACGTAAGCTTAGATAGGCACCGTAGGCCTCGGCCTATTTGGGCTGTTGCGCCACTTAGTTCAGTTCAGTTAAGAGAAAAATAACTGCATTAAAATACATAATAATTTGACGGGACTGTTGTATTATTCCGTGTTAACCGACATTACGTCTCGATCATTTTTGCACTGAACGTATTTCATTCTACATTTTTTCAATTCTCTCTCATTATTATCTCACACTCTCTATTTATTTATTTATCTTGGTAGAATTTTCAATCGTTAATAAAATACATTTTAAGGAACTCAATTGAGCTGAAATTCTATATACATGATTATTTTGGATGACAATGCAATGATTTAATCATAATTAATAAAAATTAATTGTTTAAAACTAATTATTTAAATAATTACAAATACAGACAAGTTGGTATTATTTTTGGCGACTTACCGACCCTTTTGGCGACTTGTGTCAAAACTTGTGAAAAGGTTTTTTTCTCACGTTTTAAAGCAATTAATTGAAATGAAATTTTATATACACGATTGTTTTGGATGACAATACGATACCTTAATGATAATTCATAAAAATTAATTACCACTTAATGTTGTGATTCTGTCATATGTATATAGATATTTATATTAATTGTAACTATTAATAAAAAAGAGCTAAAATAAAATATTTCTTTGTTGATCTAATAAGTAGGAATATTGACTTAAAAAAATTATATTACTTGTTTTCAATCAACCGCTTGGAAATACTTTTGGCATCCTCAAAGTAAATGACGCAAAATTAGAGAAATAAAAATAAAATGTGTAAGTTGTTGCATAGTTACGAATGTGAAAACATTAATTTGATGGATTTATAATGCATTTTTGATGTAAAATAACGCTAGAATAAGTTTTGTAAAATGAATTCAAAACTGTTAATGGTGTTAAAGATCAATAAATGTTATTAAATTAAAGCAAAGTTTATTGATATCCATCCCTGAGTAAAAAGGAATGCTTATTTCATTAACGGTGAAAGCAATTACCATACTTTTTCTCATATGAAAATTAGCAAGGATAAACTTTAATGGAATCGAGGTATTAATGGAATTATTTTTAAAGAGTGTTTTCATTTAAAAAATATTTTTACC
Organism: Trichonephila inaurata madagascariensis; assembly: GCA_019973955.1. Taxonomy (NCBI): domain Eukaryota; kingdom Metazoa; phylum Arthropoda; class Arachnida; order Araneae; family Nephilidae; genus Trichonephila; species Trichonephila inaurata. Next base: position 27,141 of record BMAV01010141.1, on the reverse strand, counting down.
TCTTTCTAATTGAATGTCTGGGACTTTAAAAGAAGCAATAATTTTGAAAACATAACTTAATTTCGAAATTTTTTTGAAACGGATGTGTTTTGTTTGATTTCAATTATGCAAAAAAAAAGTCTTCCATTATGCTAATGTTTTCTTTTTTTCATTTCATATAATTGAAACTTTCGATGAGAAAACTGCTTTTTAACGTGCATTTCTATTACAGCAAAATGAAATGCACTGTTTTTAAAGTTTTTTTTAAATCATGTAATCAATACTAATTTTGAAATTACTTTAATGTATTCTCATGTTAAAGCTTTTAAATATTCTATCGCATAGCACGATATTGGTATTGATTTACTGATCTTGAAGATATTTGCAATTACAAAAAGAGTAACGATTTTTTTTCAATTCAATTAAGAACATTGCTTTTACAGACTTCTAATTATATAAAAATTTTAAAATAAGGCTGAAATCTTCAGACGTGTTTAAAGATAAAAGCTTATGATAGGCTGTTAGATACTATAAAAATGGTTTTTTTTCAAAGCTGTGTGTAATAATTCCTTTATACGAAAATATTTAGATAGTTTTGTTACATTAAAACAGTTTGTTAATTTATGTTTAAATGTTTTAGTCCTTTTAAAATATACTGTTACGTACATTGGGATTAAAGGATTTTATGAAAAAATAACCTCAAATAGCAAAGCATTTATTCAGGAGCGAGGGAAATTTTTTGTCGAAAAACTATCCTTGAAATACAGAATACAGTACTCAAATTCGCTCAATAGATCTCAGAAAGTTTTCACAACTTCTAAGGCCATCAGAAACTACTATCAGTGTCTAAAATTCAAATATGCTTTAAAATTATTCGTAAGCACCGGCTCGTTCAATTCAATAATCTCCACGGTCTAATCAATACTAAATACTAATCGCTTGTCAAAATAATACTAACTCAATTTCGGCGAACGATATTCTATTTATAAGCCTCAAGAATCTTTTGAGAAAGATCCACTTAGATCGTAGACCGTGAAAACAGTAGATTTCTCCAATTGTTTTCTGACTAATCTATAGAGTCACAAACTCGCCAAAAGCAGTCACCAACGTAATCGCCAACATGGTTACCAAAAATTATGCCAACATTTCACCAAGTTTCAATTAAATGCCCATTATAATATAAGGAATGGCGTAACTTACAAATATTGCAATTTTAGAAACAATAAATATAGCAGAGAGTAATATAAACGTATTACACATCCAGATATAAACTATTTACTCTATTTTAAACATTGAGATCACAGAAACTTTGTAACATTATGTACAGTGGTGGCCAAAATTGTCGACACTATTTAAAATTGTTATGTTTTCAAGTTTATATGCATAGAAAAAATGTTACGTTTCACAAAATGCAAAATTATTTATGCCATTTAAAAGAAAATTTAATACTGAATTCAATACTAAAAAAAAGAAAAAGAAAAATCAAATATTTTCAGCACCAAAACGATTATGCTGCAATAACTATCGATTTATATTACATACTGATTGTGGCAGTGAGTTATTAGGGCTTAGTGGGATAGCCATTATTTTTTATTATAGCTTCTCATCCGTGCTTCATTGAGTTAAAAATAGTTTAAACTCTTCCTTCGTTATTTTATGATGTCAGGAAATAATTATGTCCTCAATTAGTTTCAAAAATGTTTTCAAACGGTGCCACAACTTTTCGATAGGATTAAAGTCAGAACTCTTTCTTGGATAGGACAACAATGATATTTAGTCAAGAAGCAATGGCATCAAAGAAAAATGTAGATTGAACACGGAGAAAGAGATGTGTGACAAGAAAGTGGTCTTTCCTGTGTTAGAATTGCAAATCAAGTGGCGTGTTCAGTGACTATATCGGGTGACTTAAAGATTTCAGGAGACAAATTGTGACATAGCCATCCTGTGATGACTATGTCTTGCCGGTTCCGCGTAAGCTAGAGGTGTGGGATTATCAAAATGATGAGACATAATTCTTAATACAACTTTTATTAAGAGTATCTTATAATACTTAAATTCTAATTTGACAAATTTAATTAGAGTGAGAGTCAAGCCCAAATTAAATCACGTATTTAAGTCAGATCACGCAACTAGATCCTCTATCTCAATTATCCTAAATAATCCTGTTATCTAATTACTTATATCTAATATTACCTTTTCCAGTTCTGGTCCCTTGACCTAGAGAATATTATCTATAGACTTTATATATGAAGATTCTTGATCCGCAAGGTAGCTAATTCTTGATCCTCAAGATTCCACACTAAGCTTTGTCCTCCCATCGATCAGAATTATGCCACAATACAATCTCTGAGCCTGCTACGCTATATCTAAGCTGGCCACGATATCCTTTTATAGTATATCTCATTTACATGTTACATTCGTTTATCTTCTTGGTTTTTTGGGTTGGAAGGTTTTGCCATTAATCGTGGCCGTCAAAGAACTTAGGAGTCATGTTAATCAGAAAAGACGCGAGAACGTCACAACCCCTCCCAAAAAGAAAAACGTGATTTACTTTAAAGGGGTTCTCAATGCCCTTAATAAATTACGTGTCTAAATCTCTTTTTCTAAATTTCTTCGCTTTCTGAGTTTTATTTAAATTTTAATCTTAAATCTTCATTTTACTTTTAAAATTTTCCCAATATCTATCTTGACTTTAATTTTCTTGAATTTTAATTTTAAAATTTTTAAATTTTTTATAATTTCAAAATTTATCTTGACTTTAATTTTCATTATCATCTTGAATTTTAATATTCAATTTAATTTTAAACTCTGACAATAAATTTTACTCCAATAACTAGGCCAACATTAATATACTGTTAATTTGGCCTACTCTGACTTTACATTTCGTTACTTAAAATATTTATACATTTAAAAAACTATTTTTTGGGTGCGGGGGCCAATCTAACACTGCATATGGAGCTGGTACTTCTGCTCCTTTCTTAAAAACCGGGGAAACACGGAACTATACTTTTCAAGTTTTTTCGGGGGTCAGTCCCCCGAAATGAAATTTTTGAGTCTCTATTTCCATAATATTAATAAATTTTTACATATTTTATTTATATATCCTAAATTTTTTATCTCCACCCCCACATCGGGTTTTCAAAAAAAACCCCCAATGACCCGCGCACCCGTTTTATTATTGTTGGCCTTGACTCGCCGCGTTTCCCTAACCCAGATGCCCATAATACGTAACAATACAACAACATATATATATAAAATATTATACAATTACAAACATTTTTCAATAAACCATTATAACAAAAAACCCAAAAGGGAAATTTTTCGCATCTCACGAAGTCATACATCGAAGTAAACAAATGTGTGAATACAAATTTTTTCTTCAGAAAAATTTTAACAAGTCAAAAGTTCCAAAATTAAATGAACACTCATTGTAGTGTTTGACGTTATAACTTTTAAGCACCCCCCGAGATTTCCCTTCTTTGCAATAATTCTTCCGACCACTTGTTGGAAGATCATAAAAATGAAACAATACAACCTGATTTTTATATTCGGTCCCCCACTTTCCCGTTCAACGTGAGGGTGTCATCACTCTTCATTCCTTGGTTGTACGGGAAATTTCTTGTTGTAAGGCTTGTCATCTCCTTTGTCCTTTCCTTGCCTTCCCAATTTTGTGTTCTTGGCTGGTCTTGGTTCTTCTGTTCTCCGTTGTGGCCTTAAATTATAACCTTTTTCATATGGAACTTCAGTTGATTCTCTCCTGCTTTTTTTTTCTATCTCTAGAAATAGTACAGATGACATTTGTCTTTTATTATTACTTTATTATTATTTCTTTGCCATTTTTTTGTGGTCCACTTGCCCCCCATACACCTGATTTTTTTAATACCTTTTTATATTTAAAACCTTTTGTTTTTTTTTTCATTCCCTACTGAACAGGGTGATCTGACCAGTGATTTGTTTTATGGGTCCTTTTGTTTTTTTTATATTGATTTGATTGGTTACCAATCCCTTTTGCCTCTAACCTACGTTTCACCGCAGATTTTTTTTTCCCCATATTGTGACTCATTTAATCCTTGGTGTATTTTTTTCCGAATACGAGTTTCCTGACTTGATCTTATACTATTTGGGATACCTTTTCCCTAATTCGACCTCGTCACATTTCCTATGACGATATATTCTTATTTGATCTACGTTAAATTTAATCTTTTCCTGATTTCCATATTACAATGTTATTAAAATTCCCTTCTAAGACTCTATAAGGTCCCTCAAGTTTTTTTTTTAAATTTACCAAAACTTTTTTGGGGGTGAACTTACGGGGGGTGTTTCCAATAAAAAAACCCAAACATTTACCTTTATTTTTTTATGCCTTTTACGTCTATTATAATATTTTTTCCCACCCTTTTCCCGTTTAATTTTTTTGTATTTAGTCAAAACTTCTTTAAAGCTTTTCTGTATATCTTGAATTTTGAATTTAGAGCTTTCCGATATCATAACTAGTTTTTTAAATGGGGAAAACAATTTTCGACCTAAAAAAAATTCAGCCGGGGTTTTCCGTTGTTTTATTCACCGCCTACGAATAGCGTAAAAAAAACTCACGTAAAATTTATCCCAAGTATCGTGTTGATCATTAACATAATTTGCAATCATTTGCACTATATCTCGACTAACTCTTTCAGTCCCCATTTGCTTGTGGTCGATATGCAACAGTCTTCACATGCCTTATGCCTAATCTTTCCTTAAGGGTGCAAAAAACTCGGATATAAATTGGGGACCATTATCACTTATTAATTTTTTGGGCTCCATAACGCGATATAAAGTTATCAAAAAATATCCCCTATTTTACGAGGAGAGGCCTTTTTTAAAAGGTATAATTTCAGCCCATTTGCTGAAATGATCGGTTATTACAAAATATAGCGGTTACGTCTTATTTCGATATAGGGTACGGGCCTAATAAATCTAACTACTATCTCATTCGGATAATTCGATATAATTGGATTTAACCGACCAGCTTAACGCGTTTTTATAGTTATTAACTTGGGACATATGGCATGTAGAGACATATTGATCAATAAATTTTCTCATGTACGGGGGAAAAAACAAACGTCCCAATTTTTTTTTATACGTTTTTAAATCTGCCTACGTGTCCCTTATTGGCTTGTCATGAAATTCTCTCATTATTTCATTCCTTAAAGATTTTGGGAAAGTATACACGCATTTTACCCCAAAGACGTTGCTTGTTTCGCATAAAATAACAATCCTTCAATTAAACTGAAATCGTGGGACCAATTTCACATATCGTTGCATTAACCAGGATCTTCCGGGTTTTAAATATCTATATATATGACCCAATTCTGGGGCATTTTTTTTCCTCTATTAAATTTTTCCCAGTAAGTACCAAATCTTTGATTATGGCAAAATTAATTTTATCACCAATTATATTATTCCCATGGTTTTCGGTAAAAGTGTAACCTGTTTAACTTCACTTCTGCCCCTTAACGTGTAATTTCCTTTATTTACCTTATTATCTTAAACCCAGTGTATTTTGAATTTTCAACGATTTCTGATCAAAATCTAATACGTTTTTTTGACCCATTTAAATCGATACCCAGAATCATGGGTATTCAAATTTTTTCAACACATGAAATGCCCAAATTTTTTCAATTGTCGATCTTAATTTTCAATTCTACAACCCCCTTTTTTGGGCATTTCGCCCCCTGTGCTGTTATTACCGGGGCCCTTTTTTTTATTTGTTTATAGAAAAATATTTTCTATATATTTCTTCCGATAAAAAAGATTTATCTGCCCGGTGTCCCATAGCGTTTTTCAAAATTGTTATTTAATAATATAGGTACGTGGGGAAGTTCTAGGGGTGCTATCATATTGGAGAAAGTCTAATTGTCTCATTGTCGACACCTTTTGAGGTTGATCATTAACCTTTACAATATTTAACGTCCCCTTTGCGCCCCATCGCCTCATTAAAATTATCACTAAACCCTTTTATTTCTACGGCCCCCTCTATTAAAATTATCATTTCGCTCTTTTTCAAAAATGAGAAACCCCTTTGTTGAATCTTTGATCATTATTATTAAATCTATTCCTCTCAACCCTCTATTTTTTTGCGGCTATTCTCGTAAAAACCATTTCTGTTATTTGGTCTACCCTTATTTCCGAATTCCTCCAGTTTCTACCTGCTTCAAAATTGGCATCCCATCGCATTTTTACCTCGTCTTTCTATATTATGGGTTCTGATAACCCCTTTGTGATTTGCAAGAATATTTTCTTCGAATTTAGCCAAGACTTCTAAAAGTTGTATCGTATTTTGTGGTTTCGCACCCCAATAGCCCTTACCTGTGGTTCGAGTCGAACTAAAATATGATCCACTAAGCGCTGGGACATTCCTAATTCTAAACTTCTCTTTTTTTTTTAGTAATCTATACAAAAAAACCGTCGCCTCCTGATTTCTTCCCTGCTTGATGCATAAAACTCCGACTTGTTCTTTTTTTTTTTTGATCGGGGAAAGCCTTCCTAATTCAGTTTTTTGAGCTGCGCAAAACCCGTGGCTGTATTTTGTACTAACAACGAAAAAATATCGAATCCAATCAGCCCTTCCCCCTGGATGATTTTTTAAATAAGCAATGACGATTACGGGGGATTTCAAGTAACTTTTTTATTGTCGATACACTCGATAAATTAACATTCCCCGCCCCTGAAAAGTACATTTCGGTAAAATTTATTTCCACCTACATTCCCTAACCCAGAATTAAATATTTCGGGGGCCAGTATGCCATCCTGTGATGACTATGTCTTCCCTTCCGCGTAAGCTGAGGTGTGGGATTATCAAAAGATGAGACATAATTCTTAATCAACTTTTTTTTAAAAATATCTTATAATATTAAATTTAATTTGACAAATTTAATTAGAGTGAGAGTCAAGCCCAAATTAAATCACGTATTTAAGCCAGATCACGCAACTAGATCCTCTATCTCAATTATCCTAAATAATCCTGTTATCTAATTACTTATATCAAATATTCCCTTTTTTCCAGTTCTGGTCCCTTGACCTAGAAATTTTATCTATAGACTTTATATATGAAGATTCTTGATCCGCAAGGTAGCTAATTTTGATCCTCAAGATTCCACACTAAGCTTTGTCACTCTATCGATCAGAATAATTCCACAATACAATCCTTTGGGGCCTGCTACGCTATATCTAAACTTGCCACGATATCCTTTTTATATATCTCATTTTTGTTACATTGTTTATCTTCTTGGTATTGGGTTGGAAAGGTTTTGCCATTAATCGTGGCCGTCAAAGAACTTAGGAGTCATGTTAATCAGAAAGACGCGAGAAACGTCACAAAATTTAATAAAAAACAAAACACAGGAAAGTACCAAAAAAGGTGCACCCCATTTGTTTTGAAATAGTTGACATTTTGCACCCCATTTTTTTGATCAAAAAACTACGTCTTCCAGATAAAAAAAATTTATAATGATCATCAGAAGTTGTCTGATAAATGCTGGGGTTTCGTTGAGTTCAAAAACTTTAAGAAGATTATCAGATGTTCGACTAAGAGGTAACATTCCACGAAAAAATCCTTATCTCAAATTCCAGCAGTGATAAAAAAAACTCCAGTGATCAAAGGAACATATTAATTGGACAAATCATTAGTGGTTAGAAGTAATATGGGGAAAGAAACTAAGATATCGTTTTTCAGTAGTAATGGCTGAAAAAATGTGAGACTTCGAATAGGAGAAATGCCTTTCCACATGAGATTTTTCTAGAATTGTTACACAAACATTAATGGCTTGTTATGCAAATTGACTTTGAATTTATCTGTGTATGTTACTTTGCACTAGATAAGCTTGTTAGACAGAGATTGCTGCAGTTTCAAACCACAATCATAGAACTAAAACAATTGAAAACATATATCATTTTCTAAAGTCCTCAGCATGCTAACATGAAGATTGCGTAGTGTAATTCATTTTAATTTCCATCAGCTTTAATTACTCACAGCCATTAGACTAAGATTTGAGGGGTTTTTTTGTTTAATCTATATGTCGTGAAATAATCACTTTACTCAAGAAGCCGTACCTGTTGCTTCAAATCCTCAGAACAGGAAAGCCTTCACAAAGTCCATCTGACCTCTCTGCAAAAGAATGTCACAAGCCAGATTCTATTCATCAAATAACTGTCCCAGGAGATACTCCAGCAGTCCAGAATATGAGCAGAAACTGGCATAAAAAGACCTAAGCCTCTGCATAATGGTCATACTACGCAGGTGACCGCTTCTATAGCGCACCAAAGCCGTTTGAAGAGAGCCCTGGATCTCCTGCACTGTAGAGCAGTGTTTCTCAAACTGTGGGGCGCACCCCCTAGGGGGACTAGATTACCCTACAATGGGGGCGAGAGTATATCATGAAGTCGAAAACAAAAGATTATTTTTTTAAAAAAATAATAATTTACTGAAGGGAACAGAAACGAAATAAATTCTGACATCATAAAATACAGATTAATACTGATATAATACACTTATAAATGTATCAATACTGCACAATGTTTTTCATAGTTAGTTTAACAGTGCTGAGTTAAGAATAAATTTAATACTTACCAGTGGTCGTGTGGGAATGTCATAAAATTATAAGCAAAAATTAATACTTATCTTGATAATTTGTACGGTTTATAATTGCAGTCGTATTGTAGCTCTACGTCAAAGTATATTATTATTGAATTCAATACATGTTATTGTATGGAGAGGGGGGCGATAAAAATTATAATGGAAAATTGGGTAGCAAGTATACAAAGTTTGAGAAGCACTGTTGTAGAGATATGCTACGCTTCACTTAGCTGCGTGCAAGAGAGTTTAGTCAACTGAGATTCATTTTAATTCTGTGCAGGGAATGAATTTCAGAATGGCTACAGACATAGGAACTGGGATCAGGGTGATAACAACCACTACCAGCCCAATCATCAGAGGTCTCGTTCCCAGGCACGCCCACAAGCGACTGGATCCATTTTAGACACACTTATTTCCTTTGACCAAGCCTAGCCAATTCGAAAATAATATTCAGACTATTACTGTCCCCAATCTATGGCAAATTCTTCAAATATTATATGAAAGTACTGCTGTCTGACAGAATACCGATACTATTCTTATTAGAGTTCAGAGCATCACTTTTAGCAATGAGTTCCGATCTAAAGACGAAACAGTGATCAGCATTCCTGATTGTGATTTTAACATCACGCCCGGGAGTGCTACTAAATATACCCCTCCCTTCTCTACCAGTATACGAACGTCTACCATCTATATAAATTGTCAAGGACTGATCAGGTATATCACAGATGACTTCAAGTTCCAGCCGTCTAAGGGTATCGGATCGCGGCTTACCTTGTCACGAGTTCGAGCCCCGTACCACTAAAGACCCGCCGTGTAGGGCAGCGATGCACGTTAAATCTGTCGAGAGCTGAAATGTCCTCCCGTTGGTGTGGTCGTTAGGAGAGGGGGGTGCCAGCTCAGGTGTCGTCCACGTCACTTAACCATGGTTCAAAATTACGTGGTCCGTCGCCAAAAGCCCTCGTGTAGCTGAACAATGCGACGTTAATATTCGATCAATCAATCCAGCCGTGTAAGTAATACCGAATGGCTTAAACGGTGAGCATTTGTCAAGATTAAAATCAATAAAACTACATTTACATATGTAATTAATGGGGTGGCTCGTTTTAAAAACGTTGGGGGTACTTGTCTAGTTTTAAATGAAACAAAGATTCTACTATAGGATCCAAAGCTTTTAAGTTTGTTAAGGTATGCGCGACTACTTTCCCGGAACCGTGTTTTTTAAAAGCTTTAAATGGATAATATTTATGATATTTGGTGTAACTTAGATTAGTAAATGTTTTAAAAATTTTTTTAAAGAATAATATTACAAAAAAAGTTTTAAGTACAATATTTTGAAAAAAAAGGAACATAGAAAACCCATTTTCAAAATATTCACCTCTTTAAAAAATGCTTCTATTATAATAATATTTTCCGTATAGTTCAACCCCTCTGTCAGAGGCCCAACTAAATTTTTGAAATATATAACAAAAGGGGGGTTTATCCATTTTTTAACACAACAGAGGGGGGAATTTTTAAAGAAAAAAGGCCGATGATTATTTCAATGGCTTGAACTCTGAAAATAATTGAAATTTTTTCAAATTGAGCCTCTGTACAAAAGGTCTGAGTTTTATAAAAAAGAAATATTATTATAATAAAACATTTTTCAAAAAAAGGGCATTTTCAATGAAGGTTATTCTAAGTTATTTTTTTGCCAAAATATTGTTTTTAAAGTTTTTTTTTGTCAAAATGTCCAAAAAACAATTTTTATTCATGTTTTCCCATCTAAGTGACACTAAAATATAAAAATTATCCATTTATTTTTTTAAAATCATGGTTCGGGACGTTTCGGATCCTTAAAAAATATTTATTTGTGTTACTTTAAACCTCGTAGGAATATTGGTCGCGTCGCAAAAAAAAACGTATCTTTTTTTTTGTTTTAAAAAAATTTTAAAAATTATATTCCCCATACATAAATAAACAGAATAAAAATTCTACATTATTAGAATGAACAAAAAAAATTAAGTGAAATTCTGTAACAACGATGAGAAAAATTTAAATGTTCGAAAAAAAAAAACTTAGATTTATTTTTAATTGATATCCTTTCGTATGTATTTTTAAAAATAGATAAAAAGAGCTTTCCCAAGAGCCAATTCAAAGATAAATGGGGATACCGAAACGCAAAATATGATATAGAATACCATAAAATGAGTGCAGTTATTTATTTTGTTAAGTATTAGCCTTGAAATTGAATAGTTTTTATACTAAAATAAAAGAGAATGATTTGAAGTATTTATTTTCTTTTACATTAGAAATTTGATTGATATATAATTAATAAGTAAATTGATTTCAAAATGTAAATGAGACTTTTATGATTTTAAAATTCTACACCTTATTTAAAAATATCACGAAATCTCTCAATTTGTTATTCTTAAGGTATGTTAATTTCCCAACACAATATTTTTAATGTAACCTGTGTGATGTAAGAATTTATGTGCTTGTTTTTCTACCAATAGTTTTTATCTCATTGAAAAAATAATTTAATAATTTATCTCCAATTTCCTTGTTACTTTATTATTTCTTTACCATTTATTTGCAGTGATTTAATTTTTTTTCCTTTCTCTTGTTTTTTTAATTTGTTTTCCCTTACCTGTACTCCATATTCCTTAAATGTTTTCTTTTAATTAACTATTATATTCAACTATCGTCGTTTACTGTTCCTCTTCTGTTTTCTTTATACTCAATTAATTTTCGAGTGAATTCGTGTTTTCAACTAGGGGGGCGCCCTGGGGCGGTACCTAGGGGGGCGAGCATATCGAAAATAAAAGATTTAAAAATAATTTAAATTTTCTGGGAAAGAATTAAAACAAAATACATTAAGACATATAATAAAAAAACCTTTTTTCCGATATAATTTATAGGCGTATAAGTTATCTAAAAATAAAAACTTCTTCAATACCCAAAAAGCTATCTTTTTTATCCAAAAAAACCCAAAAAAAAAAAACTTTTTTTTGATTTTTCTGTAATCTCATGATAAGTTATTTTTACTACTCTTTCAGAGAAAAACAAATCAGACCCAGAATCGAAAAATTTAGGAACATAAAAATTCACCACTTGTTATTTTTGAAATACTGCCCTTATAGCTGAATCTGTTTTGCGATAATTTGTTTTTTACCTTCTAAGTTACTGGTACAGTTAGTTATGACCCCCGTCTTATGTGTTTGTTTCTCATTTAGGAAATTATAAGTAATGTATTTATATTTCTGTGTTGTGCTCTTTTCCCTCAAAAGAGTTTTATGATATTTTGGAAAACCACGGAGATCTCAAAATCGTTAATTCTGGCAAAATGTTTATTTATTACCAAGAAAAATTGAAAAGTTCTTTAAAGTGGTAAGTTTACTTTTTTTAATTAAATTATTCACTGATATCACGATTTTACATGTAAAATAAAATAATTATAAAAAAAAAGGGTTGTGGTGACTCAGTCACCTCGACCATTAAAGCTTATCGAGGGGTGTCTGCCCCCGGGGTAAAACATTTTGAAGTCTTTCGCTTTTTAAAAATTAAAAAAAAACACTATTATTCTTCATTGGGAATTTTATATTATTTTTATTTTTAAAATTTAAATTTTAAATGCTAAATTTTTCGAGGCTTAAAATTACATTCGCTTAAAACTAATTATAAATGAGATTCATTTTAAAAAAATCATTTTACATTTTCTTTTACTTTTTCGCGTATTTGGGGGTTTCTCTTCTGACAATTTAGCTATTTATCAAAATTTTTTTGTTTTTAAAAAAGAACTCGTTCGAAAAAGGGAATTTAACAGTAAATTTTAAATTTTCAGTGCTGCACAAGGTATTTTATAACTAATTTATAAATACTAAATTAAGAGCAAGTTTAATAGGTTTTAAAATGACTTCCATGGGCTTGTCTTGCAGAGGAAAGTTTTTAAAAGGGAAGGTTTACAATTAGAAATTGACATTCTGAGTGAATTTTCTATATTTGACTGAGATCTATATTTTTTCTTGAAAAACAGCCCCCCCATTTTACAATATGTTCCAATTTAAAAATTCGAGAAAAAAAAAAAAATATATTATTAAAAAATTACATATATAAAAATTTAATATACTTTTTTTTTAATTTGTACGGTTTATAATTGGTTTATTTATTACGGTTTATAATTTATTTGCTTTAAAATGTTTTTTATTTCATTCAAACATTATTATTGTATAAAGGGGGGGGATAAAATTTTGATTGAAAATGGTCGCCAGTATTGAAAGTTTGAGAAACACTGGTGTAATTAATAAATTATTTTTGGAATCATTATAATTACGAGTTAATTGTGTGTTGATTTATTTTTCATGAGCGAAAAGAACTATATATATTTATTTTTTTTATTTAGTGAAAAATATTATTAGAGGCATAAATAACAAAGAGTAGATCAATTCATTGTTTCATAAGAAATAAATTTAACAATTTTTAGCTGTAGTTTTTCTAACCCTGAGTACACAAATACGAGTTTTCGGCAACGATCTGTTGAATTTACCAGGAGTGTGTACTTGAATCACCAACCTACCTGTCCGCAACTAAGCTATGCATGCCTTAGACGACCAGAAAGAAAGTAATCCATATTCAGGTCAGTCATTAAGGGCTTTTATTCCTGTGATTTCCTTTGCAATTTGCAGAAGGATGCGCCTATACATACCCCCTTCCCAGAGAAGAAAGTTTTTTTTTGACTTTCTGAACGATACTGAGAGAAGGTTGTTTTCCATCTAGTTTCTGCAATTTTTATATATCTCCAGCAGGTTTGAGTGTCATCGGAACATTTTTCCGCTTACATTGCGGGTGATCTCTTATTGAGATGGCGGATCTAATTGACGAGTACGCCGTTGCCGTATAACATCACGAGTTGTGAATTATTGAGAATGTCTTACTAAAACTCTCGATGGAGTTAATGCATAAGCAACCATTGCCGTTAGGCTGTGCAGCCATCTAGTGTCCAATTCCTGAGGCATCACTTCGGTGACACGCTGTTGACCTTGGCAGAGGTGATCCCCACGGTTCGAACCACTAACCTACTGGACCGAAGTATGCCTTAGACCAGTGCTACTCAAACTTTCAGTACTGGCACCCCCCTTTTCAATCACAATTTTTATCGCGCTCCCCCCCTTATACATTAATAATGTTATGGATGCAATAACAATGCACTTTGACGCTAAAGCTACAATCTTTATTATAAACCGTACGAATTAATAACATAAGCATTAAATTTTGTATTTGTTACTTTTAAGAAAAAAAAAAAAATTAAGTAATAGAATAATTATTATGTTATTTTTCCTTTCTCTAATTTTTAAATTGGAACATATTGCAAAATGCGGTGGCTGCTTAGAAGACAAAATATAGATATCAGCTAAATATAGAAAAAGAACTCAGAGGGTTAATTTCTAATCATAAGCATTCCTTTGAAAAACTTTGCTCTGCAAGACAAGCTCATAGAAGTCGCTAATGCTTATTAAACTTGTTCTTAATTTAGTATTAAATAATTAGTTATAAAATACTCTGTGCAGCACACTGATACATTAAAAGTATACCTGCTGAAGTATCCGCTCTGAGCACGAGTTCATTTATAAGAAAATAAAACATTATTGATATAATCGCTGAAAGCCAAGTGCGTGACAATGTTTACGAAAATGTAAAACGATTTTTTTTTAATGTTTGCTCAAATTATAATTAGTTTTAAGGAACTGTAATTTTAAGCCTCACAAAATTAGTATTTAGAATTGATGTTGAATAATGAACAATAACATAAAATTCCGATGAAGAAAAATTGTATTATTTTTAATATTTAATGCGAAAAGACTTCAACATGTTTTAAACCTGGAGCAGGCGCTCACTCAAAACTAATGAACGAGTGGGGTTATTGAGTCACCCCAATCCTTTTTTATAATTATTTTTATAGTACACAATAAAAATCATTAGTTCCAGTGATTAAGAGAAAATATACTTACCTACTTTCAAAGACATTTCAATTTTTTTTTTGCTAATTTTAGGAAAAAATCCAAGAAAACTGAACTAAAATGTTTCAAATGTGCGTGACCTTAAAAAAGACACAAATAATAGACACATTTCGCTAACATTACAGGAACGTTATTTGCAGGCAAAACTGCCATATTTTGTTCGTTATTGAAATTTTTACAGTCCTTTGATGTTCGACAAATAGCATGTGAATTTTTGCTTGCTTGTGTGTTTTTGACAAAGCAATGTGTGTCTTCTGATACTTATGGCTTAATACTTTAGTTGATGGAGTTCTTTTGGTAGCATTTGAAAAATTTTCTTTCGTTTCCTGTTCATCGCTTTTCTCAAATTTACTTTAATATGCATTATTTCAGCAGGTTTATCCCTTTTTTTTTTATCATTTTTAACATCCTTCAATAGAGATCAAAGAAGCCCATTTCTTTATATATATATATATATTCTGATAATTTACCAAATATTTACCTGCTCATCATGCTCATTTACCAAACCACAGTAAGTCGTACAACAAGGCAATCAAAGTCACTAAGTTATTCCTGGGGGGGGATTAGGCTTGAGCACAAAAAATATTTTGGAAAAAAAGTGATCGCATCGGGAACTCATTCAAAACAAGTACCTTAAGATTGCAAAAACGTTTGTGACTCCCAAAAAGGAGGGAGATATGTGACAATTATATTTTAGTTCACGTTAATACTGTCAAACAGGAGGATAGTGTCAGTGCCATTGGTAACAATTAAACAGTTTTGCCAGAATTACCGATTTCGTGCTCGACGTGACCGCTCCTGGATTAAAAGTGTATATAATACAATATGGATGTTCTAAAAAAATTGTGTAAAATGTTTTTCACATTATGCTTTGTATGTTTGGGAATACTCATAATAAATCTTGGTCAAGTAATACTTCAAAGTGCTCTCTGTGCTTTTCCAAAAATCATAAAAATAAATTTACGAGGAAAAAAGCGCAACAGAAATAGTTTATTTGCAACTTCCCTAAATGAAAAAACAAATACATAAGAGCAGGGACGTAACTAACCATACAAGTAAGTTCGAAGATCAAACTGCAGCAAATACATTCTGCTGCCTGCAGCTAATTTGCAATATTTCAATAATATAACAGTGATGAACTTTTTATTTCCCTAAAATTTTTTGATTATGGGTCTGGGTTTTGTTTTTTCTCTGAAAGAGTAGTATTTTAAATTTGAAAAGAAAACATAATAAGAAATTATCTCATCATGGGATTACAGCAAATAAAATAAAATGTTTTTTATTTGTTAATAGTATCTCAAAGATAGCTAATGAGGTTTTGAAGTAAAAGCTTTTATTTTTTTATGGAATAATATCGCAGATGATATACATAAATTATATCAGTGTAAATGTGTATTTTTTATTATGTCAGAAAGTATTTTGTTTTACTTCATTCCAGTAAAAAAATTTTTTTTAATCTTTTATTTTCAATATTCTCGCTCCCCCCTCCTAGGTTTATCGCGCCTTCCCAGGGGGGCGCGCCCCACAGTTTAAGAAACACTGCCTTAGACGACTAGAATGAAATAAATCCGTATTCAGGCCAGTTGTTACAGGCTTTTATTCCTTTCCTCTTTTTTTCTTTTGTTTGTGTCTTGTAGAAGGAGACAACTCTGCAAGTTAAACATAAAATAAGAAAGTAGAACATGCTGCATTTTATCTCTATAACCACAACACATTTATTCAGCGTAAACAGAGCCAAATATTCAAATTATATTCACTTATACGTACAAAAATAAACATCGAATAAATGTTTGATATTCAGGGATACAGAATGTTTTCAACAAATTAACCTATTTTTTTTAAAGATAATGCTATATTAATGTACCGCGTAAATAAATAGTTAAAAAAATAAATTAAAAAACACACACACACACACACACAATGGTGTTGCCTCCTTTTTTTTTTGGACTCCATTTTTCCATTTGAATGGAAAAAAGTGTTGAAAAGCCTATTGTAATTCCGAATTGAAGATTTGTTTAACTCTTAAAGCAAATGTCTTCAATTATAACGGTTCAATAATTAGGAAAATTCTACTTAAGTGTTTTTGATATTTATTTGATTTGCTTTTATTCAGTACGTTTAATGGCAAAAATTCATTTGAGAAACTGAATTATTTCTGTAAACAATTATAATCTATGTACATTAAACTTTATTATTGTGTCCTAGAAACTTTTGGTGAAGATAACATTGGTAATTCAAATCTGCTTAATATATTTTCAATTCTAAAAATATCTATATTTCTTATAAACTCTCATTTATATATATATATACTCTGAGTATCGCATATGTACACATTTTTAACACAACGTTGTTTTTATTAAAATATACTTATGTTAGAATTCTTCACAAAACTACCGTAAAATCCGGCGTATAGCGCGCAATGGCGTATATATAACGTACACATATAATTTAAAGCTGCATTTTTGGATTTTTAGGTATATTCACCGTATAACGCACACCTACTTTTTACAAAGAATTCTGAAAAGTACGTATGCGATGCTGTTATGTTTTGAAGCCATTTATTCAAGGTATTATCCCAAAAGCTTTAGAAAAAAGAATATTTCTAGAATTATGACCCTTTAAGTTCACAAGGAATGTCATTTCTTTAAAAAAAAACATGTTTTAATATATATTGAAGTTTTTTCCAACCAAAAATAAAAGACTGTCATGCCATCATTTTTACACTAACTAACAAATAACAAAATTTCTCACTGGTCATTGGGAAATTTCAAAAAACTCTTGAAAAAATTTAATTTAGTTCCCACATTTTCCCGTGATTGAAAATTAGGGAGGAAAAAGTAGAACATTGCTCTTTTTGTGTTCCATGTTTTCCGGAAAAAAAAGATCCTAAGATCTTTAAGGACTTAATATAAATTGGCCTCCCCAATTTTCACCAACTTCTTTTTAAAAAATGCTTTCAAAAAAATTTTTTGAATTTGTTGTAAATATTTTATTCCTTCTAACCTCAATATATATATATATATATATATATATTTTAATTTTTTGTTTCTCCTGAATGTTTGTTTATTACTTACTTCTGTAAGCCCCGTGTTATACTGTGTGGTGCACGGGTATTTTGTAATTGTTTTCAATAAAATATAATATATATATATTTATATATATAGAAGTCAAACTCTTTTTATGCTCATCTCTTTTGCTTATTTTTAGAGCTTTCATTTTCATACCCGGTGTATAACGTGCACCCTTGAATTTCGATCCTAGTTTTAATTTTAAAAGTGCACGTTATACGCCGGATTTTACGCTAGTTTTTGAATGATTCACTTTTTAAAATATACGCATCTAATATTCAGTTTTTTACATTATGCGTAATACAATTTAAGAGCTATTCTTCATGGTAAACAAATCGTGCATCTATTATGCGTTAATTGCTCCTGAACTCGCTTAAAATTCATTTTGAATCCAAATTTTAAAAGAATGTTAAATGTTCCATGACTCACAAATTTTGGAATCCCGACATAGAAAAAAAATGAAAATCTCTGCTCCAGAGGATATTGAGTAAATACAAAGAAATACGTTTAATGCGAAAAGATTTTTTTTTTTTAGAAATGAACATAATAAGGAAAACCCGGCCACCCTGGCAAGATTTAACCCTTTAACTGTTAAGTTATTTTGATGATTTAGGTACACAAATTGTCAAATTTTTTCTATTGCAAAAAGATCCCGCGCACTTTGAACCAAAGCGCTTCTTACCTCTAACGTTTGAAGTCTTCAGTAAAGTGCTGCCATCTATTGAATTGAGCGCACATTAACTTTTCCCGAGAATCAGTCGGGTTTGACAAAGAGATGAAGCCGAAATAATCGTCTTCCGATATATATTCGGGTAAAACAATACGATGCACTCAAAAAAATTACTCCGAGTAATACTTGGGCGTGACATTTTCGAACACCAGTGCTGTGTCCAAGATTATCTCGGGCATGCCAGTTAAAGAAGGATGTGAAATTATATAGAGGTTGTCGTTGAAAGCAGGCTAACTTGGCTTTCAAATACCCCAGGAAGAGAATGCGACAAGCCAATTTTGTTTATTTAAGCTACTTTCACCCTCCATCTCTACAAATGACACCAGTGAGTTCAATTCCCACTTTTTTTTCTATTTCGGGAGAATTTTTGACGAACAACATGGCAAAAGGCTAAGGAGGAAAGCAAATTGTTATTTGGCATAAAAAGAAGATCGAACTTCTTCAGGTTGTTAATCAGAAGAAGAAGACGAAAACGGACTTTTAAATGTTTTGGTATGGATGACTAAAACCTGCTACCAAAAATAATTAAAAAAATAGAGCAAATTTCGTAAAAGTTCGAACAATTTTTTAATACAAGAAAATATATATATACATATCTATGTAATTAAAATATATTCTAATATATACTTAATTTTATTAAATATATGGCTTTTTTTTGCAATATCCTTTAACACGGGCAAATATTTTAATCGTTTCAGTTCCTTGTTAAATGATTTTTACTGTATTATTTGAACCTACATCAACCCAAAACAGAATAAATCGAAAATTTAAAATATTTCTACTTTAAACATAGAACAAAATAAAAGTAAAGAATTCACTTCTATGAAACAAAGTAGTAAAGAATGGATTAAAAGATAAGTATGGACATCTGGTTAAATGCTATCTTCTGTCTCACTTAGACAATCGAATAAAACCTTAAATCCAGAAACATCTGGATACATTCGAACGAAAAACTAAGAAACTCCTGGGGACTTCTCTTAAACCTTGCTATTGGTCTTACTAATGGGAATGGATGTTATTGGCATTTTATTTGACAAAAATTTTTTTTCTTTTTTTGATTTATTTTTTCCTTTTAAAAGGGCTTGGGGTATTAAAAAATTTTTTTTTAAATTTTTTAAAATATTGATTAAAAGGTTGGTTTTTAAAAAGTTTTTTTAAAAATAATTAAAAAAAATTTTTTTTTTCCTTTTTTTAAAAACCCCTTATCTTTAAAAAGTTAATTAAATTGGAAAAAAAAAAAATTTTTAAAACAAAATAAAATTAATCGAAAATTTTAAATTTTAAAAATAAATGTTAAAAAATTATAAGAAAAACAATAAAAATTTTCCCAAAAAAATTTTTTTTTGTAAAAATTGGGGGCCCTTTTTTTTTAAAAATTTTAAAATTTTAAAAATTTAATTAAAATTTAAAAAAATGGGGAAAGTATTTTTTCATATTAAAAATTTGGTAAAAAATTTTAAAAAAAATTACCATAAAATTTGGGAAACCCATTTTAGATAAATGTTTCTTTTAAAATTGGATAAACCGCATTATTTTTAAAGAAATCAAATAGTATAAATTTTATGTTTGGTTTTTTTATTTTTCCCCCAATTTTTAAAAATATAATTCAAAATGAATTTAATTTTAAAAAATTATTTTTAAAATAAATATATTTCAAATGAAATCAATTTTTTCATGCTTTTTTTTTATAAAAAAATTTTTTTTTTTAATGGGGAAACTGCAAAAATTTTCACTTTTTTTTTTTTAAAAAAGGGGGTTAAAAAATTTGCTAAAATAAAAATAAAAAAAAAATTTAAGTTTTTTAATTCGTTTTTTTTAATTTAATTTAATTTTGTATTAAAAAAGTAATAAAAAAAATTAAATTAAAAAAAAAAAAATTTTTTAAATTCTTTTTTTTCAATTAAAAAGACCATTTTTTTTAAAAATTGGTTTTTTTTTTCCCCCCCCTTTGTAAAAAGGGGGCCAAAATTATTTGTCTACTATTTGCAATATAATATTTTTCAATATTTTACAGTTCTTAAATATAAGTTGAAACACATAGTAAATACCTCTAAAATTCTAATTAAATAAGAATAAAAAAAATAATAATTGCAGTTTTACGAAATCAGTGCCTGAAAAAAACAAAAAAAAGGGGGGGGGGTTGGAAATTAAGAAAAATTTGTTCAATATGTTGTTGTCATTTTTTAAAGGGGAAAAAAATAAGTTTTTTATAAATAATTTTATTCTCCAAACGCTTTTTTGTTTGCATAAGTTTTTGAAAAGTACATAAGGAAACAAATATCAAACCCATATTAATTTAAGAGTAACATCTTCACTGCTTTGTAAGTTTGTAAAGTTGTTTCCAACAAAAGAGAGATACAATAAATAAATAAAAAAACACCCTAGAGCAAACCTCTGGCATGGATCTTAAGATAAAAAAGCAGTGAGCTTATCAAAACTTTTCACTCAAGTTTTGAAAAACGACAAATAAACTAACCGTCAATAGAAATAAAAAAATGAACTCTTTCCACATAAATGTTCCTTCAAAAGT
This sequence comes from Trichonephila inaurata madagascariensis, assembly GCA_019973955.1. Lineage (NCBI taxonomy): Eukaryota > Metazoa > Arthropoda > Arachnida > Araneae > Nephilidae > Trichonephila > Trichonephila inaurata. Next base: position 6,230 of record BMAV01010141.1, on the reverse strand, counting down.
TTCCTATTTCTCCACATTCCATTTCAAAATATAAGAACAAAAAAAGCAGCAGAAACTTTCACAAATTGCCGGCATGATTTGTTAGAATTCTCTTTTCAATTTAGTGATTTTTTGGGATTTGTGAGAAACTGACTATTTGTAATATTTATAAGATCTTACAAAAAGGAATTATATCTAAATTAAATATTCATTGTTTGTTATGTCAAATAAAGTTTACTTTCAGCTTTTGCAAAACTTATCTGATACTTCTGAATAATCTTTAAGATTGTACTCAAAAAAAAAATAGCAACAAAAGGGGACTTTATTTTGTGAGGCTTTATAACTAATATATATATACATATGTATATATATATATATATATATATATATATATATGAATAAAATAACTGGTACAGAAGGTACAAAAAACATCTTGCTAGATTGGATAATAAGAGAATTTACAAGAATATGAGGTATTGAGCTATTAAAATTGTAAAGACCTAAAGAGTAATTTGACTAAAATGGATAAGTGTAATGATATCAAAGATGTCACTGATTTAGGACATTCAAATAGGGTTAAGCATTACTGTTTGGATCCAACCTTCCCCGTCCAGCAGAAATTTTCGGCGTAATAGAAAAACATAACCCTATTAGAATTACTCAAAATGTCGTGTTCATTGTTGATGGAGATAAACAAAAATATCAGAGGATCCACCGAGATAGAATTTCTGTAACTTAACATAAGGGTTAACTAATAAGGGCTAACATAATTATGAAATCTATTTAACCCTATGACAGAAACATATTTTTTTTACCGCACTGAGAAACAGCCGTTTGACAGACGAGTACGTAATTTTTTAAAAATTTTATTACCTTAAGGATTGTCTTAAATGTCCTTATATCTCATGAAATTGAGTATGCCTCAAATAAGATGTGTGGGGTTTAACCAAGCACAAAAATATATTTTTATCATTAGTATTGCCACTAGTTTTTCTATAAAAAACTGAATAAAAATTATTTATATTCATGTAAAATTTGTTAAAAATAATAATACCAAACATGAAAAAACTACAGGAATATCCGTCTGATAGACGGTGATAGATAAGGAAAATCGCACCTATCGTGAGTTGAAAAAAATCGCCATGTACCAGCACGTGATCCTCTCACTGGGTAGAGTCCAACTGTAGATCTCAAGGCAGCCCACCCCAAAAACCAACCACTGCGTTATCTACAGGCAATAAATGTAATCATCCTCGTTTGAGAGACAGATGTTCAAGTTTGAGGGATAAAAATAAATTGAATTAGATAGTTATACTATATATATATATTAAAGTGAATTATTCTCCTAAATAAATATATTGTACATTAAAGAGCAAAAAATATATTTTTGTGTGAAATTTCAATATATAACATCATTTTACGGCATTCAAATTCATTTTGTTCAAATGGAGTCTTTTAATACATTTATGTGATTCTTATTATTTATTTAATTTATAAAATATTCTAACTTTTTAAAAATTATTTTGTTTACTTTATTGTTCAATCGATTTTAAATGTTTTTTTTATATAAGTATTCCATACCAATTTTTTACTTAAATAATACCATATACCATTACTTAAATATACCATATTTAGTATACCATTATCATTTAAATAATTTAAATATACTGGATACGCATAATTAATAAAAAACAGATATAGAATGAAATTGTACCGCCTAAGATCTTTGATTTTGTCACATTACATATAAACGAAAAAAATTTTCATTTCCTGATACATAAATTGGTGGAGTTACTTTCCATTATCCTTACTGAAAATGCCGAAAAACGGGTTTATAGGAGTTTCCTATTTATGCAAGTAGAATATACGTTATAAAGTTCAGTTTGAAGCATTGTCTTAAAGATTATTTAAAAATAATAGTAACAAGTGATAGTGAATTAAAATATGTCGGATTTCATAAAAAATTAATACTAAAGCAACACTTGAGCTTTCTATGACGGACCACACACAAATGAGTTGTCGATTGAATATTAATGGATTGATTTTTATAAAAATACATGTTCAAACTGTAAGTATTGTACTGGAAATTATTGATCCCGTACTCTCAAGTAACATGATGCCTGTTGGTAATAGACCTCGTAATTTTAACCCTTTGCGACAGGTGTATCATATATGCACTAGTCTCAAAACCTCTTGTTGGACGGCGAGATGTTCAATGCTGTTTTCCGTGGTGACGGGTAAACATGTGCAACCAATACGAAACGAGATTCACCAGTGCCTCATCCGGCTGCTGGTGACATTTGAGGAGGATGCATTGTTTTCCATTGATCAGGTCGTCGTCGCTGAAAGATTAAACCTATGATTGTGTGACACCACTTGAGAAGGCGCCTGCTTACAACTTCAAAACCACCATAACTTGAGAATTTTGTGCCTCACCTAGTCAAAAATGCTTATCAGCCTCTTAGTACAAGGTCAAGAACATTACCAGGATTTGAACCAATGTTTCCATTGAACAACGCGACCTGCATTTCGTAAATACGGTCATTGAGAATTTTCCGTTTCCTATGTGAAATAGTCTTCAGTATTTATTATTGTATTAATAATTCAGTAAAATATATAATTTAAAAAAAATTAATTTTCCAAGCTCTGCTCACAATAAATATTTGACATATAGAAGTGAATGATAAAAATAGTATTACTTTGCATGTAGATGCATTCAAATGGAAGAATAAAACTTTCTTTATTGCAATAAATACCTTTAAATATATTTTTGCATATTTTTATTTTGATTAAAAAAAATAAAAAAGAGCATACGAATGTGTTATATCAAGTGAAGTGAATAAAGGAGATATGAAATCTGAAACATGGTGTAAATTTAACAATCGGTCGGCTTGAAATATTCCATTAAAAGTTCTCCAAAGAATTTCTTTCGAATACCCTTGGAACTAATGATCATATCTTGTTAAAATTTCGAATAATCCAGTATGTATTTCTGCCATTTTCTACCACATTTTTGAACAGGAAAGTTGTACTCTCTTCTTTTCTATAGTAAATTCTAAGATGCCTTCAAAAGATCATGTGTGTGCACTTTCTAAATTAAATCCGTAAGACATTTTATTAACATCATATTTTAATTAGCGAACTATTAAAAATTACACCGAATTTCCTAAGCTGCCTTAATAAGTTAGAAAGTTAATAAGGATTTATCTAATTATGATGCATTTGAGTGTTTTTGCAATTGTATATTGTTTAAAATGTTGAAAGAATATTTTTTTACTACTTGAAAATCAATGATTGATTGAATGTTAACGTCGCACTGTTCAGCTACTCGAGGGCTTTTGGCGACGGACCACGTAATTTTGAACCATGGTCAAGTGACACCTGAGCTGGCCCCCCCTCTCCTAACTACCACACCACACCAACGGACTTGAAAATCAAACAATAATTTAAAATTCCAAAGCAGAATTTTATGTTAAGAGTAAAAGCTCGAATATGCCACATCTGGTTTGTGAAACTTCACTTGGGTGATTTTTTCTTAGAAAGATGAACCCAGGTCAGAAAGACCATAAAATGTCAGTGACGAAGTGTTACGAAATATAATCCGGACAAATCCTATGTTAACCCTCTGAGCGGTCTGCACTAAAGTCTTGTATTCTGGAGATGCTTCAAAAATGCACACCCCATATTTTTTCGCTTTTCAGGTGGGGTCTCAAAAGCGGTTGAGCTGTATTTTTTCAAGAATGCAGCTCGGCGCTTTTTGAGGGAACTTAGCTCGAAGGTAGAAAAAGCATGTCTGGAATGGCGGAATTTTACGTGCAGACCGCTTGGAGGGTTAAGTTTCACAGAAGTGAGCTTCAAGCTTAGAATTCATGACACTACTTATTTGGATTACTTTAAAATGCCTGGTTTCATGTCCAAACTCTTTGTTTGGATACACCCGAATTGAGTAAAAAAAAATTAATGAATAGAATTTCAATATGTTCTTCAAATCTTGCTCGTCACAAAGGATAACCGATTTTTGACCACTTGGTGACTGGAGAGTGAAAAGTGGATAGTGCATAAGCACGTGGTTTGAGAAAATCATATACTTACAACAGTGTTTCTCAAACTGTGGGGCACGCCCCCTTTGGGGGCGTCGACTCTACGAAGGGGCAACTGAGCATATTGAAAAGTCAACAGATTTGAAAAACATAAGATTATTTTAAAAAGAATTATTAATTTACTGAAAGTAAACAAACAAATATATTATGGCATACTATATATAAAAAATAAAATACACATTTACACTAATATATTACGCTTATAAATGTATCAGTGCTATACAATTTATTTTATAATTAATTTAACAATACTACGTTAAGAACAAGTTTAATAATTACCATTGACCCTATGGGATTTTCATATATAAAATTATATACAAAAATTAACACTTATCTTTTAAAAAATTTTTTTACGGTTTATAATTAATCCCTTAACTACGAATTAAAAGTTAAGCAATTCGCTTCCCACTGCCAACCATTTTTCACTAAGGCGCGCGCATGTGATGTATTATTGGGGATGAGGGAGGAATCAAGAAGCACACACACACACAAAATATTCTGAAATAAGTAAATTCTTCGCAAACATAATCAATGTATTTTACTGCATTTCAAAGCCTTCGGAATAATTTTATGGATATAGAGCAGGGAAAAGATCTTTCTTTGGAAAGACGTATATATACGTCCGCGGAAATTAACGCTTTGTCTGAGTGAGATGTTCATATACGCCGGTGGCACTTAAGAGGGCAAAGTCGTATCGTAGTTTTAGCGTCGAAGTATAGTATTATTGAATTCAGTACATTGTTATTGTACGAGGGGGGGGACGCGATGAAAATCATGATTGAATATTGGGCCACGAAAATTCAAACAGAATACTATCTTGTGTTGCTGGTGAGACAGCAACGGGTGTAGAGCACTATGAGTTGCTGAAATCAAATAAAACGATCATCAGTGTTCACCATTTGATATTTTGAATAAAGAATTTCAGCATAAACGTCCATCTTTGGCCAACAAAATGGTGTGATGCTTCAACACGACAAAGCTACACTTCACACATTATAAAAAATTATAGAATTCAGTTGGGAAACCTTACCTCTCACCAGCATATACTCCTAATGTTAAACCATCTGATTATCATCTGTTCAAGTCCCTGCAAAACTCGTAATGGAAAAGAATATATAAATTATGAGGATGCGTCTAAATGGCATTGGAAAATACTTCTTTTCCAGGGGGTTATATAAGATGACAGAACTCTGCAGATATATTATATTTCGTATAATATATCTGCAGAGGATATTATATTTCGATTAAGTTTATTTTAAAATAAAAAATGAAAAAAAAATGTCCTTTCATTAGAAAAAAAACAACGATAGAAGTTTCCCTTACACCCAATGCAGTACAGTATATATATATATATATATATATATATATATATATATATATATATATATACATTTAGCATCAAACTCTTATTTATTTATAAATAATGCGTAAAGCATGGAATTAATTAATTTAATATTAAAGATTTATATTTGAAAATTGTTTATATTTTCAGCTCTCTACTCAAATTTACCACCCCTATATGCTTACCTATGTTTCTTGAATGTTTTTATCAGCTTGCTGAATAGACAGGTTTTGTGGCTGAATCAACATTACATTATTTCACTACAAAATGTGCGACGTGGCACTTTTTTAGGAAACAAAGTTGCAGTTAAAATTGTATTTTATGTCAAAGGAAATAGAATTTTAACTGCGTGATACTTAATTTTTTTTTCCTTTTGCCCATAAACCCAGTTTTAAGGGTAAAAGAAAAATAACAAATAATGTTATGTGATCTCTTGGATGATACAGAGCAATTCTAATATATATTATAAACGCGAAAGTTTGTGAGGATGTTTGGTCTTCGTTCACGCAAAAACAACTGAATAAATTTTAATGAAACTTTACAATAATATAGTTTATAAATCAGAATAACACATAGGCTATAATTCATAAAGATATTGTGTTAAGTGTCCTAAATATAACGATAATTGTTTATTAGTATTATTATTTGTTGATAATGTTAGAGGTATAAACCATTCTGCCATCTGCAAAAAAGCCCGCGACAGCATATATCTGTCTTTTATGTATAAGCCATTATTGTCAAATTAACGAACCATAAATATATAATAAAAATTGATAATTGCACGTTTAATGCAGTTTTAGTAACAAATT
>BMAV01010139.1:0-13980 GCA_019973955.1 Trichonephila inaurata madagascariensis | reverse complement strand
GACTTGAAGATAAAAAATTTTTTTTCGTCCAATTAAAAGAATACAAGATAATATACCATGCCTTCATTATAAATCTAGAATAAAAAATATGCAGCAAGATTGAAGTTTTATATTTTTCTGATGCTTGGAAAACATTTTGAAATATTAAGAATCCCAACTTTGTTAATAGTTTGAGCTAAAATGGAAAAATATTTGTATTTATCATATGTAAGAAGAAATTTCTTATACTTTATCATTCTTACATTGTACATCAATGAACTGGTAACCTTTTACTTTAAAGACTTCTTAGAAATTTAAAAAAAAATTGTACAATATAAATTTTAAATTATACTTCTAACTACATACGGTGGTGCCCAAGACTTAAATTAATCGTTAGTTTGTGAGTAGGATGGGGACTAAGCGAAGAATGGATTTCAATTTGCCATAATTAGAAAGCTATAATTAATTCAAAAAGAAAAAAAACATTTGATGGGAAAAAAACAGATTTGATACCCAGCAAGATTATTCAAATGAAAAAAACAGCTTTGAGTAATGATACATGAAAAAAATTCATGAAAAGTACTTTAAGTAAAATACATGAAATGTACTTTAAAAAATAATAATGTTATCCTCTCATTACTGTCTATATGTTCTACAAAAAAAAATATCTTTTGCATTTTAAATTCCTTTCTGGAATATAACTTTTAATGACCAGTGATGTGGAACCGCTTTTTGAGTAGATAAAATGAGAAATTTTGAGAGAGAACGAGAGAGATGGACAATCGATCTTTCAAACTGTACTTATTATGTTAAAAACTAATCAAATTATTTTTTTTGTATCTAGTAAGAAATGTAAATTGCATTTATACACCCACTTCCAAAAGTTAAGCACGGAGAGGAAAATGCTAATTTCCGGAAGCCAACCAGAATTGAAGAGGATGCAATTCGCTGCAGAGGTAGATGGAAGTATGCAGATATGTTAGGTAACAGCCAATCGTGTTTTCATGTCAAGAAATATGCAAAAAGGGTAGTCTTATAAGAAGCCAGCTTTATGAAGGAATTTGTTTTCAAGACATACTTGTTTCTATGACTTCCAGAAAACGAATGCAAGATTCTGAGTGCTGGCGTAATGTGGGGCGCATTGAAGAAGGATAGTTGATCACATATGTTGCTCTTTCCTTCTTCGTTCATCATTCTGTAATTTCACGTTTATGGAAACAATTTCAAACCACACAGAAAGTTGACCGAAGGCCCGTAGGCGGTCACCCAAGGGTTACAACCCAAGCGGAAAATCGATATATTGCTATTGTAGCCAAACGGAATCACAGAACTACCTAAACATGTGTGGCATCTATGGTTACAGCGTCCATTGGTAAGGCTATATCTGCAGCTACTGTACGCACACAGATTACATGTGAATGGACTGTATGCCCAGGTACCTCGAGTTTGTGTTCCTCTATCCGTCCAATCAAGAGGGGCTTGATTAAAGTGGTGCCGGGAAAATGGCAATTGGACTGTATCTGACTGGGACAATGTCATGTTCACTGATGAGTCAAGATTTTCTCTGGAGCCAGATGACAAGCGTATAAGGATATGGCGTAAACAAAGGAAACGCATCAGCCCCAAAATCACCGACATCTGTTCCAAGGCGGAAGCATTATGGTGTGAACAGGGATTTCATTAGGATACCGCACCGACCTGCACATCTTGAAACGGGTTCTGTGACGGCTGTCCGGTATCGATATGAAGTTCTAGAACCTATTGCGAGATTGTACGCTGATGCAGTTGGGCCTACTTTTGTTTTAATGGACGATAACGCACGTCCCCATAGAGCTGACATCATCGATGACTACCTGGAGATGGAAGATATTGCACGTATGGCGTGGCCAGCATATTCGCCCGACCTTAACCCCTTAAAAATATTTGGGATCCCCCGGCCGTGCTGTATCTTTCACGTTTCACCTCCACCCTTTAATGAGCTGGAAACTGCTCTACAAAAAAGGCGTTGCAATTCTGCAGTGGTTGACCATCTTTGAAAGCATGGTCAGGAGGTGTAAATTTGCATTCTGGGGAGGGATCACATACCCTTTAATGCCCTTTTTTTTTCATTTTTGTTTTTATTTTCACTTTATACAAATTCTTTTTTAGTTCAGTAGACATTATCTGATAACTTACAAAAAATTTTTTTTTTTCATTTCTGTACAAATTTTTGATTTTTTTTTTATGTATAAATATATATTTTCTTTACTGCAAAATTTTTGTCAATCAAAGCAGTATTTGTTGATTTTTTCTTTTACATCTTCTGCCTTTTGAAATGAGTGTATATATATAAAAGGGATAATTTCAACATGGCCTTTTTTTTGTGTGAATTTTCTGCTGTATGGGAAGGTGGATCCATAAAATATTATAAACCCCAAATCGCTGGCCTAATTCAGTGGCAGCTCAGAAATCATAAAAGGTCTTAGTCTAGTTCAATGACTTTTTTTTTGTCACATTTGATTTGTCTATTGAACCCTTTTTTTTTTATTTTTGGTTTTACAACTTATTCTCTTATTATAAAGATGTAATGTATGTGTATTTGGGGGTGTATGTGTGTGTATGTGTGTATGTGTGAATTTTGTTGTTTTGTTTTGTGTGTGTGTGTGTGTGTGTGTGTGTGTGTGTGTGTGTGTGTGTGTGTGTGTGTGTGTGTGTTGTGTGTGTGTGTGTGTGTGTGTGTGTGTGTGTGTGTGTGTGTGTGTGTGTGTGTGTGTGTGTGTGTGTGTGTGTGTGTGTGTGTGTGTGTGTGTGTGTGTGTGTGTGTGTGTGTGTGTGTATTCCCTCATCACTAGATCTTTGAAACTATTAAGTGGCAGAGAGATAGCCTAGTGTTAAGGTAACGGACTTGTAGCCGGAGTTTCGTAGTAGCCTAGTACCGTAAAGAGTCGCTGTGTAGGGAGAGCGATACAAATTAAATCTTTAAAAGCTTAAAAGTCCTCCCGCTGGTGTAGTGTAGTAGTTGGGAGAAGTGTCTGCTCAAACGAGGCCCGTAGCCAAAAACCCTCGAATTGCTGAACATTTCGACGTTAATATTCACTCACTAAGAACTCTTAGACCTACAGACCTGAAATTTGGCATGCATATTTCTTTTGTTATGTAGATTCGATATAATTGGATCTTGTGAAAATAGACTCCCGTGGGGATATGAGGACTTTATAGATGCAAAATCCCCTTTTTGACTCTTTTCACTAACAGATTTAAATTCGGCATACGTACAAAGATTCGATATTATTTCGAGAGTGTTAGAGATTTAAAATATCATTTTTTTATCTATTATACATGTGCAAACATGGAATTCGGAAAGCATAATTTTTTTTAATTGCATAGAGACTCCCAATGGAGAGTTGTGGGATCCCTATAGACAATTTTTTTTTCGTTTTTGTGTGTGTGTGTGTGATTCATTATATCCCCGTTCAATTTTAACAAACACTTTTCTTTTATTGAGTAGATATTCGTTAAGTACGGGTATTGTGGATATAGACTCCAGTTCTTGAAATAATATACCGAAAAACAGTAAATTTTATAAACATGTTTCTTCTGATGAGTAAAGATCCGCTGAGAATGGGTTTCGTAGAATTAGCTACCTGATAAGTGTCTGAAGTTGAGGGTGTTACAAATAAAATTTTCTCCGTTTTTAAACAATTAGACCTACAGATTTGGAATTCGGCACAAGCATGTTTTTTTTTGTTCTGTGAATATCTGCTGAAATTGGGATTTAAGGAAATCAATTCAGTTGTTGGGGCTACAGGATTGTAAAAGATAAATAAACGTTTTACAGAAATCCAATTCTTATTCTTTTTGTATAATGGGGGGGGAGAATATGTTTCATTACAATCCAAATCTTAATTTCAGGACTTGAATAACAATAAATTAGAAATGATCTCCAGTCTTGCAATGTTAAAAGATATAAATCAAAATTCGAGGAGGGCGGTAATGGCTAGTTACACATTACGAAATTATACATATTTATACAAAAGAAACTTATTGAGAAAATATATACATATAATAATTTTCCATTAGTCGCATTTTTTTTTCGTCTTCATCCGTGTAGATAGAATAATTGTTTCTAAAATCACTGTTTTTCGGAACAAAAATAAACTAAGATACTGTGGAAAAGGGAGACTACTTCAGTTTTTTTTTTAAAAAAAAAAATAGTCGCATTGCAGTTATGCAAATAAACTTAAAACATTTTTTTTTTTTTCCCAAATAATTAGTTTTTATCTTAAACTGGGTACTATATAAACATAATGCTAAGAGAGAGAAAGAATTACAAAATATATATATCAAAGTCATAACTGATTTTTATACATATTTTCGCACTTTTATCACAAGAACAAAAACAGGTTTCTTAAGCGTAAAAAACAAACAGCGAAATCGCTATCACAAAAATTTTAGTTAAATTCAGAACCCATACATTGAATATCTTAAAACAGGAATCATTAAAGTTAATTATGCAATCAAATTTTTTTTTTTTTTACACTTTGAAAATGCATAAATATTTTTTACAAGAAAAAAAAAATTTTTTTGCGATGGATTATAAACGTTTTAAGTACTAATATTTAACATTTCTTTAAATTACTAAAAAATAATGCATTACCTTCAAAACACTTAATTAGTCTGCTAAAGAGAGAAAATAGAGAAAAAAATGCCGCAATTTTTTCCCCACGATTTTTCAAGTCATTGGCGGGTTACCGTCAGAAATAAAAGTAAAATGCAAATTATCAAGTTTATTTTGTCATCCGAGAATTATTCGGAGCTTAATTAATTTTATCAAAGATGGTTATGGTGATCAAAGATCGTCTAAAATGAAGAAGAGGTCTGCTTAAAAATTGTGAAAATTAATAAGCTTTGAAATATACTTATCTTTATCTAGATAATTTTCATTAATGCGCTTGTTCACCTGAATGATTTATTAAATAATTTATGTCCAGATGTGTGAGAAATAATTATTTTATTGTTGTTACTTTACTTAAATATAAAGGGCATATCCCTCTATGACCCAACCCGCACGATCGTGAGGATTAGATATGCTTGTACGTTTTTGCTTCTGGAATAGTCGTATGTACGAAAATCGCGAATCTGATGATTTAGTCGGTTTGCAGAAAGTGTAAAATGTTGCATTTTATAAACAGACGATGGTTGCGGTCCATGTTTTACTTTCAGCTGGCAAATCTAGCTTTGTTTTCAAATACAACGAAAACACATCTTCTTTTTATCTGTCGTAAAAAGGTAATTATCAATACATTTCTGATTGCTTAGGTAAAAAAATTTGTATTAATGTTTAAATAATTGTAAAATTTAAAAAAAATATTAACTATACTCTATTAATTTGGCCTTTAGGACACGGGATTTCGTTACCCGCACGATCGTGCGGGTGGGCGTTACTTGAGTCACTGCAGCTATAAAGATAATTTCTTGCCTTTAGAGTTTTCTTTTCTGTTTCAATAATTTTGATAAAAGCCTACATAAAAAGGAAATATACATAGTTATATAATACCAATTTTTCTTGGGAGTTGCCATGGATGAGCCCCTTTTTCCTTCTCTCTCTCTCTTTTTTGCAATTAATTTTCTTTTTCATACATTTGTTGAGGAGTATGGCATTTTTATTCCTCTCCACAGATATCTGTATCCATTTCTCTCCCCCTCGAAAAAAAAAATCTGGGTTTTCCGGTGGGAGTTGGTAAGGTGTGGTTTTAAATATTATTATTATTCTTAAATAATAACATTTTAGATATATTTTTTTTTTCATGGAATACTGTGCTAACTTTTAATCCAAAACTTATACAGGTGTTTAAAATGAGAAGAATTCTCACACAAGAAGACATTTTGCAATTGATGAATAAATCAGATTGAATTTAGATCAGAACTTAGTGATCTCTCGGAATGACAATGCTGTGAACAACCCACATATGAACCACGTGTACTAGAAGGAGAATCAAGTTCAGATGAGAGCGATGAAGAAAAACGTGGAAATATTTAAAATGAAAAGACAATTTTGGATCATTCTTTACCACAAATGTCTCTTGAGCCCATTCACTCCATTGCTTTAGTTATAACAAATTCTTGGTTTCTGTGCAAACAAGACGCAATATCGATTAAAATTCCTCTAAAAATCAAAATGGATCCCTTAAAATTTAAGTTACAGATAATTGAAGCGTTATCACCCTCTCTACCTACTAACAGAAGTATTTTAACTGATAATAAAGATAACAATTTTGTAATTCCACTCTCAAAAAGATCGAAGCGTTATAATTCACCTGCTATACATGTCATGGCTTTTATCCTGGCCATTCCAAGATAAGAGGCTTGACATGTACAGCCATTTTTGATGTGTTGATGACATTTCAAAGCCTCGAAAGTGCAGATTTGAAAACTACGAAAGCATTTTGAAAACGTGTGAAGAATGCAATGGTTATTTATACTTGTCAAAAACAAAAGATTTTTACAGTTAATAAATAACGAATTAATAAAAGAGTTAATTATACATCAATAATTTCCTTATTTGTAACAATTTTAGTTGAATTAAGATTTTTTCTTCCTTTAACTTTGAGCTAAAAATGTATAACTCGTGAAATTTTATAGTTTTTTGTTTCACAGAACGCCCAACCCGCACAATCGTGCGGGTACCGTCTACGTTCCAGGGGGAGAGTGGGAATTTTTTTTACTATTTTTCCCAATGTCATTGGGGTCCATATAGTATTAATAAACAGAAGAATTTAATATTTGAAATAAAAATAATTCAGGTCTTGAAGAGATATATTCGCGGTAAAATATTTTTGGTGGTCTCAAAAAACAATTTCTTTCTTAAAGATTTAATAAATTAAAACATTTAATGTTTTTGAAAGAATATATATTGAATTTATTGAAATCTGTATATTCCTTTGCTGCAAATCAAACTTGTATTTACATAAAATCCGGCATATAACGCGCACCTATACTTCCAAGCTACATTTTTTTTTTTTTTAATTTTTAGGTATATTCCTTTTATAACACTCACCTTTTTTATGGGGGGAATTTCTGTATGTTTTTAAGTCATTTATTAGAAATATTATTTAAGCTTTTTAAAAGGTTTCTAAAACTGCCCTTAATTCATAAAAATGCAATTTCTTTTAAAAACAGTTTTCTATATACTAAAATAATTTTTTAATGTGTGTTCATCCTTTCTTTAAAAAAAACTCTCACTTTTATGCCCGGTGTATGACGCACATCCGTAAATTTGAATCTTATTTTTTGAGTTAACAGTGTGTGTTATACTCCGGATTTTATGGTACTTTGAAGTTATCTTTAGTGGGAATGTTAAAACCTGTGTATAAAAAGTATATGTTTCTTATTCATAACACTATCTAAAAATGATCATTTTTTTTTCTTTTGAAAACAATTATAAAATTCTCGTGCGCCACAAAGTATCACACAGGGTTTACAGAAGTAAGTATTAAACACACATTCAGGGGAAACAAAAAATGAATCTAAAAAAATTGAGGTTAAGAAAAACCACAAGCATATTTACAACAAATTCACAGAAATTTTTAAAAGCATTTCTGGTGGAATGAAGATGGGGAAAATTCGGAGGCCAATTTATATTAAGTCCCTTGAAAGCCAGTCTTTGGATCTTTCTTCCTCTGACAAACTTGGAACACAGATAGAGCACATGTTCTACATTTTCCTCGCCGTCAATATTACAATCACAGAAAGATGACGGAATTAAATTAAATTTGTTCAAGAAGCTTTTAAAATTACCATGACCAGTGAGGAATTGGATTATTTTATAGTTAGTGTAAAAAGGATGGCATGACAGTCTCTTATTAATGGTTGGTAAAAATTTCTTTGTTATGCTCCCTTTATTAGAAATGGGATATTCTTGGTTCCTAGACTTCACCATTCTTTCTTTCGTGATCTTCTTGTAAAACGATTTAGGAATATTAACGTGTAAATGACAATTTTGCGCTTGGTTGCAGCCTTTGCAAGCCAATTGGCTCGCTTATTCCCAAGAACGCCCGTGTGTCCGCGAACAAAGGCAAAATCTATTGAGATGTTTTTCTCTTTTAGGCTTTTAAGTTGCTTTTGGATCTCGACGATTATGTTATTAGATGAGGAGATACATTTAAGAGAATCCCAGGAGGAAAGAGGTCAGTACAGATTTGATATTCTCAGATGACACTATTTTGTTCAGTGATCCATTTAACGGCGAAGTTTAAACATAAAAGTTCAGCTACAAAAACTGTGTATTCATCACGAATTCTGAATTGAAAGTTCTCGGATTCAACACCACTAATGAACACAACAAATGTGAAACCAACTCTTCCATCAATTTTACTGCCATCAGTATGGCAAATAACAGGGAAATCATCTGTGCTCTTGTCACTAAATTGGATAATATTGATGGCATTCCTCTCTGAAGGATGAGGGAGAAAAAATGGAGACATGGATCAATTTATCACTATATAAATATAAAATAAACTTTTAAAAGACATATTTTTAAAATTTTATCATTAATGGGAAGTATTAATCCCAATTTTTAAAGAAGCTATAATAACACAAGGATAATAAATAGAGAATAAAGAAAAATATTCCTTAATATATTTAAATTTTATGTTTTAATAATGTGATAAAACATAATTATTAAAACGAGTATGCAAGCAAAAATAATTATAAAAATGCTAGCAGGATTAATTTTTTCGATATTTAAGTAATAAATTTATAATTCAATTTATTACAATCTCTGTAATAAATTAATTTAAAGTATAATTATTAATGCACTTATCTAAAAAAATTTCTACATATTATCAAGGGATTATAATATTATTTAATTACATTGTGAGCATTTGTGTGTTTCCAAGTTTTAATGCATTGTAAAAATGTGTTGCTGATATAATAAAATAAGGTTCTTTACTATTTGTTTCGTGTAAAAATATATTCTGCTTATCTTGAAATGTTACAAGCTCTTTAAGATTTACAAATTTTTATGCTTTTAAAATATTCATTATAAACTAAATCATTGAAAATGAATATTTATTACTCAAGGCAATTTATAATTTCAGATAATTATTTTTTCAATATTAAATTTTATAATGAACTACACGTTAATGATTATATATTTATAAATACAAAGTACTTTGCTTTATACCTGTGTCTTTATTCAATATTTTTGAAAGGGAATTGATAATATCTTAAAAGAGAATCATTAACAAAGATTTTACACATCATATTCTTTCGAAGTAATTATGGAAATTTTATAAATAGGGTCTAAGTCGGAAAAACCTAAAACCTTTTTTAATTTCGCGACTTTATTTTTATACTCTTATAAAAATTTCTTTTGTTAAATTTTAGCTGTGTATAAATTACTCACATTATTCATATGTACATTACATGATGTACAAAATAATAAATTGCATGTGGAATACAAGTATACACTACGAATATACAGAAAACTATGTATTTACACTATTTCCTAAACAATAGTTATTTTAGAGAAGATGCTGAAATCACTTACATTAATGCGACACATCGAATAGCCTTTCACTTCTGCAAAGCTTAAGTGAAAGCTTAAAATAACTTTCTTTTGTCTAAAATGCTGCTCTGATTCTGTTTAGAGCTTTTACATCACGTTATGGAATAATTACATGGTCCTAACGTGCCATTGTATTTCATTTGATCATTACTTTAATGACTTCAAGCTGTTTGGAAGATTTTTGTTTATATTTGAAATTTGTACATATTTTAGCATCTTTTAAAAAGGATGAAACGCAGCAATATTTTAGCATTAAAAACAAATCATTTATCAACTACTTACAGGCAAATTTCACACGCGTGTTGAGTCATATAAGTCCAAATCTTTATTCAATATGTTAGTACAGCAGTGCTTCTCAAAGTTTTAATACTTGCGACCCAATATCTAATCATAATTTTCATCGCGGTCCCTGCACCTAATATAATGTATTATATTCAAAAATACTATACTTTCATACTAAAGCTGCAATACGATTTTAACCTCTTATGTTCCACTGGAGTATATAAACGTATCACTCAGCCAAAACATTAATTGTCCCAGACGTATATATACGTCTTTCCGAAGTATGATCTTCTCTCTGCACTGCTACACATAAAATTATCTCGAAGGCTTTGAAATGTAATAATAGGACCTTTACAGTGTTTGCGAAGGATTTACTTATTTCAAAGGATTTAATTATTTATTACTTTTCTCTCCACCAATACACCACATGCCTACGCGTTAAAAAACGGTGGCATTGGAGAGCAAATCACGTAACTTTTAATATGCATTTAAGGGATAAATTATAAACAGTACAAATTATCAAGATAAGTGTTAATTTTTGTATATAATTTTATATATGACAAGCCCATGGGGTCACTTGTAGTTATTAAACTTGATTTTAACTTAGTATCATTAAATTAATTATAAATGAATCAGTACTGCTCAATGTATTTTATATCAGTATAAATTTCTATTTCATTTTTTATTACGTCAGAATTTATTTTATTTGCTAACTGTCTGTAAATTAATAATTTGTTTTACAATAATCATTTGTTTTTGACTTTTAAAATGCTCGCGCTCCATTAGGGTTGCGCTCCACAGCTTGAGAAACGTCAGTACAGTGTCCCAAAAACTTCTGCACCTCTAGATTACTCTGAATACATTGTACCTTCTAAAGAACTGTACCTGTACAATTCATAGTTCACGAGGATAATACAACCCCCCAAAAAAAATATGACGTCACAGCCTGAGCAAGGAAAAACACCGTAATGAACACATCAACAGCAGTTTTATTAAAAAAAAATTAAAAAGACTCATGTTTAATGTACCTGCTGTGCATATCGAGAAAATCTTGAGCTTGACATGGAATGGATAAGTTCACACGTCGCAGCAACGCGGGGTTCACCGAAGTAACAGCAGCATATAGACATGCAACAAAATTCGTTTGTGTAGTCACTGCGTCTCCATACACCATTTTCTTGAGACTGTTCCATAAGAAAAAAAATCCAATGGTGTGAAATCTGGTGATCGTGGTGGCTACAGAACCGACCCATGTGTCCACCCAGCGTCTATCCCCAACCCCGCATCATCTTTTACCTTATTTTCTTGGAAACTATGGATCGATAGGTACAGTTTTTCGCGCATTTTTTATGCACTTGCAAAGAGGAATCTGACTATGTAGAGTTTGTATGTTATGTTTGGGACACCACGTATAAATGTATATTCTACGAATAAGATGGGGAACAGTGCTCCTGTGAAAATGTTAGAAAATATCAAAGTAGAAACACCTATTTTCTTGATTATGAAAGTGAGGGAAAATCAAACAAGAGAGATAAAAACATAAACATGGCCTAATAAAGTCATAGAAACTGTTGAAATTTAAAGAAATACATTGCTATAATATGAGATTGAAAAAAAATACATGAAGACTAACAACAAAGTATTTAAACAATATATAACACAAACTGAGATTTTGAACAACATTAACAAATATTTTTAATAATTGATTAGTAATACATAAAAAAGTCTAAATTAATAATTAATGATTAACTTTTTTTTATTTATCATGATTTATCTCACATTAAAATGAAGCATGCGAAACTTAACAATAGAAAACGCATCGTACTTCAGCGAATTAAGTTTGAAAATACGAGCCTTTATTTGTGAAAAAGAAAATCTTATTAGGGTATTTTTAAATTCTTTTTTAGAAAAATATTCATTAAAACGAAAATAAGACTTACTTTGACATTTCAAAAGAACAAATTGATTTTCACAAGGAAACAAAACTCGAAGAATAATAAAAGGAATTACACATGCACATATATCGTAAGGAGACGTTTCAATTTATCAAGAAAAAGAAAGAAGAAAAAATGCTTCTCTAAAGTATTTTTTAAAAAATGTGATGTTAAATACGTACAGTAAACCCAGATTCAATGTTAAATAATAAAAGTTTTTTAATCTAAATTAACAATTACTTTTAACCTTCATTGTTTTTCTAATTTGAAATGCCATTTTCTTTTGATAGAAGGGAAGGTTATGTACATTCCCTAATTAATATTATTGATTTTGTTTACTTTTGTGATTCAAAAGATGTACCGAAGCTTTTACCCTCAAGTGTTTCAATGTTTCCATAATGAATTATTATATTTTTGAAGATTTGAGTGTAATATATTTTGCGAAAATTAGATCGTGTATTTGTGTGGGTGTAGATGTGTGGGTGGGTGTGTGGGTGGTTGGGTATGTGCGTGTGGTTTTTCTGTTTATTTCACTTCTTTATTTTACATGTTGTTTTATATATGTGTGTAAAATATTTTATGTAATTAAGAAGTATTTTTTTAAAAAAATGGTCTAAATGAATATATATATATATATATATATATATGTAACAACTACATTTAAACACTATCTCCCTTGACGATTAGCAACAGCCAGGGGGCACCACTTGTTCTTTTGAGAATTCCTTCTTCCCTCGCTCTTCTGCCCTGGATCGCCCCCGAAGGAAGACGTGTACACGTCGAGTCAGGGAACGCCTGTTTCCCTTCTTTAGTCTTTAAAGATTATTTTCTATAACTACTTTAATTGATGTGTGTTGTTGTTTTATTAAGTGATCCCCTTGTGTTGCGGAAAATTAAATATAATTTGTTCCTGTTATACAGCCTTCTTTATTTCCAATAAAACGAAGACACGACATAAGGGATTGTCATAGTGGTGCCCAACGTCCGACCCGAGTATAGGGGCGAAAGACCTTTGTAAATATGTTTGTCATAGTGGCGCCCAACGTTTAAACTGGACCAGGGAACCGAAATGATGACCAAAGTTTTCCTAGAGCGGACTTGTCACTTTTCTTCGACCAACTGACCAAGTGCATGGAAATTTTGGTGTGTCGCCCCGACAGTCAACGTGGAAGTGCGATTTTAGTATCAGGTAGGGTTTTAGCAAATGTTAATTTTTTGTAGAAAGCAACATATAATTTCTGATTTGTTAATCATATTAATTTTACGATATAATTTTTTTACTTACCTTTAACACTTTTTTGTAATATACACTGTAACACAATGAATTATCCACTGGTTCTATTCTTTCAAACTCAAGGTTTCTTCAGTCCCGCCAAATTACCACTTTAAACTAAAACAAATTGAAAATATCTACCGAGTAAAAAGTCATTGAAATAAGAGATTACTATTATGTCACCCAACCGGTATAGTAGTTAGCGAAGCTGACTGCGGTGCAGTAGGGACTGGGTTCGAATCCCTGAGAAAACATCTATGTTTGTAAATGTATAGTGCCTTTGCGGCATGGGGGTACTCTAAATAGTCGTCGAGCCGCAAATCCTCTCGTGTGGTTGGTGGAAGTGGAAGAGGGGGGAGGTCCCTGGCAACTGCCAGGGTTTCTCCCTCTAAATTGGGCTGGGACCGAGAAAAATCGTACTGTCACCTGCTTCGTGCTCAAAACTAAGGCTAACGAGAGGCGTAAGTATTCTAGTCCTTAGCCACGATGAATTTCGCGAGCCTCGATCTGACTTCGTCAGGCAGGTGGCATTAGTCACAGCAACAACAACGTATAATAATAGATGATTATAGAGAATAGTAAATGTTTGTGGGGATACTGTCACATTATTTGTGCCAAAAATTTAGCCAATATTTGTGACAAAAAATCACTCTTTCGATAGAATATTACGGAAGATTTTCATTTTGTGATATTCGAGGGATTGCATGTCTAATTTAGATAAGTACAAATTTATTATTAACCCTGTAGTTTCTATTGTCTATATATCATGTAGATATTTCTCGCCATTAATTTAATAAAAGTTATAAATTTAATGCAAATCTTGTAGTATTAATTTCAAGTTAGATTCATCATCTTCTTCTCCCGGGCTGATTTCGAGAAACATAGTATACTGAATGTGATCTTCACTTCCACCAACACATGAGTAGTAGGTACCACACAATCTCTTCAAATTTTAAAAAATTTTA
>BMAV01010137.1:0-100176 GCA_019973955.1 Trichonephila inaurata madagascariensis | reverse complement strand
TATTCTCTAAAAATTATTTCTACTGTTATTTGGTCTACGCCCTACCAAATTCCCCCAGTTTCTACCAAAATTAGCATCAAAATTAGGCACCCCATCCCTTTTTTGACCTCGTCTTTCTATATTATCATTCAAAACCCCCCTTTTTAAATTTGAAGAATCCCCTCTTTCGAATTTAGCCAAGATTTCCCAAAATTTTACCGTGTTTTGGATTGCGCACTTCCACATAATCTTGATTTGTGGTTCGAGTCGAACTAAAATATGATCCCCCAAACCCGCGGGACATTCCTAATTCTAAACTTCTCTATTTTTAAAAAATTAAAAAAACGAAATCAGTGGGTTTCCCTGATTTCCCCCCCGCTGGGACGCGTAAAATTGTGCTTGTAATTTTTCTTATTTTTGCCCGGGGAAAAGCTTTGCAAATTCACCCGAGTGCCGAAACCGTGGCTGTATTTTACTAACACCGATCCAAATATCGGGTCCCAAATTTTGACCCCTTCCCCCTGAGATGACTTTTTGAAAGACGACAGATTACGGGATTTCCAACTGTATGTTATTCTCTATTGTTTCGATAAATCTGCAATTTTTTTGCCCCTAAAAAAATACATTTCAGGCAGCACGTTACCTCCACCTGCATTACCTAACCCAGAATTATACACGGGGGGATTACATAACCATCCTATGATGATTATTTTCTTCCCGGGATCCGCGTAAGCTAGAGGTGTGGGATTATCAAAATGATGAGACATGTTGGTTTTTAAATAAAAATTTTATTAAGAATAACTTATATTACTTAATTCTAATTGACAATTTTTTCCTTAAAGTGAGAGTTAACCCCCAAAAACCTTATATTCAAGTCGATCACGCAACTAGATCATTTACCCCATATAATAAATTAACAGATTCGTCAATTTCCCTATATAATATATTACCTTTTGGAATCTCCTTCCTTAACGATTCAGTAATACTATAATGTAACTTTATATAGACGATTCCCAACTTTTTTATAATGAACGTATCTTTCTATAGACATCTCACTCTTGATCCGAATGATTCCACACTAAGTTATCTCTAAACTTGCCGCTCTTATCATCAAAGCTTCTATCCTTTTAAAGTATATCTCATTTACATGTTACATTCGTTTATCTTCTTGGTATTGGGTTGGAAAGGTTTTGCCATTAATCGTGGCCGTCAAAGAACATAGGAGTTATGTTAGCAGAAGGACGCGAGAGACGTCACAAACTAATTAAAATAATACATAATCGGCTATGCGTCCCATTAAACATTAAAGTATTTTCAATTTGCCCGTGAAACACTACATCAAACAGCTCATGAAAGAATTTGATTTTTAATACATTTCCTCCCATACTTTCAAACATTATTCTCTAGAGTTTTAAATTATAAATCTGAATTGTTTAACATTTTATTAATCAAATATTTTCATTTCTCCCACAGAACCTCCAGATCCACCTCAAGATCTAAAAGGCTTTGGGAGATTACAAGTAATTCTATCAGTCTTTCCTGGAACTCAGGTCATCCCGGGAATAATCCGATTATATCTTACATTATCAGCTACCGTCCGGATTCAGGTACTCGTCATCAATTTAATAGTAAACAACTATATATTCATTAGACCAATTAGCATCCCTTTATCTCGTTAAATGAGATTATTCATATTTCGATTCCCTCGGTAGAAGAGTGTTTATTGGAGGACGGCTAATGCCTTTTATTTTAGGAATTTTAATTATATTTTCCCTTCGCGCTTAGGAGAAATTCAAATGCACATTATTTATTTGAAGATGATTAGCATATTTAAATAATAATTTAATGTTTATAATCGTATGTTGGGTCCAAGGGGAAAAGCTTTAGTGTGTTTAGAAAGTATCTGGATAAATAATGCTTTTAAGAATTAAATTAGTGAATTAAAAGAGCAGAAAAAATTATTATTTGTGGTGTAAATAGTTCGTTATAAAAACAATATAAATAAAGCAATAACTATATAAAAATTTTTATGGAAAAAGGTTTAAACAGAAAATAAAAGATGTATTTTTTTTAATTAGATTATTAATTTAAAAGTCATTCTAGTTAGAAATTAACAACGGAATTATGCATATTCAATTCATGCACTTTCAACCCTCTCACTGTGCATCCTGCGATTTCCACGGGCAAAGTACACATAGCAGACGTAGCACTACGCAGAGAGAGAATTAATATTCATATAAACTTTCTCAACGTTTTTTGATGTTTATGGATCTTTTCGGAAATTTCAATATGTTACGAGTGATCAATCGAAATTTGAGAATGCAGAAAATAGAATTTATTTCTCGTTTTAATACTTCAGAAATCTATAGAAATTTGCTTAAAATTGTTGCGGTAATTAATGATTATTTGACGCATTGCATTTATAAATGTGTTTAATTCTTTATTTGTTGCTGACGATTCTAAATGGCAATTTTTTGAAAAGCATTTGAAAAAGAATTTTTTTTCTTACATCCATCAATACATGAAATATTTTCTTAAAATATATATTTGCTACATTTTATAGTAAACACACACACACACTATATGTGAAGTTTGCAATTAAACAGTATAATTTAAAAAATCACACATATTTTTATTTTAAATTTTTTTAGAAAGTCAATCATGATTAATAGATTTAGAGACCCCATTTTACTTTTGAAAAGTGTTTGTTTATTTAAAAATAGTTCATTTTGTGACCAATAATTTATCTAACTCCAAAATGCGAAACATCTTTATTAAACGTTATATGCACAATTTCACACGTATCCATTAAGATAAAGGCAGGAACTTACAATTATAAAGTTAAGATAAGCATTATTTTATAATACTATTAGTAATAAATCCATGTAATATTCTTTATTATAATAAATAATTTTAATTCAAATTGATATCTTAGAAATATAACATAAGCAATTTATTTTCCAAAAAAAATGTGGTCTTATTTATTAAATGCATTTAAATTTTCCATAAAAGTTCCGCAAGGTTTTTGTTAAAATTCGTACGTTCTCTGCGAAATTTACAATAATTTTTTTTCAGGGTCATCTGCTGTATAATACGAATCGAATATAAACGTGCATGATGCAAAGCCAACCGTCTTTAAGATTACTTAAAATATATATTTTTTACCAACAACACAAGAACAAATTAATGTGCTCTTAGATAATTCTTTAAGACAGAACTGGAAAAATTTTGGTAACTTCAACATACTGTGTAAACAATATCATGACGTCATGTCTATTTAGGAAACGTGATTTGTAAGATCGTAAAGAGAATGAATCAACTTTCGTCTCTTTCTACCAATCAGATGAAGCGTTTTATTTTAAAAACTTTGTTGTACCAATGCCGCTTTATGGCAGCATTTATTGGTTGGCCGAGTTCTGCTGGTATTTTAATTAGCCAATGAATAGTAAGCAAGTAAGCGCCCTTGACTGTAACATGGTTTCTACACATTGAAGATTCTAAAAGTATTATTACTGGCTATTTTAAGTATCCAATGAAAACTAATCTAATTGCGCATCGCCTATTAGAAAAGCGCGTAAATTACTGCAATTTAAAAATAAGTGTTTGAACGCATATAAATAATAATTTTAGATAAAACGAATAACGCTAGGAAACAAATGATAGTGTTGATATTACATTAATTAATTAAAATGTCTTACTAGTTTAATTACTTTTTAATATTTATATTGCTCTAATGAAATGCTACTAAATGTAAGTTGCACTACATAAATATATGTAATTAAGATATTATTCTGTATCTGCCTTTTCCATAAACTATTACTATTTATTTATTTTGATTTGTACAGTATTATAAGATTGAAAGCACACAATTTATACATTTATATGAATTTTTTTAAAGTGATTTATTTTTAATCTAGCTCTAATTTTTATAATACCACATACGCATCAAGTCAAATGAGAATTTAAACATAATTTCACAGCTTTTAAATCTGATATATTTCTAGTTAGAATGGTTTTTGGTGTCTTATATCATCCATATAAGCTAAAAGTTAAGCTTTTATTGCATCAAAGCATTCGGCCTTTGTCTTATTTAGTACAGAAGTAAATCCAAATATTATTTTCAAATTTTAGACTTCTCAGAGGCAATATTTGTGCATTTTTTCTTCTTTTACAAAAAAATATTTGATTAATAAAATTTATTCTCATATATATATATATATATATATATATATATATATATATATATATATATATATATATATATATATATATGTTGTTAGTATAAACTAGTATATATATAATATATATAATATATATATATATATACTATATATATATATATATATATGATATTATATATATATATATATATATATATATATATATATATATATATATATATTATATATATATATATATGTAATATGAAAACTTTAGAAGTGCATACTATACAAGACAAATTGTAATTCCTACAAAACTAAGAAAGAAGGAAAATGGATTTTAAGAAAACCAATAAAAAACCCGACAAAATATAAGTATACATTTAAAAAGTCAATAGACCCAAATTGAAAGTTTTGTAGAATTATATATATATATATGTGTGTGTGTGTGTATGTGCAGTTAATATTCTTTACTATAGAGAAATGAATCATTAATGTATCCCTATAATTGAAGCAAATAAAAATCGATATTGTAATATAAAACAGATATTAGAATTTATTAAAGTAATAGAATTTAAATATATGATATGTGTTTAAATTCTATTACTTTTATAAATAGAATTTTCTGCAGTATTATAAACATTGCTCACTTAGGACAGCTGTTATATGTAAAATAATTTGTATAAAATTGAAGTTTAATATGTTTTTTGACCTGCCAAATTTTCAACTCTTTCTGTTAATAATACTGAGCGAAATCCTATTGAAAATAACGAATAGAATATCTAAATCCATTAAAAGAAAAAGGTAACTTAACTAAATATTGCATTCAAAAATGCAGAGTCCACGCTAAATCTGAGTACAATAAACAAGTTATTGCCGGATTCTGAACCCAAATAGAAGCTAAAAAACATGCAGTTGGCTGAATTCCCCATAGCAAAAGTATGAAATTAATAGAAATAAGATAATAAAATAGTATGTATAAATACTGATGTTACTTGAAGAACACACACTAGGATTATTAACAAACTTTTACTATCCAAACCTTTTCTTACATCCTCGCTACTAATTAGTAACATTACAATTATCTCGGAAATAACCAAAGTACAAAAAGTGTTTGGTAATAGTCTCACACAATATACTTTAGATGCTAGAAATAGTTAATAAAAAGTGTATTTTTTAGCTTTAAAGTTCTTTTATATACACAACTTATATTTATTTGTTAGGTGAGTCTGTCTCTTGATTTCATATGCATCTGTCTGTGTGAGCGTTGCTATCAATCATTTAGAATTCTTTGTAATTATATCCATATGATTTTAGAATGGACTTGGCTGGTTTTTGAATATTTAAAAATATTTTTTTTTATACATATGCTCATATATCTTGAGTACATTGTTAGAGTTCTTATCTGTACACATATTCGAGTAAATCGAATTTTTCTTTTTATTACATTCAGAATTTCAAAATTTACCTATACGGAAAAGATGTTGAATGGTATAAAGATGAAGGGAAAAATTAAATAAAATAATTAATTTTTATGTTAAGAGTTTTCTTAAGTGGGCTGATGTTTAGGTATTTAGTCCACTTGTCAAAAGTAATTTTGTTCAAGTGAAACAAACCTTTTTTAGTACTTTTTAACATTTATTGAATTGAGAGGACACATATTGAATAGAGTTACAAGGGAAAAAAACCATCAGGTATATGTAATAGAATTAAGTTTAAATAAAAAAGAACAGTCGAAACATTACTATACAATTATCAAACTTAAGACCATTTACATTTTTTTAAGAATTTAATCTTTTTAGGGAGATGTTGAATTTTAAATTACTTTTTTTTATTAATTTTCCTCCTAACCTCCATACCATTTTCCCTCATAGGTAGGTTGCTATTTAAAATATTTATTTTTTCCTGTATAACCTCGACCCACCCAAATATATGTGCGAGTGTTCGTATGTGTATGTACTGAAATAAATTCATTATAAAATTTATTTATCAAATGTCTGGCCATTGATCATCAAGTCGTAAGGCAACGAGCTTTTCATTAGTTTTTTACACCATTGTCCAAATTCTTAAGTGCAGAGCACACGTCTAAATGAGCAGTGACCATGACTTGTCCAGAATCACACAAAAAACATAAAGATGAGACAGTCAAATGAAAATAAAATAATTGAGCACAAAGACAGTCATGTCCAGTCAATAGCATTAACACGAGAAGAATCCGAGACACAGTCAGGGTTTACTTATACCTTCCAAAGTCTAATTTAGCGGGACTGGCAGCTGTACTACGGAAGCATTTTTTAGAGGTCCTATTAATTTCTCAGGTTAAGCAGAGTAAAGAGCTTTAGAGAATATCCTTGTCTATTCTCCCAGAGTTTACAAAGGGATGGAACAACTGGAAAGCAACCTTTGTCTGAATTCTATGTAGCTTTCTGCAGCTCTGGACTCGGGAACTTTGTTTTCTAGGTTACTTGCCAGGACCTGAAGGGCAGAACTTGAGTCCGTTAAAATTACAGCCTTATCAGGAGGTGAAAGACGGGACGTTTACTGCAGAAGGGCTAAATGGATGACCTCGATTTCATCATCATAGTGAGTCGTATGATAGCCAGCATGTAGGTAAAAAGAAAATTGATCACAGAAAGTGCCAGCACCAGTGCCCTACCTAGAGTAATATGGAATGTAGAGATCATTCATAATCACGTATAGAGAATAAATAATGATTTTGAAGCTATACGGAACGTATTTTGTCTTTTCTAAAACTTCTTGAATGAAGTTTGTAAAGATAACCAGGATACATTTCTTTTTCATCCAAAATTTACCCAAAAGTGAAGATTGAAATAATTTATTAGGATTTGAGTGCTAGTGTAACAGCAACTGATTACTTATATATATATATATATATATATATATATATATATATATATATATATATATATATATATATATATATATATAAGCAGTGGCGCACACTAAGGGGGACCTAAAACCCTTGATTTTTTTCCGATTGATTATAATTCTTAGTACGTAAAATTTAACTATTTATTTGTTATTAATGATTAATTTTATTAATTAATGCTAATTATTTATTCAGTAATTAGTTTTTTTACTGTGTTTTGTTCCCGAAAATCGGCAAAATCAAAAGAAGCATGATACAAGAATGGTGAACCTTCGACCCCGGCCCCCCCTTGAAAAATTCATGTGTGCGCTACTGTATATAAGTATATATATATATATATAGTATATATATATATATGTATATATATATATATATATGTGTGTGTGTGTGTACGTGTGTTTGTATAATATACATATATATATATATATATGTGTATATATATATATGTATATATATATATATATATGTGTGTGTGTGTACGTGTGTTTGTATAATATACATATATATATAATTTATAAATATTACATATTATTAATACCTTTATCCAATGAGCAAATCTTTTATTACTGTTGAAAATAGTCCAAATATTATTAGAATTTTCATGTAGAGCAAAACTGTATACTTTGTTTCCAGCAAAACCACATATGAAGCATATATAAGAGAAACCTGATAACTTTAACTTTATTTGTTATTATTTTTTAAGTAAAAAGTACTAAAAGGTAAAAATGAAAACTAAATAAATAGACCTCAGATATGTCGGTTATATATATATATATATATCCAAAAACTTTTTCACATTTAAAAAGTCATATTTTTAGAACATGTCATGTTAACAAGAAGACACTAACAAGCATTCAGCCAAAAAAATAAATTTAACAAGTTTGCTGTTTTGCCTTTCACGGTCCCTATTAAGGTTTGCGACATTTTTTTTTTGAAAATAATAAATCATTCATGAAACATGAGACAAAATATTCATGCTTATACAAATAAAAATAGGACTCGTCTAAGCACTGTATGCAAATTATGCCAAGCTGAAGATGCTATAAGTAAATCACTATGAATTCCACATAATAATATGCACAGCTGTACAGCGAGCGATAACAGGAGCTTGTTAGGAATATAAGTTATGAATTATTTTCATATTCAATAGCCTAGCAGAGAAAAAAATGCATAAATTTTGGTCTTATTTTATGTACTTATGACAGACACTAAATAATCAAAGAGGATTTAAATTTGTTATGACAATATTTGATATAAACATTAATCATTTAAAATTGAATTTTTATGAAAACACTGAATCCATTCTATAAGAAAATGGATCTTGGGTGAATTGGATCCATTATCAGGGTTATAAATGATATTTATAGCTATCTCTGTTTTAATCTTTCAGCAATGAAAGTCAAAATTATAAATAAAACCAACTTATTAGTTTCACCTTTCATTCTCCAACATTATTAAGTTTTTAATATTTTATATTGAAAGACAATGGAAAATTAAATCTTACTCAACTTTTTAATGTCTCGTTGAACGATGTACTACTTTTTTCTGAGGTTATTAAATCTTCCCTTTATTAAAATTATTTTCTCATCTTAATTTTTTGAGAGAAGAAAGTTAAATAAAGCCTTTCAACCAAGTTTTCTTTGGCATCAAATAACTTCTAATTTTTCTCTGCTATCCGTTAGAGAACTTTAAGGGGACGTAAAAATTGATTTCAACCTTATTTAATTTGATGATTCTAGTATTAATATTTGTTTAATAAAGACATTTTTAATGACGTTGAGTTATTTGATTTTCTTCGCTAGTTCTAATATTTTTATTATTTTATGTTATTTTACTTTGTTTTTATTATTCATATTAAAAATTTATATATTCACAACATCTTTTGTCGATGAACTTCGGAGTTGTTAGAAGCTTTTTAGTAGCAAAATGAAAAATAAAACTTATGCTATTTTCACTTTTTTTTCACCCGCAATCTATTGAAATATGAGTGTTAAGTTGCGTTTAATTTTATGTCAAACAATCTTTAAAAATTCCCACTTTATCAGATGTAGACCTAAAGTTTGATTGACGCAGAAATACCATCTTATAAACATTGTATTTTTTTAATTCAAAGATAATCGAAAATTAAAATTTTTACATCCCAAGAATCGATATTATTTAAAATATTAACATGAACATCGTCTACGTGTAGATTTGATTAAATCTTTCACTTAAGGTATCCGACTACGTTCGGAACCGTGATTTTAAAAAGGCACATAAATGGATAATTTTTGTGATATTTAGTGTCACTTAGATTAGAATGCAT
This sequence comes from Trichonephila inaurata madagascariensis, assembly GCA_019973955.1. Taxonomy (NCBI): domain Eukaryota; kingdom Metazoa; phylum Arthropoda; class Arachnida; order Araneae; family Nephilidae; genus Trichonephila; species Trichonephila inaurata. Next base: position 90,842 of record BMAV01010137.1, on the reverse strand, counting down.
GTATAAAATTGGTTTAAGACACAATTTTGACAAAAAAAAAATATTTAAATACAATATTTCGGCAAAAAGTTAACTTAGAATAACCTTTTTTTCAAAATGTTCTCCTTTTGTGAAAAATGCTTCTATTATAATAATATCTTACCTGTATGTAGCTCAGACCACTGTACAGAGGCTCAACTCTGATTTTTGTAAAATTCATGATTATTTTTAGAGTTACAACCATTTGAAATAATTATCGGCGTTTTTTTCTTTAAATTTCTCCCGTATGTTGTCTTAAAACATGGATAAAACCACTTCTAAGTTACATATTTCAAAAATTCTAGTTAAGCTCTATACAGAGGTCTGAGCTATATACAGGCAAAATATTATTATAATAGAAGCATTTTTCACAAAAAGAGATTTGGAAAACTGGTCATTCTATGTTCATTTTTTGTCAAAATATTGTACTTAAGTTAATTTTTTATTGTAATTCTATTCTTAAAACTATTTTATATACATTTTCTAATCTCTAAGTGACACTAAATATCATAAATATTATCCATTATACGTTTTTGCAAAATCACGGTTCCGAACGTAATCAGATACCTTAAGCATTTAGTGTCACTTAGATTAGAATACACGTGTGAAATTGTCTTAAGCATATTATTACAATAAAAAGTTAATGGAATTTTTTGGGTGAAAATTAACTATTATTTATTTTGAAAACATTCTCCTTTTATAGAAAATGCTTCTATAATAATAATATTTTGCCTATATATAACTTAGACCTCTGAACAGAGTCTGGGCTAGGATGTTTGAAATATTTAGCTTATAAGTGGATTTATTCATATTTTAATACATCAGAGTGGAGGAATGAATTTTAACATAAAAACACCGATAATTATTTCAATTGTTAATAATTCTGGAAATAATGTGAATTTTTATAAAATCCTAGTTCAGGCTCTCTGGAGAAGTGGTAGCTAATATTATTACTTATGAAGGCATTTTTCATAAAAGGAGAAGCATTTTGAAAATAAATAATTCTAAGTTCAATTTTTGTAAAAATATTACATTCAAATAAAATTTTTTATTGTAATAATATTCATAGACAATTTTATACGCGTATTCTGATCTAAAAAAACACTAAATATTTTTAAAAAATTTATTTGTACGTTTTTGCAAAATTACAATTCCGACGATAGTCGGATACCTTAAAGAAGTAGAAATATGAAAACTTTATCAAATTGCTAAATATTTATATATTTATTTGGCATCTTATCACCAACTGGCTGATTGATTTCTCTTTAACATCTCACATTGAAGCAACGCAAGGGCTATTGGTGATCGATTAATTGAATTCCTATCAATTGCAGAAGATAACATTTGCTCTGACACCATTTTTACAAACCCAACCACCACAAGTGAAGCATGAGCGGGAATTGTTTAAACGCTTACAGTTCCCTACTTGGAAGTCCCCAAAAAGCTGAATTTAAATTGTTTAGAACAACTTTTTTGGGGGCCGTGGGTACCCCTAGGTTAGAGCATGGACTGCCGGGACGGTGGGTTCGATGCCGATCCCAAAATACCCCCCGGTACCCCGGGTACGTGCTCGTTAGATCAGTGGTCCGAAAGTCTTGTACGTCACGAGTGCAGGGGACTGGAAATTTTCCCCCCCCTTCTGTTCCATGCCAAAATTGTGAAGGTGGAAATAGATGGTGTCGCCATGTATCGCCTTCGGGGAATTTCGCCGAGCTAATTCGTACTGTCACCTGTATGGTTCTCAAGCCCTAGGCCAACAACAGGGTATTCTACCCCTACTCGAATTTGGGTGGGCCTCGTTCTGACATCAGAGGGGGCATTAGCCACAACAACACAATTTTTTATGTGGATTTGGTTTTGCATAACTTTTAATTTCTGGAGGATTCCAAGAAAATTGCAAAGTAGGAACGAAAAATTAAATTCAAATTGTGTGTGTGTGAGAGAAGAATTGATATACAATTAAATTTTTGTTTGTTGTTTGCATTTTATATAATTTCTATCATACATTGGGGAAAATTAAAACTTACACAAATTAAAGGACAATTTGGCATTACAAATTTTTTAGAATGTTCTTGAATTACATGTTATTTTTCTTGTTAACTTTTTCATTAAATTAGTTATATAAACTCGCTCTTCTATACAGGTCCCGGGGGTTTAATCCGGCTTGGAAAGATAATATTTTTACCCCCAATGGGTCGATAAATAAGTACCAACGCTTGGGCCAAAAACTAGGGGTTTCCCCTCACTGACCCTTTGACTGGAAAATCTGCTCATCCTTTAGCGCCCGGGAAAGAAAACGAGTTGGACAAAACCTTTACCCCCAGGGCTGTTGCGTCACTGAGTTTAATTCAGTTTAGTCATATAAAATAAATAAATAAATAATATGCAAAATAATTATTTTTGGTATCCCATCACGTGACACCGAATTCGGAAATAAAAACGTAAAAAAAGTTTAGGTGCACTTTACTTTGAACTTATCAATCAACCTGACAAATATTCAAAATCAAAAGGAAGAAAACCATTAAATTTTTTTTTCAACCTTATGTGATAATTACAAAGAATTCCATCTACAAGGTACCATATATGACTACGTACGTTATTAAATTATTCATATGAATATATATGTAATTACTTCACCATTTTAAACATTTGCTCGCAATATAGGATCATTTAGAGTATTGTAGACATGGAATACTAATGCATTTAATTTTCTAATGCATCTTAATTTAATTCATGTATTAATTATAAATTCATCTGATGAATGATGTCGCTGTACACATTACGTTAGTTTTAGCAGCATTTATAAGCAAGAATAATCCTGCCTTGTCATGGAGTATTACTTATAAACCATTATTTAGATTTCGTGGTGCCTAAGTAACCGAAAAAAAGCAACCTGTCAATTATGTAAAAGCTTACAACCATTTTACTGTGAAATGTTTTTTGAATCATAATTCGACACTTATTTTTACATAGTAAAAAAAAAAAAACTACATTTGCTAATTTACTTATAAATAGGAAAAATTTTAGTTTTCTACCTACACACATGTACAGATAGGTAAAAATAAAGATATATAAAGATGTATTTGTTGTATATTTTTAAGTTTTTGCTATATTGTTTGTTCTTTAGACCAGTTTTTTTAAATTAAACCCCAATTTTATAAATACGAACTCCCAATTTTTAAATAGTACTTATTAAAATTAATGTAAAAAATTGCAATGTGCAAAAATCAGTTACATGGAATATTCTATTGCATGTCATTGTTTTTTAAATTTTTAATAAGTGATTCTTTGTGGTCATTTAAGGACTCCCAGGACCCTTAACAGATATCCGTGCACTCGAAAAAAAACATCCTTCTTCAAACCAATTTAACTCGGCGATAAAACACAACAATAATTTGAAATTTTTACCACATGGTAATCATATAAATTTACAATATTTCTCAAATTTTCAGAGAATTTGTGAAAAAATTTAAAAAGTTATAAAGAAATAAAAAGTGGACAATTTTTTTAAAAAAAAAAAAAGAAAATCATATTTTCACCCGCAGGACTGAATCTTGATCAAAAATTTTAAAATATTTTTATTTTGGGATAAAAAAGTTCACTTTTGAAGTTATACACACTTTTGGAAATTTAAAGGGGAAAAAAAAATATTTTTTTAAAAACAATTTTAACGAAAATTTTAAAAATTGTTAAATTTAAATAAAAAAAAAATTCTATATTAATTTTTTTTTTTTTAAAAATGATGTATAAGTTTTGAAGTCTTATTTTGAACACGTGTATAAAATTTCAAATTGATTTCATAAATAATTTTTGAGAAATCCTGCACGGAAACTTAACTTTTTTGTTTTGCGAAAGAAAGATAAGAAAGAGATAGAATTTTCCTTTAAATTTCACTACTTATTTCTCAATAACTTCGAAGTTTTCACAGTATCAACACAATTTGGTACCAAAATACTCAGAAATATTGAGACTTTAAGATATATTTTTTCAAAAAGTTGAAAAATTTGCAATTTAAGAGTCCTGTGAGGTCTTAAGGATAAATTAATTCTTAATTTTTATAAAGCTTATTTTTTTAATTTTAATTTTGAAAAGGAAGTTGCATATTTACTTGGTAATTATAATGCAAGTTTAAAATATTCTACGTAATTGTAAATAATGTGTTAATGATGTACCCTTATAAAAACTGAAATTTTGCCTTTAATTAGCTTTCATTTACTATTTCGAGAAATTTTTTTATGAATATTTAAATGTGCACCAAAATTATCTAAATAACGTCCAAATTAAAAAATATGCACTAAAAATTATTCAAGCAAACGTATTTTTAATTAAGTTAAACTATTTCTTCAGGCCGTTTTACGTCACTTTGAAAGTATGCATGAAGTGACATTGTTTTTGAAGCAAAAGTTTATTAACTTTGAAATTTCCCTGTCACTTTTATTCTGAATTTATGATAATATATGCTTGAAACTCAAAAGAGTAAAATGCAATTTTATAAAAATAGGCGGTAAATATCTGAGCTTAAGAAAAAATTGCTGCAACATCCTATAATGCCTGAAACATATTTCATGTACCTTATGTTTATTTTTCTAGTCTAAGCGTGTTATTTAAAAATAGAAATTAGTTGATTTTGTTTTTTAATGACTTCAAAAATTCTTTAATATATTTAAACAACAAAAGCGACCAATACTAGTTTTTTTATTGGCACTATATTTAGGTATCCCGACTACGTTCGGAACAATGATTTAAAAAAAAAAACATAAATGGAAAATTTTCATGATATTTAGGCTCACTTAGATTAGAATACACGTATAAAATTGTTTTAAAGACATTTTGACAAAAAAAATTATTTAAATACAGTATTTCGGCAAAAAATTAACTTAGAATAACCTTTTTTCAAAATGTTCTCCTTTTGTGAAAAATACTTCTATTATAATAATACTTTGCCTTTATATAGATCAGACCTCTCTACAGAGGCTCAACTATGATTTTTGAAAAATTCACATTATTTTCAGAGTTACACCCATTGAAATAATGATCGGCGTTTTTTTTCTTAAAATTTCTCCCTTCTGTTGTCGTAAAACTGGATAAACCCATTCTAAGTTATATTTCAAAAAATTCTAGTTGAGCCTCTCGTACAAGGTCTGAGCTATATACAGGCAAAATAATTAATAATAGAAGCTTTTTCAAAAAGGGAAAAATTTTTTGGGGGGTCTTTCTATGTTCTTTTTTGCCCAAAATATTTACTTAAAAAATTTTGATTGTAATACTATTCTTAAAAATTTTATATACTTTTTCTAATCAAAGGGTGACACTAAATATCATAAATAAACCATTTATACGCTTTTGAAAAAATACGGTTCCGGGTGGGTACCAAGGGGTTTGAAGTCGTATTGATTTTTAGGGGAAAAATTATAGTATTATTGAATTCACAATACACATTGTTATTGTATGGATGGGGCGCGATGAAAATTATGATTAAATGATGGGTCGCAAATATTGAAAGTTTGAGAAGCATTGCACTACTGTGTTTAAATAATAACGAATCTTTAAGTGTTTATCGATTTTAGAGAGGCTATCTATGAATATATTTAAACATTTTTTTATTCACTTTCAATGCATGGATCTGATATTTTTTTAAATACTCTTGGTTTTTACGCGATATGGCTTCCATCTAATATGGACTTTTAGGAAAAAAGAGCTTTCCTTCCTGTAAAATACTTCTATTTTAAAATAAGTGGACTTATGCTTTTCTAAACTGAAATATTGTTATTATTTTGATTTACATTTTTAATTTCACAGAATAAATTTTTTCTTTCATAATATTTCTTTTTAGAACAACTCCAGCAATATTATTAAACATTTTACACACATATATAATATTATAACACGTAGAACGGAAACGGGAAAATTCTTCCCAGTTTCAATGTAAAATAATAGATTTTTAAATAAATTCAAACTTAGATTCCATCACTTGATCCAGTTTCATGGAACACGGAAATAAGTCTTATCGATAATCTTTTGTGTCCATTAACTCACTTCCACTTGCACGAAAGTTAAAGTCATTCTTAAGTTGTAATTAGAATACAGATTGCAAAATAATTTAGTTCCTGTATTGAAACCGTTGGGATCTCGTGTAAAGGTATACTAATGTGTGTTTCGGTATCTTTAATTTCAGGAAAGTTCATTTTAAGCTGCAATTCCGCTTATCGTAAAACCGGTGAGAATTCTCGAGATTACTTGAATCTGTTATTGATGACAGTATGTTAATTTTATGGGAAGCCGATATTAACGAGATTTTATAATGATTATTGATAAGCAAAAATAAAAAAGTGATTTGGTTATTTGATTTTTGGTTGAATATTAACAAATTTATTTTATGTTTGTAATGCATAAGAATTGGACTTACTAGTGAGAAAAATAAATAAATACTTTTAATGTTACATGACTGTTATTTAATTTAATAAATGCTGTAGAAGAGGTTAAAATCAATAAAAAAAAAAAGATAAGATAATTTGGAATAAAGATAATTCAGTCGTTTATACTTGTGACATGTATATTGCTTTTAGGTGTATGCTTGAATATATATTCAAAGAATAATAATTAAATAAAATAATTTTTACATTTACAAATCTGTCAAAAGAAATAATTTCGAAAAAGAAATTTTTAAAATTATTTTCATTGATCTTTTTTTATAGAAAAAAGTAATTTTAGAGATTTCTTTTTAAAAGGGTATCTACTAACAAAAAAATTTTTTAAAAATTTAAAAAAAGGTTTTTTAAAACTTAAAATAATGTAACCTTCACGGAAATTCCGTTTTGTAACAATAAAATTTAATCAAGTCGAAAGATTCCAAGATTTTTGTTTCACCAGCTCTTAACTTAGCTTATTCTACAATGGCGCTTTAAAATATATTTGTTTCACTGAAGGAAATTTTGCAATAAAATTTTATCTATCTTCTTATTTTGTGTATCTTTTCAGTTTAATATTAATATCTCATATAATCCAATTTCGCATTTAAATAACATCCGTTACACTTTATACTATTATTTCTGTAATAATAATGTAAAATTCTGATTCCTGTGGTTACCTTACAAAATTCCTAAAGCAAAATAAGACTCGAAAATATAATGTATTATTTAAACTGTAAACATTGTTCTAGATATTTCAAAACGATAAGACTATTCACAGTAGTAAATTATGTATTTATAAGAAATTTATAGTGTGTAGGTTTTACAGAATGCATTTATAAAACTTTCTGTATTATTCAAGATTTTTTTCCTCGTATATATTTATAAAGAGTTATGTATTATTCAGAAACTTATCGTATAGATTTATAAAGATTTTTATATTATTCACAAGATTTTGTAAGTATTTCTATACATTCAATTCAAATACTGTCAAATGTTTTTAGACCCTTAGTTGCTGTTAAGGTATCCGACTACGTTCGGAACCGTGATTTTAAAAAAGTATAAATGGATAATATTTATGATATTTACTGTCAGTTAGATTAAAAAAATGTTTTATAAAAATTGTTTTAAGAATAGTATTACAATCAAAAAATTATTTAAGTACAATATTTTGAAAAAAATAGGGATAGAATGACCCATTTTCAAATTTCTCCTTTGTGAAAAAAGCTTTATTATATAATATTTTGCCTGTATATAGCTCAGACCACCGTGCAGAGGCTCGAATTTTGAAATATGTAACTAGAATTGGGTTTATCCATGTTTTAGACAAAGGGGGATAAATTTTAGGAAAAACCCGATAGTTATTTAAAATGGTTGTAACTCTGAAAATAAATGAATTTTTCAAAAATCATAGTTGAGCCTCTGTACAGAAGTCTGAGCTACATACAGGCAAAATATTATTATAATAGACTATTTTTCACAAAATGAGGATATTTTGAATAAAGGTTGTTCTAAATTAATTTTTTGCTGAAATATTGTATTTAAATAAATTGTTTTTGTCAAAATGTCCTTAAAACAATTTTATACATGTATTCTAATCTAAGTGACACTAAATATCATGAAAATTATCCATTTATGCCCCTTTTTAAAATCACAGTTCCGAACGTAGTCGGATACCTTAAGAAATATTTAAGTATGTGCATGATTAAATAGCACATCTCAGTCTTTTTTAAATTGCGACGAAAAGAAATGATATATATATGTATTCTTCTCCGCACATATATTCATTTTTTCCTATAAATCTTTTTATAAATGTATACAAACACAGACAAAACTATCGAAGAAGTATCTTAGAATTTTCCAAATTTTATTGATTGCTTGAAATTTTGCTCAACCGTTAAGCCGATATGTTCGTTTATCGTTATGTTTCACCACAAAGCTGTCTCCTTGAATAATATATGACAAAGAATTCATGGATAAAAAAAGTTCTGTGCTTTTTCAAAAGTCCAAAATCATTTGTCTTTGAGCAAATCAATATTCCTTTTTAGGAAAAAGTTTTTTAGTATTATTTTACGATAATGTATTATATGCATTTTTGTTGTTGTTGTTAATATCGGTAAAAAATGTTTCACTTCACCAACACACGTTGAACACAATGATTTACAGATTTAAATAATGTTTTCTTAAGTTCTGTATTCTGTAGGGTATATTACGTATTCTAAAATATATCGGATTCACTGTAGAATTCTTAACTATATAAAAACAGCTGTGTGTACATTAAGCTGCGTGAGAACCAGTTTTCTATCTTCAAAAGTTTGAAGAATCCCCAAGTGAATAAGTGAGTGTTTATTATAGTGTCGCACTATAAAGTAATGAAGATTGTGCCCTTGTAAAAATGAACCTCGGTCTAGATCGAGGGTAGTATTTGAGATGTGGCATTCTTCTCTTCCAACTACTATGTTACACAATGGGAAGACTGCTCCAGCCCTTATACTCGGTGGGGCTTCAGTGGTATTAGGACTTGAACTCATGATACGCTGGCCATGGGTTTGTACGTATAAACCAGGATTGACTAACCTTTTTAGGAAGAGTTTCCTTTTATCCGAGAAAAAAGAGTTATGCATGCCGCTTCCAAATTTTTCAGCAAACAAAAGAATATTAAAAGGTGAAAAGTTTAGTTATAGGCTTTTATGGAATTTTTATGCAAACAGCACATTTCTTAAGCCAGTCTATATGTAAGTAGTGGAAATTTAATTATATATATAATATAATATATAAGACAAAAGTTCAAACTTGTTGTTAGTAATCTTTTTACAGGTTCAGTCTCTCGGTTAGGTAAAAATAAAAATGAATAAAACATTTTAAAGTCCCATAAAATATTGGCAAGAGCTCAATCCCATAGCCAATCTTTATTCTTGAGTAGAAGGCACTCACTTGGCATAGTTTATTGTTTTCTTTCACAGATTTTTTAAAATACATCCCTCTAATTCCAAATTCTCGGGAGCGTACTCTTCGGAAAGCTAGTGCACAAAGCAACGAAGGGATGTTTTCTACATGACACTTTTCAATTGTTGTTGTTGTGCGTTTTTTATCCTGGGAACACACACATATGTAATACTAGTGAAGAAGAACAGAAAGCATACAATACAATAGAAGAATATACACACTTATTACAGATGATGATCCCAGCATATAACTAGAAGGGGTACACTGCTTTCTTTTCGAGACGGTAATCCATTACAGGCGAAAGACCGACTTCTTTCCGAAGAAGATACAGCCATGTCTTACTCGGGATTCGAACTCGAACCCACTAGGTTGCAAGCCGAGGGTCATAGCCACCATACTGGCTGGGCGAAACTTTTCTATTGCAGTTCAGTTAAGTGTATTTAAAATAAATTTTGTTATTTTTCGTTTGAGACAACCCCATTTGAATAAAACTGTAAAAATTGTTATTTATTATTATTTGAATTTTATCAATTTTTCAATAAATCGTTGTTACACCAATCCATGTTACAAATTTCACGACCCTTGAGAAACTTACGCGAGTTAATCGCCCCTGGTATAAACACTAGACTACCGCGGCCACCTAAAAGCTCTTAAAGAGATATATACATCTTTAAATAAAAAAAAAAACTTATAAAACTATTATTTTCGTTTTAACGGTATTATTCTTTAACTGTAACTGATATTTTCTTTAATATGATATTATGATATGATAAATTACAAGTTTATAAAAAAGAAATGAATATATTACTTGCAATAAGGAATTTTACTTTAAAACATTGCAAAGAAATTCAGAAAAATAATTGTCCATATTTTTATTCTTCGTAACAAATTATTATGAAAATATATCATTCTGATTCCTCTCAGTTGAAGATGGTATACAAAATATCAGTAGCGCACACAAAAATTTTTCAAGGGAGGGGTCCAAGGTCGAAAGTCCACCATTTTGGTATCATGCTCCATTACGCCACCCAGCATATTCTTTTAATTTTGTAGATTTTTGGGAACAAAAACAATACAAAATTAATTATTGAACAAATAGCATTAATTAATAAAATTCATTATTAATAACAAATACATAATTAAATTTTGCGTAATATATACGCAGTATTATAACCAATCGAAAAAAAATCAAGAGCTATGGGGAGGGGGGTCGTGGACCCCTAAAACACCCCCCTTGTGTGCGCCACTGCAAAATATTAATGTTTTATATATATTACCATCATAGAAAAAATCCAAAAAGATACAGTTCTGAACATTAGTTAATAAATTGATTTGATTATAAAATCACATTAACAGAATTAATAGAAAGTTCGGATAAAACTGTTAATTTAATTTCCGTACTAGTAACGAGGCATTGTTATTAAAAACTTCAAAATACATCGGACAAACCCCCAGTAATTTTAAAACTGTTTATTTAAAAACAATGAATTATTAATTGCACCATATTTTATAGTTAAAAATCTGCTAATTCAACTTTTCCGCCATAATCAATGTGATAGATGCATATAAACACGTAATCCACATAATTTAGCGAGAATGTTCACAATTCTTCATCCTGAAAACTCGGGAAATAGAATCATTAGTAAACAGATTTTCTTTTTAGACTTTTTTGGTGGACTTTTCAGAGAGAAATACTTTACATTCGCTAAAACGTAGTTTGTATTTTGGGTGTTTCTTTTCTGGTGATTATGGTAAGCTTTAGGGAAATATTCTTCTCTAGAACAGAACGTTAACACGAAATTCAGAAAAAGAAGTGTGTAGTGAAAAATAACCCGGCATCACTTGAAACAGCTAATTACATTCTCTGTAACTGCTACCATTTATGCTAATTAACTGACGGGAGGAGTTTATACAAAGCTTGTGCGAAATGCAGAACTGTTAATAAAGTGTAATTCTGCAGTGCACTCGTTTAAGGAAACTATGTTTAATTGCAGAACAAAACTTTGTTGCTAGCTTATTAAGAAGGTGAGACCTAATTTTGTACTTAGGTCGAGGGTGTCAACAAACTTGTCTGAAATAACTGAAATGATGAAAGTTCTTCTTTTAAGCAATGCATCATATTTCTCTGCATTAAAATGTATAGTCTGAAATTATTTAATTATAGCTAGTTAGACATCGTTGATTTTGGGGACTATCTAACATAATGACATTCAAAATCGCATTTTATGTAAAAGAAAATAAATATTTTTAAGAAATCATATTTCCTTATTCAATTATGTATTGCTCCATTTTGTTAAGAGTATCTTACATGTAAAATTTTAAAAAAAACAGGTAATTGGTGATAAATATAATGATATGATGATATATACATGATAAATATATTCACGTGTTATTCATTGAATTCAAAATTGACTTCTCTTTCTTGTTCTATTTGTAAAATTTTAATACAATTTTAAATTTAATAAGTGAATACATATTTTCAAATATAAACATTTTTCGAAAAGGCTATCAAAATTAAATATATATATATATATATATATTTAATGCATGTACTTTTAAACAAGTTAATTTTTTTTACCTATGTGCACATTGTTATTGTTGGCAAATATACACTTTTAAAATAATCTGTAAAAGAAAAAGTTGCAACAGGAAGTTTATGAACGATTCTTAAACACGTTTTCCCTTTTATCGGGAGGAATTACAAAAATTTAGGAATTGATTTTAAAAACTTTTTAGGTGGATTAAACGTAAAAGAAATTTTCATTACACAACTATTAAATATTAACTTTTGATATTATTTTTAAAATTTTTTATTTAATTTTAAATCATTCAGAAATTTTTGATTTTAAAAAAAAAGGACCGTGCTAGCCTAGTAAAAGATGGTTACGAAACAGGCGGGGTCATGAGTTCGGGGCCCAGTAAAGACCACATTGTGGGGTCATGGAAAATTTTGTCCACGAGGGTTTTGGTTTAAATGACATTTTTTGATCGTCCTCGTCATTTTGACCATGGCCAAATTAAAGGGGTCCCTTTAAAGGCCTTTCGTGTGTTGTATAAAAGCAATTAAAAAGCCCCATTTATAAAACGAAAATAAATATTCATAAAGAAAATTTCAATCTTAAAGAGTTGAAAAGGAAATATTGTTTAAAGTAAAAATAAAAAAAAGAATCTATACGCAAAATTAAATAATAACTATGAACTATCGAATATATGAAGTGTATCCGGATAATAAATACCTTTTTGAAAAAAAAACTCAAATAAAAGTTCTTTGTTCAAAAAAATTTAAATTACATGATGATACAGCATGTCGGAAACTATTTTTCTTCATAGCTATCATCATTGTTCAGACATTGTTCATGTAGGATTCATGTAAAATTTATCTGTACCCACTTCAAAGAAAGATGCCACCACTGAAAATATTCCCTTTTGGGGGTTCATTTAAAACAAATTTTTTGGCATCATTTTCAAAAAGGCTCTTCGCTTTTTTTAACGAAACCTATTGACAACAGTAGACCTCCCCTTTCCCGGGGAATCGGAACATTGGGGCACCCACAGAATGAACCCCTTTCCACCATTCCATACCATTTAAAATTTTACCATCAATCTCAACAAATTGGGTGAGTTTTAAAATGGTTAAACTTCAGCGAAAGCACTTCCCCGTCTGGGGGACGGCAAACCAAACATTTTTAAAGATTTAACACGTCCAACTAAAAATGGCACGTTTGAGTTTTTTATACGTGCGTTTGGGGGAAAACGAAAAAGGATTTTGTTTTTGGAATTCCCTTTTTCGCAAAAACAAAATTGATGCAATTTTTAAAAAAATCGATTCAAAGGGCTAGTACAGGGTTGGTAGACTTTAGAGCGAGAAAAACTTCCAATGAAAAGGGGCCCAAAAAACCACTTAAAATGTATAAATGTCTGGTGTGGGGTGGGGGGTTTCCGGGAGGAATCAAATTTTGTGCCCGGAATTTCAAATTTAAAGAAATGTTTAACAATTAATTTCTTTCAAAAAATATGAGCAACGAAATATTTTTTTTTCGTGGTTCGGAATAACAACAAAAGCGTCTTTCCCTCCGGTGGGAGTGGCGCTGACCCGTTCGGGCGGATGTTTGAAAATGATAGTGTCTTCGCGGGGGGGGTTTTAAATAGGTCGAGCCGCAAAATTTTTTGTGAGGTTGGGGGAAAAGGGGCCCCCCACCACCCCCCGGTCCCCCACCTCACCGTCCCGCAGAAAGGGGTCAAAATCGTTCGGGACCGATGGTCCAAAACTACGGTTGGGTCACTTAGACCAGCCGATGATTTAACCCGATCTGCCTTTTGGGTCGGTGGCACGCAAACAATATTTAAGTAAATTTTAAAGAAAAAAGGTGGATTTTAAATTAATTTACGAAACAAAGCTTTAAAAGACATTTCTAACGAACTTATTCCTATTTTTCTTAAATTTGCTTGTGGATATTATATAACATTACATGTTATGTTTTTTTTAGATATTTGAAGATAAAGAAAAGAACACTTTTGAAATCAAATTTGAAAATCCTCAACTAATCGATATGTGCTTATCATTTTCTGTTTAATAACAGTAAATGGTTACTTTTATATGCTTATGGCTTTGAATTGCATTTTCATTTATCATTTGTGAGAGAGTATTGGGAACATTAAGAACTCCAGATAATAATCTTCTGACCTATGCCATAAAGATTGATAATGTATGAGACGTAGTGTCATGGGGAATTTCGTGGACCTTGATCTGGCCTTTGTTGATCAGGTGGCATTAGTAACAGCAACAAGCAGCGCAAAATATCACAATGTGTGGAATTAAACTTTCAAGCTTCGCAAAAAATTTCCATACTAATAACACCGTAAGTGTATGTGTGTGTGTGCAATATTTTGTACTTTTGTGTTTACACTGATTTTAAAACAGACTTTGTTTTTCTTGCACCTTTGGAGAGCTTAGTTGCCAAATACATAGACTTTATAATTATCATGGCTTAATCTTCCAATACATTCAGTAATTTTTAGCAAAAGTTGTTAACGGGAAACAATTTAACACTAATTTTAACTGTCTTAAGCCAGTAAATATCTAAATATGTATACGATCCCAAGTTGTTGTTTTTACAATAGAAGAGAAAATAAAGAAAAAGAGAAAAATATACAACTTTTTGTAGACATATTTATCTATTAAATATATAGAGAAGCAAAAGTCTAAAAAGCCGCAACGTCTGCCTCATGAGAATCGCGAACCGCAGTTTGCCGACCACTGGCCTAGTATTCCATACAAAATGGTAAAAGACACGCTTATCAACTAATTTGTTAAAGCTTAATTCATTACTGGCCATTAAAATTGCTGCACCAGGAAGAAACGCAGAAAAAAATGATATTTATTGGACAAGCATATTATATTAGAAATAACAAGTGATTAAATTTTCAAGAAATTTAGGTGCATAGATCCTGAGAAATCGTCCACCACCAGCCACATCTGGCAGTAATAACAGCACTTATACGCCTGGGCATTGAATCAAACAGAGATTGGATGGCATATACAATTGCATATCAGTACCATACAAGTACAACCATACACCAGATGTTTTCTATTGTTGAAGGATCTGGTGAACGTGCACGCCAGGGCAACAGCCGAACGTTTTCCGTATCAAGGAAGGTCCGTACGATACTGGCAACATGTGGTCGTGCTTTATCCTGCTTAAACGTAGGGTTTCGCAGGAGTCGAATAAAGGGTAGAGCCACGGGTCGTATCACATCAGAAATATAACGTACACTGTTCAAAGTGCCGTCAATGCGAACAAGCGGTGACCAAGACGTGTATCCAATAGCACCCCATACCATTATGCCAGGTGATAGGCCAGTATGACGACGAAGAATGGTCGCTGCAAATGTACGTTCACCACGATGCTACCGAACACGGATGCGACCCTCTTGATGTTGTAAACAGTACCTGGATTAATCTGAAAAAATGAGACGTCTCACCGTTCGTGCTCCAGGTTCGTCATTGATCACACCATTGAAGACGCTCCTGTCTGTTATGCAGTGTCAGTGGTAGCCGCAGCCATGGTATCCAAGCTGAGATTCCATGTTACAACAAACATCGTCGAACTGTTTGTGCAGACACTTATTGTCTTGCAAATGACCCAATTCTTGAGTCAGGGCTCGTGACGTGGCTGCACGATCCATTAAGGCCATGCGGGTAATATGCCTGTGTTCTGGCTGCTAGCGATAGGGTGCCTTTGAGATCCAGCGAGGCATTCCGTATTACCGTCCAGAACCCATCGATTGCATATTCTGCTAACAGTCATTGGATCTGGACCGACGCGAGCAGCAATACTGTGATACGATAAACCACAATTCCGGTACGCTGCAATTCGACCTTTATCAAAGTCAGAAGCGTGCTGGTACGCACTTCTGTTTCTTTATAAACTGTTCTCCAGGTAACAGCATTCAATTGCAATTCGTGTATGAGAAACCGGCTGAACGATTTCCTCATTTAAACACATTGTAGGTGTCTCTACCGGCACCTGCTTTGTCTGAATGAGCCGAAGCGCTAATCATTTGCATATCACAGCATTTCCTTCCTGTTGTTTAAATTTCGGGTCTGTAGCATGTCGTCTTCTTGGTGTTGAAATTTTAATGGGCAGAAGTGTAACTTACATCTATGTTTACATGTCTTTTCAAAGACTACATAGTTAAGTAATCATCCTTTACGTAAGTCACTGTTAAATATTAGTAATTTTTTAAAAAAAATAATTTAACGAATTTTAGTAATATATCATTGTTTATTAAAATCAAGAAAATAATGTAAAAGTCTAATTCTAAGGGAAACAATTAGATACATCTAAATGCTTCAAATTTATACAATCCACGCTTGTGTAACTATTTAGTTAAGAATTATAGCTTGATAATTAAAAAATAAACTTTTATTTTTGTGTTATAAAGAATATTACTTAAAACAAAAATGAAATTAAAAAATAGGTATTTAAATGGGTTTTAAACTTGACTTCAAATTTTTAGAAAATATTTTTACACATTTCATATAACATATAACTGAAGTATTTTATTCATGAAATAGAAAATAGAAAATGTTCGTATAAAAATAATAAAAAGTGAACTAACTAATTGTGTATGTGAAACGCATTGCATATATATATGCACTTATATGCATTAAATGTTAGAGAAGAATATATTAGCTTTACTTGAATCATTTATTAAAAGCTAGTGTTTTGAAGAAAAAAAAATTGCTCATAAACCTTTATGATAAAGCATCCCTTTCTTTAATAAAATATATTTTAAGTGCGTATTAAAATCTTTTATGCGCTGAAAAGCTTTTACGTCATTACTTTAAGGATTATGTTTTTTATACATGAAAAAGTACATTTTTAACTACTTTTGAATTCATTAAAAGGATTAGAAAAAGTATTTCATTTGTATTGCCAAACACGATAAATTTGAAAAGATTAGTTTCAATAAAATAAAAAAGAATACATGAAATTAACAGTGTATTGTAAATACAGATGTAATTTGCAATACATTATTTTATTAACTAATTTTAACATACATTTATTTCGCAATGTGTATTTGTGTGTGAATGAAAAAGAGAGAAATGTTGCTTTAGAATTCAAAACTTTGGAATTAGTTTCTTCATTTTTCTTCAGTCCTATTTATGTGCGTGTCTTTTGTGTGTTTACAGTTTGAGGCTCTTTTATTTTTCTTTGAAGCACAAATGAAGAAATAAAAATTTGTGACTTTCTTTTCCTAAACCTAAACAGCGCCTCCTCTAGTACTGCCAAATTAAACTGTAATTTTTTTTTTCAATGTATTTGTGTTTCCGAAAGACAAACAGATTAAATAAAGTATTTCTTTCTCCTATTTTAGAAAATGATACGGATGAATTATTTGCGATAATTACCAAACAGCAGAAATTTAAATTTGACGCTTGCATTTCTAAGCATTAATCTAATCATAAAAATGCCTTAAATCTTTCGAAGAATTAATCACTTTTGAAAAATCGTTTTCATTTTTAATGCGGCTATGTGAATTTCTACTAAAACTTAAGTATTTGTTTTTCTTTCCATTTTTAAAATTTCTGCTACGTACATCTTTTATTATGAGTACTTAGTAATACATCGAATTAATTTTTTATGGAAATAATTGAAGAGTATAATATTTGACATTCTCGTAAATTATGAAATAAATGAACACTTTTTGGATTATAGATAAAATCTATACGAAATTTGCAAAATTAAATGAAAACGAAGACAAACGTAAGGAAATAAAAAATAAAATCAAACAGTGATAGGTATGAAGTTTGAAGATGAAGAAAACATTTATTAAGCAATTATTTATTAATTCTTTAGCAAACTCATAAGAAGTCCATTATTTCAATTGCTTTATTTCAGTATTTAGAATTCATAGCTATCTGCACCTTTTCATTTACATTTTTCCACAAATATACGTTTTAATTTTAAATTATTTTACTTATATACATTTGATTCATTGAATTTCCAGTCTATCATTTTCTTCTTCGATTCCTGCTACTAGCTCACACTCTCTATATATTTATTTATTTATTTATCTTGGTGGAATTTTCAATCATTAATAAAATACATTTTAAAGCGCTCAGTAGAGCTGAAATTTTATATACTTGATTATTTTGGATAAAAATACAACAATTTAATAATAATTAATAAAAATGAATTTATTAAAACTAATTATTTAAACAATTACAAACACAGCAACGTTAGCATCATTTTTGGCGACGTGTCAAAACTTGAAAAGGTTTTCTTCTCACGTTTTAAAGCATTCAGTTGAACCGAAATTTTATGTACACGATTGTTTTGGATCACAATACGATACTTTAATGATAATAAAAGTTAATGACCACTTAATGTTGTGATTCTGTCATATGTATATACATATTGATATTAATTGTAACTATTTAATAAAAAGTAGCTAAAATTTATAGTATAGTATAGTATAGTATAGTTTTTTTATATTACTTGTTTAATTGAAAAACATTATTTAATAGAAACAAAGTAAAACCCTTTTATTTGAATTTCTAATACTATACGAAATTAAAATAAGTGTTGAAATGTTGAATGAGTGTGTATATGTTTGAAAGCAATAATAACTTTAATCCTTTAAGATGTCCCCAATTTACGATTATGTAAACAAGGAGAGCTAAAATACTCCCATGGTAAAAAGGGAAATAATACTGAAGTATACCCGAGGCTTTTGCTCTACTCTTGAGTAGACATTTCTCGGATCGAAAGTTAAGAGATAAATTTAATTTTATATGCATTAGTCTTACAATGTGTCCCGTGTATGGTTACTTCAAAAAAATAATTTCGAGAAATTAATTATACTTTAATAACTGAGTCTGAAAAAAATATTATGTTTATGTATTTAACTCATAGGAACAGTTTGGGGTTTTGTGGTAGAAAGTTTATATTACAAAATTCACATGGATCTACTCAATCATTGACTTCCTCATAATAATAAGATAAACATATGGTGCTCAAAATGCAATATTTACACACAAATGATATGGGCGGATAATTATAATGAACAGGTAATACTAGTAAAAAAACAAGGATTATTTTTGTGTAAGATAAATAAGGAATGAAGCTCGAAACAAAAGTTTAGTAATGTATAAGAGGTCAAACGGAAAGATCTGTTCGTTTTTAGAGAAAAACAAAATAAGAAATTTTTCATACCTTGAATAAACTTTATTTAATAATGCAATTACCATTATTATTTATGACTTTTTGTCAGCATTATGGCAATCTGTATATCACTTTTATCTATCTATCTATATATATATATATATATATATAGGGAGATAGATGGATAACATCACCAACCATTTTTCTTAGTGCGGTTTTTAAATTATACAATTACTGAAAGTACCTTTTGAATTTAACTTTTGGTTTGATTTCAACAGCGCAAAATGTATTTGTGCTTGAATGTCCCAACTTATTGCACAACATTCTCTTATTCAAGCTCAACTTCGATTAAGAAGGAGGGATGAGGCTTTACAGGTTCACACAATCCAATATGCTTTTCCCTTTACTATGTTTCCATAGGTAATCCACTTTTCACCCCATTTATCATCAATTACAAGAAAGGTTTGATTTGGCTCTATGCAAACGGAGATGCGCATATCATGACTCGATCATTCAAATTCTTCTCCCTTTAATTATGTGGCACATTTCTCGAATATTTTCACACCAATCTTAGTTTCCAAATATGATCCGAAATGGTTTGTTGAGCTGAATCAAGCTTTTCTGGAATATCCGATGTCATCGATCAAAAATGTTCGCCCGAAGTGTGTCTTATCAGAAAGGTCAAAATCTCCTACTTGAATTTTTTCGAACTTTCTTCTAAATGTCCTATTAGAATTTTTATCTTTACCAAACACTTTCAATAAATTTTTATACGTTTCTGTATGATTTCTTCCTTATTCGAATACGTACATAGTACAGTGGCGTAAATGAACTTTATTTGTAGCCATGGGTACACGATCGCATCTCATTTAATACTAAAATATAATGCCTTCATTTGTGAAACCGCCCCCCTTAGGTGACCGTTTCTTTGATTGTCCGCGTGAGCTAGAGGTGTATGGCTTACAAAAGGAATAGACATTTTTAAATTCTTAATGTGACTTTATTAAGAATGAAACTTAAATGTCTAGATAATATTTTTAGGCGAGAATCTACAATGAACAAACACACAGTAATAGTTAAACCGAATCGCGTAACTTAGACCACTGTAAATACTTAATCCCCTAATCTCACTTTTAATAATATTTCAAGTCCTAATATCAAATAATCAATCCTACCTTAATCCAATTTTAGTTTCAATCTTATGAAGAAACGTCTGGGTGCGCGTGCAGTGGTATGCACCTTGACCTAATGGCTTTAATCTTCAAGGTAGCTTCACAATTGGCTGTCAATTATCGCTTGTATTACTTTCACACATAACATTCCCCAAATTGTCATATGACTTACTGAAACTTCTGTTATTTAAAAGCTATCATATTTGCATTTCCTCTTCACATTTCGCTTCTTGGGTTTCGGTTGGAAAAGAGTTGTCATTAATCTTGGTCCTCAAAGAACCCAGAGGCCATGTTTCAGAAAAGACGCATCAGCCCGTCACAATTTTAATTCATCTGCTAGGTCAGTATGTACACATTCAGTGATGAAAAGAAAGAGCCAAATATGCACCCAATGAATATGCGCATACTTGTTGAAACTTATGTAGCTAGAACAAACAGAACGTTTCGATATACCTAATATAAACATAATACAGCTTGAGTCTGTTAGGAAAAATAACTTTCGCATACACAATAAAATATTTTGTTGAAAACACATAAAATAGTTAAATTAAAAGTTATTTTCATCTCACTATCAACTACTTTATTCGAAAAGAAAAGCTTCTTTAGCATCCTATATCGATGGCAGCTGATACTGCCCTATATGTATCAGTAATTCTCCTCTTCCGCTTCTTATTCATTATAGTTCTGGTTATGTAGCAATGTTTAATTGTATTAGAAACAGTTCCTTTACAATGAGTGGTTATCGTTTCAAGCAATGTCCCAAAGTAGCCCAAGAAGATAGTTTAGGGAATTACGCATGAAACCTGATACATAGTGAGAAACAAAATAAGTCCACTGAACATTTTTTACCAATTTACACGGAATTATTTTTAATTTGGTATTATTGTGATTATGACAGGTGTCCAGTAGCGCACACAGGAATTTTTCAAGGGGAGGGGGGGGTCCGGGGTTGAAAGTTCACCATTCTTGAATCATGCTATTTTTGATTTTGTCGATTTTCAGGAACAAAAGACGGTAAAAACTACTATTGAATAAATAATTAGCATTAATTAATAAAATTAATCATTAATAACAAATATTTAATTAAATTTTACGTATTATATACTTAGAATTATAACCAATTAGAAAAAAATCAAAGGCTTTGGGGGAGGTCCGGACCCCCAGGACCCCCTTTGTGTGCGCCACTGCAGGTGTCAAACAGGTTATTTCTCGTCATTTATGCATTCTGATAGAAACAATTTAGAGTACCACTTTCATAATCTTCTTTTTCTTAGTTTTTAGTGAACTCAAGCAAACCAAAGTATTCAAATTTTAATTACCAATTTAATGTTTAAAAATAGTTGTTTCATTTTTTAAGAATCATGTTAGAAAACGAAGCATTTGATTTGGTTCAGGATTAAAACGTCTGGCTTGAATGCACTCCTATTTCTATTAAAATTTGACTTTCCTTCTAAAACATTCTTCAATGCTAATTTAAATTCCTGTCATGGACTCAAAGCCTTCTTATTGCTAAAGTTTGCATCATTATCTGCTAAATGGTAATTTCTTTAGATAGACACTACACAGACATAGATACAGACAAACAGGCAAACTAGTAGAATTTATGATTACCGATCTATATCAAAAAGTTTGATGCAAGTATTAAAATTCAGTTTTCTAAATAAATGATTGAATTACCTGAAAAGAATAAATGACAGAGAAAAACCGCATACAAGTGCATTTATAACGTCAGTAATTTATTTTGAAAGTATTTAGTTTTGTGTTCAAGCAAAACTTCTGTTTTATTATTGAAAATGCAGAATAAATATTCACTCAGCTTTTTTTTTTTTTTAATCAAACTGTTTTTTGTATGATAATCATACAACACAATCAAGTCATTTGAAAATATATACTGATGATTTATGTACTTCGGTATCTTGCATGTTCATATATCTTTTTATGAAATTTTCAATTAATAAGAGGTTAAGTTCATAATAATTTATATGCTTGTAGTTTTAAAAGGGAAAATATGTTTTACTTAGTAAATATTTATACTATTAAAAAAAGAAATATAAAAAATCACCACAAGAAAAATAGGCAAAAGAGCTTATATGTGTTATTTACTAGTATAAAAATTGTATCAGTTATTTTAAACAAGTAAAATTTCTACCTTAGATTTAATATTCATTTGTTTAAATATATACATATTTCGTAATGTTTTAATATTGTATCTTGTATGAATGGGGCAATATGTACTGAAAAATGCATTTAAAATGAAGAGATGTTAAATACTAAAACGAATGATGTAAATTGTATTTATTTTTATCAATTAAATACATTAAAGCCGATAATATTTCTTTTTTTTTAAAAAATATTTGATAAATTATGGAATAATTAGTATTTACTCTAAAATAATATTTATTCTTGGCACACACGCACACAAACATACTATAGTGATGAGATTCCTCGCATATGGGTATAATAATTTTTTACAGTTTATTACATTTAAATTTTGCATTTTCGCCTAAAATGCATATTTAATTTATTTTACATTGTTGTGATATTTTCTACGCATAATATTGTATTGATTTTATTAAAGAACTGTGAAATTTCTATGATAGTAATTATAAACTCAATTATTGATTTATTTCATTATTTAAGCTATTGAATTTCTGTGAAAAAATATAGTTCCAGTTATGTGTTTTAACTTTAATAACTTCAATCACAGTAAAAAAAAGCCCTTTCTTTCAGCATCATATTTTTAAATTGGCCTAAACGAAATTTTTTCATTTAAGTCCTATTGTTACTTCTTAATTTGGGAAATTTACTAATGAAATAAAAATTTCATTTTTATTATTTCAAAACAATACCGTTTGTTATTGGAATATATTTATTACAGTTCGATGAAATAATATTGAAGACAAAATTTCACTAAACTATAATCAAATCTTAAATTAAAATATAATACCAAATGAGATAAAATTTTAGTTATTTTAAAATCAATGGCAGATAAAGAAAATCATGGATGAAAATAATGAATATTTAATTTGCTAATGAAGTTATTTACATATGAATATTGCTTACGTGCTGTAAAAAATGATACTTTGTAAAAGAGAAATTTATATAATAAAAGTAATTTGTTCTTTAAAAACAAATTTTAATAACGAAATTAAAATCAATCTCTATCCTATCCTGTATCGCATGTAATTTCAGTGAAATTCAAAAACGCATTTTTAAGCAAAATTAAGTTTAATAAATAATTTTGCCTACGACTAATATGTATCATAAAATTTCACCTTAATGCAGTTACTAAAGAACATGTTAACCTCTTATTAAATGCATAAACTTATTACATAAAGATACATGATTGTCTATGTAAAACAGTGCTTCTCAAACTTTCAATACTAGCGCTTCAATTTTCAGTCATAATTATCGTTGCGCTTTCCTTTTACAGTAGTAATTTATTGAATGCGATAATGATATACTTTGATGCTAAAGCTACAATATGATTTTATGTATATGACAAGCCCATGGAAGTCTCTAGTAATTACTAAACATATTTTTAATTTAGTATTGATAAATTAATTATCAAATACTTTTGCAGTACTGACACATTTATAAATACATTAAATCAGTGTAAATGTTTATTTTATTTTTTTTGTTATGTCAGATTGTATTTTGTTTTGCTTACTTTCAGTTAATTGATAATTATTTTAATCATTTTATTTTCGACTTTTCGATATGTTCGCGTCCCCCACGAGAGGGTTATCACACCCCTAGTAAGGGTGTCCCACAGTTTGAGAAACGCTGGTTTAAAAGTACTAATTACCGAAATAAATTTAAAAGATTAATAAACTTATTTACAACACATTTATTTTATCAAAAATTGCTTAGACTATTTAAAAATTAAAATAATTTTAATGTTTCCTGAAAAGCATAAATTTATCTTTAATTGAAAATTTTGTGCTTTAATTTTAAAAAAAAACTGCTGCTGTATCCAGTTTTATTCCTAATCATTCCAATTCCTTGCTGATCATGGAAATGTTTAAGTGTACCTCAACAGATTTAACATTTGCCTTTCTAAACTTTGTGACTACAATGTTGGTGGGGAGCAAATTGTTGAACACATCTTATCCCCTCTTTTGTTTAAAATTAAAGAAAGAAAATGCATAAAGGCTAAACCGCATGCTCTTAAAATCAACTGGCCTCCTAATTTTTTTCAGCTTGTCTCAAGTAAAGATTCATTCACATTATTTTGTATCTTCATTAATTTGATTTTGTAATTTTTTCTTTGTTCTTATCTTATAATTTCACTGTTTTGCTTAAGTTACTTCGTTGTCTTGATTTTGTTGCTTAATTGTTTAATTTTGCAATGTACTTGTTTGTCTTTCCATTTACTTCGTAACTTTTGTTTGTTATTTTATCCTTTATTATATTTATATATCTTATTTTATTTGTTTTACTTACTTCTGTAATCCCAAAGTGATACTTGTGGTGTATGGGAACGATTTTATTTGTCTTTAACAACAGCAAATCAGTAAAATTGTTTCAAGAAATGTGCGTGTGCTTTTTTCGTCAATATATGTGAATACATTAAAAATGTCAGAAATTTTACTGTACAAGAGTAACAAATTGTATAAATGTAGACATTGTGAGCTATTCTTAATAACTTAAACAATATTAGAGACATTTACTTATGTTTAACATAATTTATTTTGTATCTACGTTGCTTTTAAAAAGTAAACTCATACACATTCAGAAAATAATCCGAAATAATGCGAATATAATAAATGTACATTTTTCTTTTCAAATATTTCTGTAAGTGCAAAACAAAATTGTTCTAAAATTACTTTATGACAGTTTAAATTGGAATTAAATTGTTAATAAAAACTCAAATTATCCATTATGATTTTTATATCAGAATCAAAAATTAATCTTATCTACTTAAATTTAGAGGTTTAATTTCCTTTTCCCTAAACAAAACTTAATTAAGCTCATAGATTGCAAATAAAGTGACAAATTGCAAAGAATATTATTAAATTAATTGTTTCGTTTAAAATGATTATGCAAATAAGTAATTGCGATTAAATTGTTTAATATTCAGCATCATTGTATAATGAAAAGTGATTTGCATTTTGAGGAAGCGATAAACACTTTAAAATATCTAAAAAAATTCCTCAATAAATATCTTACAAAAAAACTAATGATCATATAATTAATTTAGATTAGAATAAAAAAAGACTAAATATCAATTACTTCAAATCTTTCCAAAAAAGGTAGCTCTGTTTGATTCAATATATTTAAAAAGGCATGCTGAGTAAAATTACAAAAGAGCTAATTTTTAGAACTAGGAATAAGAAAGGAATGAATAAGAAATTAATTAGAAACGGATTATATTTTATCATTTGCAAATTGAATGATTCCTTCAGAGAGGCAGTTAGAGAATTGTGAATGCTATTGAATAAAGGCTGTTTTACTTGCGCTATTTCATCAAAAGATATAAGAGCTATAAAATAATTAAAAAAAAGCAATCACATTTTAAATAATAATATAATGCTTCTCATTTATAATTAAATTTTTATTATTATTACCTGTCCAATGTGATATAAATCAAAAATAATTGTTTAGAACAAAGGAAAATTATACTTAAAAATTTCCTTCCAAAAAAACTCATATTTAATAAATGTAACTCGGAACTCAAAATCAATATTCTATTCTATTGAAATAAAAATGTTTATAATAATAATAATAATAATAATTTATTCAAATATTCTCTCCAGGATTTTACTTAATTCTTAACATTCTTGAGCCCCCAAGTCTCAAGTAATTTTAGTTTTACCAGTCTAACGGGAAATAACCACAATTCTCGCAAACTGCCTCGTTAGCGTTTTGAAAACAAGATGATGCAACCTTGCTTTATCCTCAGATTCTGATTAATCACAAAGGTTTATAACCGAAACCATATGATTTTAAAAGCTTCCCATTGCAAAAACCTATGGCTTAGATTCCCTGAGTGAAAAAAGTATGTGTTTCTATATCACTATGATGTCGGAGCCTCTCTGTGTTGTTTTTCGTCGTCGTTTGCTTTTCTGTGTTTCATGGCATCATTTTTATTTGTTTAAAAGTGGATTTTGAAATACCAAGCCCCCTCATCCTTCAACTTCTGCAACAAATGAAAGAGTTTCCAGCCGAAAAACGTCTCAAGTACAATCTATGACACAAATATATTTTCAAGTATGCTTATATTCTTTACATTAAATAATATTTTACAGACGAGAGTTATAATCATGTGTTGTACTTTTAAATGGTATTTTTCTCGTAAGACTTTTCAAGTTTCTCAAATACAATAAACCACAGTTTTGCTTTATTTAATGTTGAATAAATTAAAGTAAATTATTTTTACACAAGTAGTATCAATTCTGCTTTTTAACTTCCCTTGAAATTTTGAATTTCCTTTTCTTTTTTTAGTTATATTTTTGAAGAGAGAAACTAATATTTAAAGAACTCAAACATTTTTTAAAATCATTTATTTAAATAATGTAGATATTTTACGTTTACTTCCTCGATATCGTTCGAAATAAGAATAAAATAATAGTATAATTAATGCGGTTGAAAAGTTATTAACTGTATTATCATTTATTTAAATATTTATTAAAATTTATATAAATAATAAGGCGTATCTTATTTTTGCATTTTTTGTGTCAAATATTGAATGAAACAAAACTATTAAATAAATAACCCATACAGGTATTTATAAAATTGATTTATAATTTTAAGCTTTGAATTTTGTTTCTTAAACAGCTTGAAAGTAAATTATGTAACACCAAATAAAAATGTTTTTATTTGCTTATATATTTTTTATTTATCGATTCAAATACGTTTTCTTTCTACTCCAGCAATATAAATATATTTTTAAATTTTATTCAAAAAACTTTGTCAAAAATAATGTTTTGCTTGGAGATTTTTAATTAAAAAAAAGTGGAAATAATTAAAAATGGTTAGAACTGAATTAAATTATAATGATATTAAAAACTCTTCTGGTTTCTTTCATATGTTTTTTATCATTCAACCAAAGAAAGCATTCAAAATTCCTACGACATGAAAGCTTAAAGTAAAATAATTGATTTATGTTTCTGTTAATAGACGTTTTTATGTTTAGTTTTGTTTTGAGTAGTTGTTTAATGTATTTATGTAAACAGGAAACACAAGGATTGTTTGCTCTCTTAAGACATTTTCGTTTTGAGCAGTCTGGTACGAAATGCGTGCTTATGTATATTTAAGTCTATCAGATTTTTAGGTACAGCATTTTTTTTTTACATAAGAGTTTTTGAGATTCTTGTTTACAAATACTTAAAAGCATACACACTTGTGAGGAGTGTTTTCTTTTTATTATTTTTATTTAACTTTTTTGAGAACAAAAGAGATTTTATTGTCAATTGATTGTTTTTTTATTTCTTTAACATTGCAGCTCATTTTTAAAATAAAAATGGTGCATTTTTGCATACTCTCTTTTTATTTCATACATAAAAAACTTAAAATCTAAATAAAATTATATTTGAATTATCAAAACAAAATTAAAAAAAAAATGGAATATGCTTATACATTTTGTTTGACTTGTTTTTCCATATCTTCGTATTTTATTGCTCTCATTTTTTGTATTATGAATTCATTGTATTTTAGTTTTTAAGAATAAAATTTTAATCACAACACATATAACAACCCAAACCCCAAATTCAAATCTCTAAACAGCTGGAAAAAGCATACAATTTTTTTCAATTTCTTTTAAAACAATAATTTTTAATTTTTTTTTTTTTTGCACACGTAGTTGAAATATTAAAGCATAAGAACGAACATACCCAATGAGTGAAATATAAAATATAAAAATAAATACTTAATTATATACCGTCTTAAAAATTAAATACTAATCGTTTTTACACTAATTGTTGAGAGAATTGCTTTTAATTGTTTCGTTTATTAAATGCCCCTTAAATGATTATATTGAGGGGTATTTAAAAAATATCGTAGAAATATAAATGGTCTCACATCACACTAAATAAATAAAGCTTATGCGTCTTGTTAAAATATGTAATACTTGAGAAGTAAGTCTAGTTTTTTGACACATGGAACAGAGTGTAAAGTATAAGGAAAAGATATGTTCTATTAAATTAAAAGAGCTTTGTGGAAATTAGAGAATTTAAATATCCGATTCCTCACAAGTATTAACAAAGGAATTCAGTTGCAAAAGTGAATGTAGGAAGAGGAGTTTTGATTAATAATAAAAGTAATATCTTGCAGTTATATTCATTGAGAGTTTTAAGCACAGGCGTAGCCAGCTTCAGGGGGCCCGATATCAAAATTCCTTGGGGGCCCTTTTTGATATAAGAGCCCTGTTAGTGGACAGTACTTACATTTGTTGGTTCCTGTAGCTTAGGGGCGGTAGCTACGCCCCTGGTTTTAAGCAAGTCAACTAGAAGCAATACCATTTAGTATTAACAAAAAAAGCAATATTAAAAAAGCGGAATGAAAATTTCAAAAGTGGGAATTTGTAAACTGTATTTTAATTATAAATACCCCACAAAAAAACAATATATATAATAAGTGAATTCCTATTGTTGTTGTTGTGGCTGACCCCACCTGTCTGACGTAGTCAGAACGAGGCCCACGAAATTCATCGTGGCAATGGGCTGGAAGAACCCCTGTCGTTGGCCAGACCTGGGGCACCATGGGTGACGGGTACGAATTGCTCGGCGAAATTCCCTACGGGACGATGATGGCGACACCACCTATCTCCCCCTCCACGGGGCATGGAACTAAAGGGGAGGAAATTTTTTCCAGTCCCTGCACTCGTATTACCCCAAGACTTTCGGACCCACTGATTAAAGAGCACGTACTCCGGGGTACTCGGAGGGGATTTGGTGGCATCAGCATCGAAACCCCGGCCTTCCGGTCGGGCCGGTCTCTAACCACTAGCACCCCCGGCCAAAGTAAATTCCTATTAGTCAACAAAGAAAATTTGTATTTTAGTTACTCTATTAAATAGTTACAATTAATATAAATATGCATATACATATGACAGAATCACAATATTAAGTGACAAAATAGAAAGCAATTTTCCTTTCCATATATGGGGGGAGGGGGGTGCAGCATTACTTTTTTCTGTGGAATTTATGAAGTTGTAAAGCTCTTTTGAAAGCATTTCACAATTAGTATATTGAGCTTGAGTATGATTCTATGTGGGAAAACAAAACTCTTTAAAACGTGACATTTCCTTTACTGAGCTATATTTTTATGAGTTGTATATATTTTTTTCCTTTAAATCATTATTTTGACTATCTAGATATATTTCATTTCGGTAGTTTTAACTTTAAGTACTATTTTAAACATTGTCCCTTACATGAGTTTCAGAAATTTTACACGAATAACCAACCAATAAATCAGCGACTCATAGGATGTTTATTTGCTAACTGCGGATGACAAACTGGGCTTATAAAGGGCATTCTCCTTTGTAAGCATGAAAGGAATGCTTGGATTCTACACTGACGTAGGAGTGTGGATATTTCCTTGGGGACAACTATTCCAAAATGAAGCTTTGCTTTTCTGAGTTTCCGAAACTCTATACTATGAGAATAGTTAAGTCCGCTTGGGATGCGATGAATACCATTAAATGTTGTCAATACGTGATTAATTAGAAGAGGAACAGAATGTTTTCTTGTTCTTGTTCTTGTTCTTGTAAGAAGTTTCTTTCTAAGCAAGATTTCGGTATGGAAATACTACTTATATGTGCAATTATATAACTACTAACTTTAAAGATATGGTATTCATTAATGAAGTACATCATAAAAATACGCTTTTTATCTTATTCTTATTAAATATCTAAACTAAATGTTTTTAGATATATATATTCGAAACTAAAACACCAGCTATATTTGCGTGTGTTTTTATTATTATTTTCTATGGTAAAGCATAAATTATAAGAAAGAAGTGTGTGTGTTTATAGTTTGTACAGCAAAACCTGAAAAAATGTATTGAATCAACGATTGCATTTCAAAGTAAATCAAATGTTCTTTTTTTTCTTTAAATTCAGGTATATGCTCATATATATCTACTACAAAAGATTACAACAAAAATTGAATCATTTTTTTTGTATGAAAATTAATTAAAAATTGTTATTTTAAATAAGGATGTCTAATCATTCCAGAGTCCTCCATTTTCTATAAACATGAAATATGTTTAAGTTTCCAATGATAGTAATACTATCATAGAGAACAATTACTATAAATTCCAGGTAATCTTTTAAGCTATCGTTTAATTTTTCACAGATAAATGGATTTTCTCGTTTCAGCAAAATTTCAGGTGCTATAATGCTGTAATATTCTTAACAATTAATTATATTAATCTAAGTTGCTCATGTTTCTTAGATATTTCACACAACTTAATTTAAAATAATAATAATAATTTCCGTGTGATATAAAATATTTAATCGCTCTAAAAATCTATAATTTGGTATTAATTTCGTCATACTGGTTTCTTAACTAATTTATTCTATTTTCCCTCTTTATTCTTCATACATTTCTACAACTATACATAAGACTGATTATAAAATGAAACATTTTATTTTTTTTTTCAATTTCTACTAAGAAGTATTGTGATGAATAATTTATTATTTCTAAATTAGGTTATTACTGATAGCCGGGATTAAGCAGTTTGGATTCAAATGGTAACAAATATTATTAGTATGTTAACTTGACTTTAGAAGCTAGTTAAATTAGGTTAAAAAATTTTCAGTATTGTTAAAGCTTCAAAAGAAAATCTAAACTAATTTTCTTAAATTTGAAAAATATTACAAGGACTTCAAACCACTTTATCTCACTTCTAAGTCGAATTAGTTTTAATTAAAACTCGTGCGACGGTTGCTAGCACCTTGAAATAAAAGAAATAAATATTTTCGAGTATCACCGATTAAAAAAAAAACTTTATTCCAACTTTTATTCTAATACATAAACAATCGAACACAAACTAGTGTGTTGGCATTCACAAAATACTAAATAGCAACAGAAAAATAATAATACAATTTTGTTACCAACGTTGCCATCTGAAATTTAAAGTTTGTAGTATGTAATTAAAAATAAAAACAAATAATACATTTTCAACAAGTATTATGATTTGTATTTGTGTGGTTTGAAAATTATTCAGAAAATTTACTTAAGAAGCATACTAAGATTAATAATTTTTTTTAATGACATTTACAATTGAACAATTTTTTAAGACATCTGCAGAGATGTTTTAAGAACAATAGCTGTTGTGTTCTTCCTGAAGGGATGGAATGTAAGTTGCCAAAGCATGAGACAGGTTGAACTTCTACATGATAGATGGCGCTACCACCTATCTACACCTCCACAATTTAGACATGGAACTGGAGGGGAGGTAATATTCTCCAGCCTCCTTCACCCGTGGTTTCTTCTGTGACGCCCACAAGACATTCGAACCCACTGATTTAATGAGCACGTACTCAGAGTGTATTCAGAGGGTATTTGGTGGCATCGGACATCGAAACCAGGCCTTCTGGTCTGAAATCCGATGCTCTAATCACTAAGCTAACTACACAGTTTATTTAAAATATATAAATTAATTAAATAAATGAACGCAAGGAAAATTATATATTCTTTGGTTTGCTAATAAAATAATGTTTACGTTAAATATGTATATATATAAATATATAAAATTATTTTAAGTATTTTAAAAGTGAAATGTGGAGTACTTTTATTTGACGGTGAACGGTTTGGTATGTTTATCAGTTATATTCTATTATAGCGAAGTAACATCATTCAAATTCTTGAAGCAACTACAGCAGCTGAGGGATCATTGTCGCAAACTCGTAGCCGGCTTTGATTCTATCGATGAGTCTTTGTCGCCGAGTCCGATGCTACTAAAAACCCACAATGTGGAGAGGGATCATATCCTTATTAATCTAACAGTAATTGAAAACCTGACATTGGCACGGGGGTCTTAGCTCACAGGTTCCATCCTGCCTACTTAACAGAGGCTCAAAAGTTCAAGGTCAGATTCTAATAGCCCTCATGTTACTCTTCAGTGCAACGTTAATAAAAATTTGATCAGCAAATATTTTGGAAACTAAGCTAATCTCAGAATCGTAACAGTCCATGAGGGCCAAGGCCTAATGTTCCCATCTCAGTTTGCTTGACCTTGGGCACTGAGGTGCATGAGCAGGTGTTCTGGTTAGGTGATCGTCTGACGCGGAACCTCTAGTGTTTAGATACCAAACAAGCTTAGTACTCATTTATCGACCCACTGAAGTAATGTAAGGGAATAGTCGACCTTGCCCAGTCGGGTTTTGAATCCTGGATCTGTGGCGTGGAAAAGCGATACGCTACCACTCAGTCAATGGACTTCAAACGTATTTAATGAATGAAATAACACATATATAGGAATACCTAAAAGACTATACTTAAATACGAGTATCGTATTTTCCTTATATAATCCACCGATTCTGTGTTAAAAAAGTTTCAAATTTCGTTGTGCGTATTATACGTCGCCGCGGATTATCTGAGAAAAATCATTCTCCACCAGAAAAGCTAACAATGAAGTTTTGAAAGAAATGCCGTTTATGTTTTATAAAATAAATAATAGATGACGCTTTCATGACTCGGATGACGTATTTCAGCCATAACTAGTTTTTATCCAATTACATTCAAAAACGAATTTGATTCCTCGAAATGAAAAAATAGTTATTAGTCGCTGGCGCCATTTCCAATTTTCTCTTGACTAGAGCTATTGCGACTTTTGAAAGTTTCATCATGCTGAAGCGAAAGCGTTAAGTTACACTGCAAACTTCAAGTTAAAAGTTATAGAGAAGGTTACCGAAATCGAGAAGCTACAAGGTTTTTCAACGTTGACGAATTGAATATTCGTTTGTGGAGAAAAAAAAGACCACTTTGGAAACTGTGATCGACGTTAAAGTGCCGATCGTCGTGTAAGACCTCACGGGCCAGAATTTGAGAAATAAATAAATAAAAGGATTTTAAGAGAAAGAGACAGTGGGAAAGCAGTCTCGATCTTAATTTTTTTGCTGCTAACTTGCTAAATTAATATATATATATATATATATATATATATATATATATATATATATATTTCCTCGTGGAATGTTTCGTTTAACAACTCAAAACAAAGATGGCAGTAGCAAAGAATTTTTTTTGTTTTATTGAGATTATCGTAAAAAACATATTATCATACATACTTAAAAAGATGTTTCATAATAATTTTTTTTCTGTACAATTTCTTACTTCTATTTTCATTTATATTGTGTATTTTTTGTCTTATATGACACACATTATCGGCAGTTTATATTTTGGATTATTCACCGTAAAAACTGCCGCGGATTATACAATGTCTTTTTTTTTTACTCGAAAAAAACGCCGTTGCGGATTAAATACAGAAAAATACGGTACATTGAGGTTGTTTTAATGTCAGTGGGTTCCAGCGTGTATATACACTTCAAAACAACTTGTGAAATTTTCGAACATCTTAGTTTCTTTTTGCTAGTGATTTGTTATCAATTATTTATTTTTATTCATTAGTTACTTCCTCAGAGTTACTGTAAATTTAACCTTGAGCATGTATAAGGTATTATATGTAATGACAGGTAAATGTTGATTTTTGAACCTAACTAAAACACTTAGGTGAATTTTCAAAAGCTAATCTCTTAAACTGTTTCATCCAATTTTCAACAAATATGTTCGAATTAGTGCCAAAAAATACATAGAAATCCATCATACTTCTTTTATTATATTAAAAAACTGGTTCTACATAATAAAATTTGTTAAGTAATTTTGATGCTTTTTTAAATTAATGCATATTAATCTTCGCTTCGTTTTAGATAATCAGATTAAATATTGTTTGGGATGTGAAATTATTAACCAAATATGGATATATTTGAGCTATTGTCAATTTATAAACAAAATGCACAAAGAAAATATTTAAAGAATTACTTAAGACAATTAAAGTTTCCGGAACCTTTTTAAAGACATATAAATATATTATTTCATTTAATTTGTTTAATATTAAAAACACAGTTATACAATACTTTATATGACTGAAATTAAAAAAAAATAAGTAACTCTTCAAATTCCTCTGTCTCTCCTCTATATTTATAAATTTAAGGGCCTAGATGTTATCTACATACAGGCAGTAAACCTTTATATGTGTCGAGTTTAACTTCTGAAAGAAATTTTTATAAAAACAATTTTAATGAAAACGTCTTGAAATATATTTTGTTTTAAACTAACATTTTATTTTTATAACACGTATGTAAATAAAAATTATCAAAAGTAGCTTATTCCCTTTATCAAATTATAAAAGGATATCACATCGGAGTATTTTTAATCCTTTGAGGTTTATGTTTAGTTTAATCTCGACAAATTTTCTCGCACAGAAAAAGTTTTATACGCGTAATGTGTACTTTTAAAATAATATTTCATGTAACTGTTTTAGAAGCTGAATTAAACTGATGTGAACTGTTTTAAAAATACGCTATAAATTTGTTAAAAAGAGAAAAATACCTAAGCGTTAAAACCACGAAACAGCTCTAAACGGTATTTCTTCACGTAAACGTCAACTCCCATGAAACAACGCATTCTAGAAAATATATATCTGAAAGAAATGAAGTATAAACAAAATAAGAATAAGTCGCGCGAAACACAAATTCCAGCCGTATAAATTACCTAGAATAATTTATTAATATGTAAACTAAGCGGAAAATGTGTTGTTGCACATATCACAGGAATAATTAATGGGCTCAGAGGAATTTAAAACTAACTTCAAAAGAAAACCCTAAGGCTGATGAAATGCTTTTTTTTCTCTGCAAGTACCGATTTTAGTCTTGCATATGCTTTTACCACATGAGATAACATTAAAATATTTTTTCGTAAAGCTGGAAAATCTTGAATTTCGTGAACAGTTATTTTCAAACTGCTGGATGTATTGTAATATTGCCTAACCGTTCAGTCAAATAACAATATTTTTTAGTAATTGTATGATTAATATTGCTTTGTAAAATTCATTCTTGGAAAAGTTATAAAGTTCTGAAATTATTAATTGTTTTCTGTGAACTGAAATAACCATAACGTTTGCTATTCAGATATTGAACCATTAAGATATATAAATAGTTCGAAATTACAATTTTAGAAACCTCTTATTGACATTGTGTCTCACAATTGCATTTTTCCTACGCATCTAAAACTTTTATGAGTTTTGAGTATAAAATATCAGTAAATTTCTCAATAATACATTAAGCCATATCTTGTTTAGAAAATATTCATAATATCGAGTTCCAATAAACCTTCGAATGCAATGCAATTTCGATTCTCCAAAAGTCCTTTTCTGATATATATTTTCCTAATAGTATTCGGAAAAGCGTATTCCGAAAAATAAATTCTGCATTACAAAGATTCCCATTTAAATATGGAATAACTGTAATAGAAAATTTATACGTATTATAAACCTGTTTTAATTTTTTTCGAGGTTGATCAAGAAAAATATATGGATATACAATGTATCTGCTCGTGTTACTATATATATGCTTAAATATATACAGATTTGTCAAAAGTAATTAATATCAAGAAGTCGATGCACTTTGTTATAATATATATCTAAGTGAAATAAATTGTGTTTAAACTTAATTATTAATGATTGTGTAAATTTAATGTAACTTAAACATAATGTAAACTTAATTCACAATTACCGATATATTTGATTTAAAAACTCTCTTCTCACTAAGAAAGTCTGTATTAAAATTTGAAGGGCACTATTAAAATTCGAGAGCCAAGAAATATATGTACGAGGGGTGATACAAAAAAAGGTTACAAGTCGAATAAAAAAATATTTATTAACAATAAACAGAAAATACAAAAGGAAATTAAGATGTATACTTGTCTATCACTTTTCGACATAATCACCAAATCTCTGTTTAGGCGTTTATCAGAACGCAGGACCAAATTTCTTTAATCCGTCTTAGTAGAAATCAAGTCCTTGCACATTGAGGCAGGTCTCTGCGAATATTTTCACAGCACTGTCTGAAGAGAACCGTCTGCCGGATATATGCTACTTCAACCTCGGAAACAGGAAATATTGAATCATTTTGAATCATTTCTTCAACTCGTGCCGTGTTGATTTCTGTCGTTGAAGAACTTGGTCGGCCTCTCGTTGCCATTTGCGGTTTTGACATCCTGATTGAAAAGAGCAAAACCATATCGCTACATGTTGTCTGCTTATTGCTTCTTCACCATAAATTTCCACGATTTGACTGTGAATGTCAGATGCGAACACAATATTTGCCCATAAAAATCGAATTACGGCTCGCACTTCCAAACAAGACCAATTTCCTAAGCGTTTTGCCATTATGAATGTCCTAAAATGTCTGGGAACTTACACTAACTATCCGTACACCCGCTGTATGACAAGTAACGTCATTTGTCTCCACTCTGGAGAAACAAAATTTCTCCACACTATGTAGTATTCAAATGCTTCGGCTTGTAACCTTTTTTCTGATCATCCCTCGTATATAAGGCATATTCTTACAATTTCATTTGATCCTTTAGTTTCTTTTATTAACGTTACACTCTGAAAAATAGACTAGATCATTTAATTTTGAACTTCTGTCAAGCGACAAGGGCGATACCTGAGCTGACACCCCACTGTGTAAGCTTCCACAGCACTTCAACTTTAATGCTAAGCCACAGGAAAGTTAAGCATGGGTCAGACCCTATACACGGCATGGTTTCAGTATCTCCGGGACATGAATCTACGACTCACTGGCCAAATGTTTTTGACCGTGACCACACGGCCATCACGGTCAGTCATATTTTCACAAACCACTGAAGCTCAGAAATACAGTATTTCTCTCTCCTCAATCCGGGAGTGAAAGGAATTTGAAAACTGCTAATTAAATTGCTATTTTAAAGCTGCTAAAAGTTATAATTGCTTTTGCTTTCTTTGTTTTTCCTTAAGTTTGATACTTAAAAAAGAGGAGTTACTAGTGATTAGGGGATAATTAGAAAGCGAGAAAGAAGAGTTCTGGAATTGAAAAAGAAAAAGTCATCCTAACACTACGCACACACACACACAGCCATTACTGAAGAGCGGAAGAAATTGGACAAAGGAATAGATTATCAACCATGGCATAACGTTGAAGGCAAACAGCTGAACAAATAGAATAAAGAATAACCGATTATCCTCTATGTCTGGACATGTAAGGGAGTGTCTAAATTTTATTGAAAGACAAATCATCATGAGATGTAAAATTTTTATGTAGAAATAAGCTGCATTTAACTATATTGTTGAGGTAAGTAATTGTTATAGCCTGAATTTGAGGTGACCCTGAATTTCCTCCTTGTGTATTTAAAAGGCAAAGCTGATCACATGTAATGTGATTTTACTTCTAATCGCTTCCAAATTAAGCATTAATTGATGTATCTAGTGTAATACCCAGATACGCTAGTTTTATTTAATAGTTCATTAATAGTTATTGGCTATATATTATGCCTTATTAATGGCTTACATCTATAGTTTTCTTTCAATATCATTCAGAATGTGATTAAAGCGTTATTTCCATATTATTATTTGTCCAGGGGTTATTTTTATTCGTTGTAGCTATTTGAATCCTAATTTATTTATCTTCTACCTATATTTTACAGATAATACCTAAAACTTCATTTGTATGCTCGTTTTTATCTTGGTTTCAAATGTATTAAGAAAATATGCACACATAAATGGGTTTTTCATTGCATTATTTGGCGCAAAGCTTAAAGTTAAAGTTTAGGTTGAAAAAGATTTAAATCAAAGATAAACTCTACGTAATAATTCATACGATAACGTAATACTTAGCTATTTTTTTGTAGTTCAAATTTGATGCGCTAAATTAAGCATTGCTTTCAAAGAAAAATAACTTTTTAATGTCAACGATCTTTTAAACTTCAGTAAAAAATTTTCGTTATTTTTTTATAAACTACATTTTTTCTGACAATTTCGAACTCGCCCAAAGATATTTATTTTTTTTTGAATTTTTTTATAAATTTCTACAACCTCTATTTTAAATGTATCGTTTTCCACATTCATCCTTGCTAATTATTACACTGTATGAATTTTTATTTAACGTAATCAGGAAGTATAATGCATGACTTTAAAGAAAAAAATTTACAATTGTATAGCTCGACACTGACGACTTACTTCTTTTGAAGACTAAATTATCCGGTGATTTTGAAATGTGTTCTAGTTTCTTTAAATTTCCTCTCACTCATGATTGTGAGCACTAGCACATAGCTGACATTTTACAAAACAATTCAAATATAAAATGCATCATTTTCTTGAGAAATGCCGCTTGTAGCATCAAAATAACATTTTAAAAATTCCCTGAAGACAATGAAAACAGTTTTCAAATATTAATATTATATATATATATATATATATATATATATATATATATATATATATATATATATATATATATATATATATATATATATATATATATATATATATATATATATATATATATATATATGTAATATATAAAGAGATAGAGAGAGATTATCTTATATAAATCGAATTATAAATGAGAGGAAAGCCAATCCCTATATTTATTCCAAAAGAGGGTTTGAGATAAAAATAGACACTCCGCTTTTCACAAAAACAGTTTCAAGAATCTTCCATTTTTCTTGAAATAATAATGTGTTCTGTGAAGGCATTGCAT
Organism: Trichonephila inaurata madagascariensis; assembly: GCA_019973955.1. Classification (NCBI taxonomy): domain Eukaryota; kingdom Metazoa; phylum Arthropoda; class Arachnida; order Araneae; family Nephilidae; genus Trichonephila; species Trichonephila inaurata. Next base: position 51,883 of record BMAV01010137.1, on the reverse strand, counting down.
TTCATTGCTCTTATTTCTTGGAAGGATTCGAAATATCACAATGCCTTTCTTGTTCGTTATTTCATGGGAACACTGCACTAAAATGAATCAACCCTTCTAGGTTGTGCGTTCTGAAAACATTTTTCTTCTTTTTCGATTCTTCAGCATTGAAATAATTTGCATAGTTAATGCATTTGACATTTTTCTATTGAAGGCATCTGCAACTAACTCATATGATTTTTTATCAACATTCTACATTATGTTTCAATCTTAATATATACATATATATATATATATATATATAGCATTAGAATTTTTTAAAAACATATTTAGCCTTAATAATTGGAATATAGATTGATTAAACTGTATGTTTTAGATTTTTCTTACCATCTACACAGTCATAATCTGCTCTTGATGATCTTCGAAAAAATATAACATGTTACTCAGAGTACAATATTTGATACTTAACCAATGTTAAATTTACAAAAAAACTCACTGGTGTTCAAAATTAAGAGAATTTACTTATGTAACCAAATTCGTCGAAGTGTACTGAGCGAAAATAGATCGAATATACTTCCGAACAAAGATGTAAATTTTTTATGTCGATCACTTAAGCATATACGTGCGTAAGAGCTACATATTTAAAGCGAAATGATTTCTAAGGGCACGTCTATATTTTTCTGAGATATTGGTTTGCTCTTTTCATAGATTTTTTGTGAATCTTTTATTTGTTCTTTATTTAAGATATTAAATAGCAAACAATTAAACGAAGTAACCACTAATAGATTGAGCTGGGTAATCGCTTCGAGACTTGAGACTTTATTAGTGATCCGATGTTCCTACAGATCATGGGATTACAACCAGAGTAAATGCCTCAACTAAAATTAAAGTCTGATTGTATAGTGGTAGCCCAATTTTATTTAGAATAACGGCACACTGAAAACTAACATTCTAAAACAATGTAAAAATGGTACTTATTTGAGTGAGAGGAGGATGGAGTTAGGAGACCTGGGAGGGTGATTCTGGGAGACAGAGCCTCTAGAAGTTCGGGTGCGTTCCATTTTATTCTCAACCCCATCACGCCGAAATCCTGGAGCCGGACTAGTTACTGTCCTTTGAATTGTGTATATAATTGGACAATCTCATCGCGCAATGCTAAATTCATGAAATTTATGCGTTCACTGAACTCAGAAAAGCGCTGGAATCCCTTGACACTCCCCACCGAAGGAATTTCACCACATCCGGTCAAGGGGGGACTTGTATATAAATTGCTGGAAAATGAGGGACCCTTTCCAGCCTTTCCAGCCTCCCATCACTAGAGACTTTATCAGATTTATGTGCAGTTTATGCGGACTCGCTAGACAGATTAGTTTCGTGAAACAAGATCTAATCAAAGTCACTGAAATGGCCCGACAAGAAATGAATATCGTTATTTATACAATACAATGGAATTTAATAAGAGGGCAACAGCTGGGAGGTGAAATTCATGGGGACTTAGGGTTCCATTTCAAGTATAACTGTTTCTAAAAAGCTTCATAAAATAGGTCTGTTTGTAAGGCATGCTGTGTTTTTGTTCTCCCACATGTGTGCACAAAAGATATTGCTTAGCACTTGCGGAAGGCATCTACATTGCAGCAGAGATAATTAAAGACGATTCTATCGACTAATGTGAATTAAAGTTCAACTTTACATATGATTTTTGAAGTATCTTTTTTAGTCCAGAGGAACCTGGTTCTTAACGCATACCCTCAAGAATCTTGGAAAGATAGTCTGGAAAGGCACCATATTTGTCGGGCACATATGTTTCCATATATTTTAGGAGGGTCTTTGGAAATGCTATGAGGTTATTGGGAGGAAATCTCTTGGAGCCTTATATTTGCCTTTCCAATGTTGTAGCTCTCCCGGATGTAACTTTTATAGATAAAATGCTTATCAACATAGGATTCATCTATCTGACCAATATCTGGAAATTGAGGATATACTTTTAATTGAGTGTGCAATCAGATTTCCGAACTTAGCCCTGTAGAGCATGTTTGAGATGATCTAGAGAGGGCAGTACCAACTCGTCTTCTCTTTCGGATAACCTTCCGGTTGATTGATTGAATATTAACGTCTCACTGTTCAGCTACACGAGGGCTTTTGGTGATGGACCACGTAATTTTGAACCATGGTCAAGTGACGTGGACGACACCTGAGCTGGCACCTCCCTCTCCTAATTACCACACCAATGGGAGGACGTTTCAGCTCTCGACAGATTTAGCGTACACCGCTGCCCTACACAGCGGGTCTTTAGTGGCACTGAGCTCGAACTTGTGTCAAAGAAAGCCACGATCCGATACCAATACCACTCGGCTACCGCAGCCACGCATAACCTTCCGGACTTGAAAGCAAAGTTTCTGAAGGAGTGATGCCGATTGCTCCAGGGCGGATAAAATCTCTCATTTCCAACATGATTCAATATGAGAGAGCTATGTATCTATAACAAGGGACCTATTTGTTGTTTTATCTTGTTACTTTCCTTTTGAAATTCTCTGATTTGAAGAGCCATTCACAGAATTATGCGCGAGTAGCATTACAATACTTTATTAATAGATATAGTGAATCAAAACAAAAGAACCCAAATTATTTGAACACCAGTATATTTTGTTTCTTATTAATATTTGATTGATGGAGTAGAAAGCTCCTGCAATTGTAAACTATCTGTAGATATAACATAGCAGTGTCTATTTTATAAATTCATTTTGTTCATTATATATTTTGTCAATAATATTGAACTTACAATAAATGTATGCATAAATAAGTTTAATTGGATGTTGTACATGTACATGTTTGTTTTTTATTTTGATCTCTACTGTAATACATTTTATTTTCAAAAAAAGGCATTTTCATTTCTAATGAGCTTGTCATAGGTATTAAATGATTCTGTTCACTTAAACAATATTTTTATTCTGAATACTGTATCAAAAGATTCTTCAACAAATCAAAAATAAGATTATTAACCACTTGAAGTTTTTATACCAATCTCAAATTTTTTTTGACTTGTTGCTGCACTTTTGAAAGTATATCAGTAAAATAATTAATAACAGTTAATATTCAAATATATTGGACATTAAAAGATGGATCAAAAGATTCTGATTGAGGTAATAAAAAAGAAATACAGTTTTTTTTAGTAAATGCGTGATTTATTTCTGAAATAACTCCTCCCGAGTTTCATAAAGCCTACGTTTCTACTAATAAGCATGAAATTACGCATTATAAAAATATTAAAAAAATTCAGGGTGTTAAATTTTTGAGGTCTGAATATAAACAATTTTCAAACAAGTATAATTCATTTAAAATTAAATTTAATGATTCGAACTTTTACACATTATTTAAAAAAGAATGTTAAAAAAGTATAAAATGTTAAAATATATTCATAATTTTAAAAATCATAACAATATGAAAATTCTATGATAAATATTAAGTATTTTTTGTGTTGGCACGTATTTTAAAAATAGTAGCATCTGATGTATAAAAATTTATAGAATTATAAAATGCATCATACTCTTTTAAGTCTAAAATAATTTTAGTATTATATGTATTTTGTATTTCAAACTATTTGTAAAACATTACAATTTTTTAAATATTTTTAAAAAATGTATTTTTTTATTTATTAAAATATGTAAGATATGATTCTATTTATATAAAAATAGCTACAGTGTAATGAGAATACATTTAACTTTATTATTCAACTTATAGCTAGTAATTAAAGCTACTATTTTAGAAAATGCAAAGGCAACGCAAAAAATACTTAATATTTATCATAGAATTTTCATATGCTTATGATTTTTAAAATTATGATTATATTTTAAACATTTTATACTTTTCTGAAACTCCATTCTTTTATAAATAATGTGTAAAAGATTCGAATCATTTAATTTAAATAAAAGAATTATACCTGTTTTTGAAAAATTGCTTTTATATTTTCAGACCTCTAGAAAAATTTAACACCCCTGAGACCCCTTAATTCAAAAAGTGAACAAAATAAATTCTTATGTTTAATATACCATAAACATGCATTTGCATTTTTTTTCAGAAAAATGGCACGAAGAAAGGTCTAAGAAAGTTGTCGTTTCTAATGTGGACACAAGTGCTACTATAGCTGGTCTAAAGCCTGTAACTACATATCATATCCACGTGACTGCTAGAAATGCTATTGGTCAAAGTCTTCCCAGTCTCCGATTTAACTGTTACGACCAAAGCAGAAGGTAAACTTTTATTATAATTTATCAGTGAGCTTTTGACTGTTGTAAATGTGAATTTTATCGCAATTACAGTTATTTTTTCCTGTAAATTATAGAAATTTCTCCTTTAAAGAATAAATTTAAAATTCATTTTTTATTTAAAAATGTAGAATATCTCTGTTTTTTTTTGTCTAATTTTCCTATTTTAGTTTATTTCTAGTTTTTTTTTAGAAAAAAAAACTAGAATTTCATTTCAGTAATTTATTTTGACTGCTTCAGTTAGATATAAAGTTATATCTTAAATATAAAGTGGTAAATTTTATTAGATTGAGGATAAAGTTCTGATGTGTACATTAGATTGAAAAGTATCAGGACATACTTAAGGTATCCGACTACGTTCGGAACCGTGATTTTGCAAAAGCGTATAAATGGATAATATTTATTATATTTAGTGTCACTTAGATAAGAATACATTTATAAAACTGTTTTAAGAATATTATTACAATAAAAACTATTTATATACATTATTTCGGAAAAAATTAACTTAGAATAGCTTTTTTTAAAAATGTTCTCCTTTTGTGAAAAATGCTTCTATTATAATAATATTTTGCCTGTTCAGATCTCTGTACAAAAGCTCAACTAGAATTTTTGAAATATATAACTTACAAGTGGGTTTATCCATGTTTTATGACAACAGAGGGGAGAAATTTTAAGAAAAAACCACCGATAATTATTTCAATGGGTTGCAACTCTGAAAATAATGTGAATTTTTCAAAAGTCATAGTTGAGCCTCTGTACAGAGGTCTGAACTATATATAGGCAAAATATTATTATAATAGAAGAATTTTTCACAAAAGGAGAACATTTTGAAAAATAGAAGTTATTCTAAGTTAATTTTTTACGGAATAATTGTATTTAAATAATTTTTTTGTGTCATAATGTCCTTAAAACAATTTTATGCATGTATTCTAAACTAAGTGATACTAAATATCATGAAAATTATCCATTTATGCGCTTTTTTAAAATCATGGTTCCGAACGTAGTCGGATACCTTAATCGAGATAGATTCTAAGAGTGACGTCGAGTTTTTAGTTCCCAGTGCAAAATAAAAAACTCGACTGTGTGTACAATCATAATTCATTAAGAATAAGATTAAGAAAGTAACTTGTGGGAGCTCGCTATTTTCATAGTCAGTCGTAATTTTAAAACTAGAAAATGACAATGAGAAAAAAAACACACAAAATAAGTAATTTTAAGTGTGTTGTAGTAATTAGTTACCGCTAAAAATAGAATATTTTGTCGTAAAATGTCTGCAATACTAGGAGTAATTACCTTGTTCTACTGTTTATGATGTTATCGTAAATTGGGAAAGTACAGGATGCTACAACTGTGTAACTACCGTATCTGATAGACTCTGCCGTTAAATAGACAGGGACCAAAAAGCACTCAAGGGAACTGTAAAAGTCAGTCATGAAGATTTCGTAAAAACTTTCAAAATGCCTCTTAATGCAACATCAGCACAATTACAATTCGTCAGGAACTTCGAACTCTTGGTTTTCGTAGTACTTCTTATAAATGAAACAATATTGCTACCAATGTCAAACGTTTCTTGCAGTGGAACAAACGCCAGCAATGCTTATACCTTGAGCAATGGTTATAGAGCAACAAAACAAGGATACTAAAAGACAGTCAAAAAACAAAATCTAATTATGCAGATTTTCAGAACAACTTTCTCACGGAGTGTATATTTCACAACAAGTTCAATTTGGGATGAGGACAATGCTTTGGAGCTGTTTTCTATAACTTTAAGTGGATCATTTGGGTCATGAGCAATGAAAAATGAATTCTTGCAAATATATGTTATAAGATTTCGCATTGCCTTCACTATAGAAATAAATCGAGAGGATCTATCAGTAAGAAGTTTTCTGTTCATATTGTTCATACTTTCCTACGATAAACATATAAGGGTAGTTTTCCGAGTTGGATATTCAGGAATTAGTTGTTTTTGCTCAAACTTTAGACCTGAACAACACCTACGTGGTATAAAAAAAATAACAACTATGATTTAGGCAACAATGCTTAAAACAGATGACATAATTTGCCAATAGTCTTCTACAAGAATAGCGTGCAACTCTTCATCAACATTGCAAAAACTATTGGACACCCTTCTCCACAGATTAACAAAATTTAGTGCAGAAAATTTGGCATAGACCTGCACTATTTTTGACATATATGGGGAAGTAAAACGTACAGGTGTCCGGATACTTTGTCACATAATGGACACACACACCAACATACATACTTTTGAATCAATTGATTTGCTTTTGATACTTAAAAATTACTTCTTTGTAATGTAAAATATAAATTATATTTTTTAAGGAAATAAATAGTTCTTTTAAAATTTATCATATTTTCCTTTTCAACATTGTTATTAGCGTAAGTATAAACAATATAAATAAGTTTCTTAATTGTATGTTTCTTTGAATATTAAAATTTCATTTCTTGCATACTGCGTTAATTTTATTCATGTGTAAAATGATTTATATAAAGCTTCAAAATGTTTGTCAAATTGTTTTTTTTCCCAAACTATATTTTTCTAATTTTAACTTAATTTTTTTGTACTTTTTTTTATCAATTACTTATATTTATCTGTACAGTTTTTAAAACATTTACGAGCGTATAATGTTTGAAAAAAAATAAGGGATTGTAAAGGTATTTTAATTTCATTAAATGTTAGGGAAATTAAAAGAAATAACTTGTCTTTAATTAAATTGTGTCAGAATTCTATCCAAATTTTGAATTAAATACAACATGTTCTTATTTGGAAGTCACTAAAATTGCAATTTATTAAATTAAATATGCATACTTTATATTATTTTAAATATTTTTTTGAGCGATAAATACCATACAAATGCAAATGTAGTTATATTTTAATATTGAAATAAAACTATACAATCAATTTAATCTTCTTTTATTTAATGTTGGATAAAGAAGTAGTGTTTTGACAAAAGATATTTCGAAAACTTTATTTTTTAAAAAGATCAAAGCAGTTTCATTAATTTTATACACTACACAAAAATTTAAGAACTTTCACATAAAACTCATGGCAGCTACAATTCCTTTGCATCTTTTTCTTCCAATAATCTTAAAATTTTACGATGCTGTGATTAAACTGGAAGATTAAACCCCAATTAAAATAGGGACTTTTACATTTTATTCCCTTACATTTGATTAGAAACCAGATCACGTGTGCTTCGAGTGCAAACGAAATTCCCTTTCTGCTGTCTCAAACTCAAGGAAAACACGGCTTAAAAATTGTTAAACAACTTATACATCTAATTAAACTAATTGTTAAATAAAACGTAAACGCGTCGCATTCGAATCGGGATGATGGTACTAGAGCGAAAGGAAATGGAATGAGAGGGAAAAAAATGTATATATCACTTGCACGACTGATTGTAGCTGATCTCTTTTAAACAAAACGAAACAAAAGTGTCCAATGCTAATTTCGAAACTCTGGCGAAGTAATAAAAAGACGCTACTTTTACTCCCTTGTAGCAATTTCCAAGAATAAATACAACAGCAGATAAAAAAAAGGGAGGGAACATTTTCAATTTCGCTCCCTACTGAACATCGAATGCTCTGCGAGTTCTCGTTACTATGGTAACGTCACGTGCCTTATCTTTTCCATGGAGATGAAACTTTAGGCATGGATTAGGAAAAGTAAGGAAAATATTTGCTATCTGGGAGAAAGGGGTGGGTGCGAAGGTGCAGTACTTCCCTATTTTATGCCAGTGATAAATATTGGGCTTTATGCGACCCCGTCGATGTGTATAAAATGCGAGGTCGTACATTGAAAAAAGACCCTTTTTTTCTTATTCCACTGAAATGAAAATAATTTATCGTTATTGTCGTAAACTGATTCGTTTTAACAGTTTTATTTGGGTCGTACCCTTTTTTGAAGAATGCTCTGAAGGATAAATGGTTATGGGAGGGCTTTAAATTTACCATTTCAGGTTTATGTCTCTTCACAAATGCTGGAACATAATTCATTGAAAGTTTGACTTGCTGCGCAATATTCAACTCGTGTGAGCTTTCACGGTTTATTATATTCATTTTTGTGACAAGTTTATATTTGTGTGTCATTGATTCCAAAACTTCGCTTACAATTTCTTACCGTAATCTTTTTGATTTTTTCCTCTACAGAATTTTACGTGATACTGCATATGAATTTATAACTTAAAAATAGTCAAATTTTAGTGGAAAAGTTTAACAGGATATAGATTGAACTGCCGGAAAAATTTTCTCTCGATGTTACGCAATGTTGGCTATACATTTGCAAAAGAAAAAAAAAATTAGATAAATATTTTTAAAATATAAAATTAATTAATGTCAATATTGTATTATAGGAAAGACGTGTCATGAATAAAATTCAAATTCAAATGAAATTATTATAAAAAATAAAACAAAAATAGCCTTTTTCAATATTTGGAAAAAATTTGTATAATTAAAATTATTCAATTCATTCAAAACATTCAATATATTTTTTGAATATTCTAAGTAAATTATGAAAAAAGATTAATTTTTGCAAAGAATTTCTATATTTTTAATCGATTTTTTCATAAATTCAATTGTAAAATTAAAATCTTAATTAGCATAAACAATATTCTAAGAAATTCTTATATTGGATCGTTTTAGATTATGTAAGTTTCATTTGTACAGAACATGCTCTATGTCAAATTGTCGAATTTTTACTGATGGCATATAAAAGTATAAAAGTAAATATTCTTTATCTCCTGTCGGCTTCTTGACTTAAAGATAACGTGCCTCTTAAGCCGACGGTTGTGGGCTCGAACCTAGGTAAAGTAGATACATTTTCCTGATGTGAAAAACGAAGGTACGCATGTCATATGATACATGTGGCATGTAAAAGGTCCATTGAGTATCAGTTTGGCTCTAGTGCTCTAGGCAAAATTAAATCACGGCAATATTTAGCATCCGATATGATTATGAATTAGATCAATTCAAGCGACAAAAATTTGGTAACGGGAGCCGCCACTAAATTTTGCTACGAATGAAATGACTCTCGTACTTGGGGACTTGTCTTGTCTACAAGGTCTGTCTTGTCTACAAAGGTCTGTCTTGTCTGCCAAGATGCCGCCCTTTTGAAAGATTTTTATCTTCTGTATGTACATATTCGGGTTTGCTTAAATATATTTCTGTTAATTTTTTACTATGTAATAAAAAAATTTATCATTGAAAGATATACATCTAAATCAAATATATCTTCGAAAAATATACTTCTAAATCAAAGTTATCATTGAAAGATATACAAATATTTATATTTATGTTTTGTGACTAATTCGGTTTCTGAAGAAGAATGTAGACCTTTCGAATGGTTTTTCTTATCCAATTATTCGATTTTTTTAAAAAAATTTCTGTTTGAATAAGGCAGTGATTAGTTTAACATTCAATATGCAGCTTTAAGCCTTATATACAATTTTGAAAATATTATTTAGTGTAATTGAAACAGATTTAAAAAATATTTTCATATAATTGATACGATAGCAGCAGCTTGTTTGAAATCTAAAGAAAAATATGTTATTTATTATAAAATTAATTGATTAGTACATTTGTGCTTCTATTTACAAATTTTACATTTCACTTACAACAAAAATCATTAGTATAAGGAATATGTTTTTCTTTTACTTAAATTATAATAGTAATCGTTTGTAGTATGAATTGAAAATAAAATTATTTTAAAATATATTATTTATTTATTTTCTTTTTGTTTCAAGTAAATGAATTGAAAACATTTTGAATAATATATTTTCTCGGATATTTTCTTTACGTGGGTTTTCCTTTGAGTTTGTTTACCACTTTCTTATTTGGAGAAATGATAAGATAAATATTGACTAAGTAAATATTGTATCTAAGAATACTTTTTTTAAAAAAATAATATGTAATATTTCATTTTAAAATACGGTGCAGGCATATACTGCATGTACAAAATGTTATTTTCCTTAAGTAAATACAACGGGTTAGAAGACTTGTTTGAAAAGAACAATCTTTGAGTGTTATTTATTAAAACATAGCATGAATTCTGTGTGAGCTACTAACTTAGCAGACATTTACAAAATGAATTCCTATTTTTGCAATAAATTTCTTAAGAGGACTTAGTACCTTTGAACAACTTTCTTTATTTATGTATTTAAAAATTATATTTTAGTATTTTATATAATGTTTCTATTCACGAAAATACTACGAGATGAAATTTTTCACATATTATTCACACAATTTTAAAAATTTAAGTTTTTTTGAAGAAAATTTTTAAAATTTTAAAATTTTACTCCTTTTGTAAATATTAATTTTTAGACCTGAATTTTCGTAATATTTTTATAGATGTTCTAAGCAACTTTAGGGATTGATTTTAGAATAACTTAATTCCTTTTTGAGAGAAAAAAATAAAATGTTGATATGCATGCTAAAAATCAACGAAAAAGCCAATATCTCTTACATTTTAATTTTTTTAAAAAAAGTATTCAGTTTAGAGCAAAACGGATTGCTAATTTTATTACATGCTTTATATATAACATGCAGGAAAAAATTGGAAGTGATTGGTAAATAATTGTGGAAGGAGTAGCGTTTTGAGTGCACTAATGCTTCCAAAAACACAAACTGAGAAAAACCACTTTAAAGTTTATATTTCTGAAAAAATAATTATAATAAGCTTAAATAAACTTAAAATACCACTTTAAGATATTAATTATACACTTTCCTTTAAAATAATTGCATTTTCATATTTTTCCACAACCAATACATTTTTATAAAAGATCAATTTTTCGAGAGTATTAATTACACAAGAAAATTCAAGAAAAATGTTTAAAATTTTTTTTTCTGCCACGACAGAAATTTCAATTTTTTTTTCTTCTTATAATATTGAAGTATCACATTTGTATAAAAAAAATATCAAAAACAAGAACTGAAATTATAAAATTATTAATATAAAATACCTTAATTCAGAAATTTTGCGTGCACACATTTCACAAAGAAAAAAAATGATTGTATTGTATTGCCTCGGTAATATTCTGCTTTATATATTACACATTTTTTTAAATGTTATTATTTATCTTTATAAAATAGTTTTTTTTTTTATCAAAACTCATTTTTTAGCTTTTTTTTCTGAAAAGGGTACGGAGCTAATTTACCTAATTTGTTTTCAAATGATGTTTTTTTCACCTTCTAACTTTCCGACATGCACAAGTGATATATCAATCAAAAGATAATAATACAAAGAATAAGATTAAATTTAAAAAAAAAAAACGATAGGTCTGTCATTTTTGGGGTACCAAGTCACCTTAAGACACCCAGAAGGAAATTTTTAGGTTAACTCTTCCTCGATATCCAAGGATGCATCATCATAGTTTCTGTTATTCCTACCATTGACAAAAATAAATAAATAAGTAAAAATAAAGACTAAAATACATTTTAAAATAAGAATTTTCTATCGAAATTCCAACTTGTTTTTTCTGTTCAAGTGAGAGATAAAATTGTTCTTCATATGATTTTCAAATATGCCTTTATATTACGAAGTGAATGTTCATACTTCAAAAAATTAAAGGGAAAAACTATTAACATTTTGGAAAAGATTGTAGTGTAATAAATCGAAATGTTATAACAAAGACAATAGAAAGAATGAAATGTTTTTAAAAAAATTGGGAGGAAAATAAAATAAATATATATTTTCTATCTTTTCACGTTGTGAATTAAGTACACGTTTGTTGTGGCTAATGCCACCTGTCTGACATAGTCAAATCGAAGTCCACGAAATTCATCGTAGCAAGGGGCAAGAAGTACGCCTGTCGTTGGCCGTGAGCACCATACAGGTGACAGTACGAATTAGTTTGTCGAAATTTCCCGAAGGGACGATAGATGGCGACACTACCTATTTATTTCTCCACAATTTAGACATGGAACTAAAGGCGAGGGAAATATCCTCCAGTTCCCTGCACTCGTGGTTCAGCCCACAAGACTTTCGGACCCACTCATTTAACGAGCACGTACTCCGTGTGTACGTGTACTGGGAGGGTATTTGGTGGCAGGGCATCGAACCCAGGCCTTCCGGTCTGGAGTTCGATGCTCTAACCACTAGGCTACCCACGGCCCTAAGTACATGGTAGATAGGAGTAACCTCTTAGCAGGTGATGGTTAAATAATCTCTTAGAAAGATGGAAATTGTAGCCAATGTTTTTTTCCTATTCTATGCAAATTTTCTTTGTTAAATATTTTATTAAATTCTGAGATATATAAGTATACTAGAGCTAATATTATTGTTGGTTTCAGCTAACAGCGTAATCGATTTTATTTCTAAAAAGAGAAATTTTTCCCGTCTCGGCTTAGTCTTCACATTGGCGTGATATTGAAGTTAGGTTCTTACACAGTTTCGTCCTCCTCCCTTGACAGTGGTTCGAACTTACGATATTCATCGCCAAAATAGCCATTTTGTTGATTCTAGATGTAAAATTCGTAACCAATTAAGGAAAAATAGAATGAAAAGAAATTTGATACCATCTATATAAGGTTGCATTTACTTTTTCTATTATCTCAGTTTCGATGTATAAAGAACAATGCATTTTAGTTTAGTAGGTAGCATACACATTTCAATTTTGAAATGTTCTTCACTTAATTGAATAGTTAATCTATTACTTTTTTTAAGAAAAAAGAAATCAAAAAGCAGACTAAATTGCATGATTACAGATATTCAGGCTACAGGTTTTAGCAGAAACTTTTCTGTTTCCCTTGTTAAAAGTTGAAAAGATTTTTATGAAGACGTAGTCTTGGTTATTTTCTTTGTGGTCGATCTTCACAGTGCTTATACTTCCTACACTCTAGGTTAACCAGATTTATCACTAGAAAAAAAATTGGAAATAGTTATCCATCAAAGACAAGAAAAACTATTTAAATTAAAGCATTTTATGCTTATTTAATATCGCTTTTGTTTAGAAACTGTTGACATTTAACAATGAGTCTGTGCTGGTAATTTATTCTAAGAGATAACATTTTATTAAATTTTTTTAATATTCTATTTCCAATTCAAACTTTTCTTAAAAAGAACAATTATATGTCATAGTTTTAATGTTCAATAGAAAAACATAAAATAATCTTCTAATACTTTGAGGTTGAATTTGAAATTCACACAAATAACAAAGAAATATTACCTTTACATGAAAATATAATCCTCTTAGTAACAGTTCCCCCCTTATTTTTTCCTGGTTCTATTTAAAAAAATATATATATATATATATATATACAATTTTTTTTTTATGTTTTGTTCAAATTTTTGTAATATCTTGTTCAAATAAGTATAGTTTATTAAGCTTTTACTTCACATTTTAAATCACGATTGGTTCTCTAATGATGAGCTAATTGTTAATTTTTATAATTATTTAAGATCAATTTTTTTTCAAAACTCCCAAATTGTGTTTCTTTTCCCATGAATTTTACATATAAGCATATGAGGGAACAAAAATAATATTGAATTTCATATTAATAAATAAAGTAACACAAATTTGATAATTTCCGTAAAAAGTAATGATCCAATAGTATATGTAATAAACGATTTTTATTTAAAAAAAAATATTCGAAATGATATACATGTGGTCCAATAATAGTAAACTGCGTTAAAAAAAAGCAATTTTGTCGATTGATCTCTTAAGACAAAAATCCAAAAGGTGTAATTTTTTGTAATAGCGATACGTTGTTAAATACTAATTATTTTTTGAACTCACAGTAAAAAAAAAAATACTTAAACATTTCCAAAACTAAACTTTTTAGAGGAAAATATCGAGTTTTCTTTCTCCTTCTTTGAGTCCCGAAATTGCAGTGTGGAAGGAAAAAGGTAGAGTTAATCAATGGAAAGTGACGTTTCTAGGGTTGGTGTCACTCAATATGACTCCTTACAGCGGTTCTGTTTTCCGATCAATCTGGGGTAGGAACATAGAGTTTTCTAAGAAAATCTCAGAATTCCTAAGAAGAGTTTTATTATATAAATGTAACACATCTTAAATTTATTTTTAAAAATGTGACACAAGTTTGAAGCAGATTACTGCAGATAAATAACTTTTTAGTAGTTTTCTAGCAATGCAAGTTTTATTTGAGTGAAAAGTCGAGTTTGTCTTAATCTTTACGCAACAAAAATATTTTAAAAAGTATGGTTATAGATGTAATGTTATTAACATTTTTTTAGCATTCTATAACTTCTGAACAAGCTCCCATTAACAATCTATGCAACGTTTAAACAATATTTTTTTTAACGAACTATGCCACATAACTAAAAAAATGATTTAATTCTTTTCCTAAGCTGCTGTTCTGTATCATTATGAAACATTCATATTTTAAATTTCTTGCTATAATTTTCTGCTAATCTAAATATCTTAACAGCATTTGAGTATTACTGAAAAAAAAAGATATTTAGATACATGTAAAACATAAACGCAATTAAGTTATCACAAATTTAATTTGAAATACAATTCCATCTTTTAAAACTAAAATATTTTAAAGGTAATGGTATTGCAATTATTTTTTGAATTCGATAACCATCTTGTGGTAAAAGTCAATGCACGAATTACTAAAATGTTAGAACAAATGAGCTAAATAGTTGGAAAAAATGTGAAATAACTTTAAAAAAATAAAAACACATATATGAATCGCCTAATCCAACACATTCAAAATATCATTTTGCGTAATTCTATTTGCATCTTAGCGTTTAATACTGAATTGTCCACAGGAAGTCATTTGGAGTGCTTTTTAATTTCGATTAGAAAAAAATTACATATATAATGAACAATTTCTTAGAATTTTCTAGAGTATATTTTTTTCCCAAGTGAAGTAATTTTTTTTTATTGTTAGTATTTACTAACAATTTGCTATGTATCTGTAAAAATTATTTTTAAACAATTTTTTTACACATTAATCATTCTTTCACAAAGCAGTCATTTTGACTGTTTTTGGGCAATATAGGTATATACTAACTTTCAGTCTTTCTAGTGTTAAAATCATTCGCTATTGATGGTATATTTAACTTACAGACAAGAATGAGAAAAATAATTCTGAAGAAGATATATTTAGAGACAAAAATAAATTTCTATCACCGTCAGTAATTTTAAATTTGAGCAAGTAGTAATGCACGAGAAAAGTCTGTAGAATGATTTGAAGAAAATCATCACTGCAAGGTAGCGATGGTCTCTGAACAGCAGGCACTGCAATAAACGGGTTTATACCTTAGAAGTGAATTAGTTTATTATAGATAATCGAAAAAGGAAATGGAAAGTTATACATGATTGCACAATTTTTCCAAGTAAAAAATATTTATGGCATAGATTACAATATATTTCTTAATTTAGTATATATATAAAAAATATAATAAAACGTATTCTGAGTAACTGTCATGAGTGATAAAATGACCTTTAAAAACATTTATTTGGTTTACTTCTTTAAAACATGCTGCCTTATCATGAATTATTAATTCAAAAAGGCTTAGTCCCACCCCTTTTGTCTTAATTTTTATTGGTATAGTTTAAAAGGTAAGATTAAAAAAAACTCGAGCGTTTTCTTTAAGCGTTTTACTATACATTCAATAGCATCGAAATGCTAACTTTGTAATAATTGTAATAAACTATAACTTTAAAGTACAAAAATAATGTGTGTGCTAATATTCAGCATTACATATTGGTATATACACTTATGGACAAAAACACTTGTGCACCAAGAAGGAGTAGTCAAAATGAAACGAAATTTTACATACGTAATGACTACTTTAATACAAGTAAATGATTAGAAAATCAAAGAAAAAGGATCCTTTATTTCAGAAAAAAAAGCAAAAGAACGGAGGATTTGATGCCCTGTTGAACCCCATCTAGCGCGAATGCACGTTACGATACAATCGAGCATTGAGGCATACAAGTTCTGCATGATATTTGGAGACATTTCGTTCCATATTTGCTGTAACCTTGCCTCTAGTTCGTTCAAACTCGTGAGATGCCTAACTCGCCATCCCAAATGATCCCAGATATGCTCGACTGGAGACAAATATGGGGATCAGACAGGCCAAAGAAGGTTAGAAATAGTGTTGAGTCAGTCTTGTATCACCCTTGCCGTGTGAGTACAATCATTGTTTTGTTTAAAAATGACTCTTGGAAGTCGTTGCATGAGTGGCAACGCATGTGGTTGCAGGATGTCACGGTCATACCGGTGAACTGTCTTGGGGCCATGGATCAATACTAGAGGTGACCGTGTATTGTAGGCAATGACACCCCATACCATTACACAAGCTGTGGGATCGGTGTGTCGCTGTAAAACAAAGGCAGGATTGAGGCGTTCACCACGGAGTCTCCACACATGAACACGATTGTCATCACTGCTGAGATTGAATCTGGATTCGTCGCTAAAGACGACCTGGTTCCATTCCGCTGCAGTCCAGTTTCCTCGTGAACGGCACCACTTCAAACGGAAGTGTCGATGGGTGAATGTCAAAGGCAGCTCACGTAATTGGCACCGCGATCCCAAATGTCCTTCAACCAGGCACCTTCGTATGGTTCGAGAAGACACAGGGGCCCTAGTGAAGGTGCTACCTGTGCCTTGATGGCGGCCGATGAAGCAGTTGGTTGTACGTGTTCATTTCTTACGATGTGGCAGTCTTCTCAACGAATGGTCTGTCCAGGGCATCCTGAGCCTTGTCTTCGTGTAAATGACAACTCTCAGATCCACTGGTCCCAACACCTCTTCACAGCACAATCAGAGCAGCCTAATTGACGAGATACCCGCCTAGCTGACCACCCAGCTTCCATCATGCAGATGATTCTCTCCCTTTCAAACTGCGGCAGCTGCAAATATTGTCTTCAAAAACAGCGTAATGGCATATCTACCTCATCTCTTCCTTTGTAAACGATTCAGAACACTCAAACAAGCTTTGGTTACCTGTTTTATACTCCACGGAAAACGACGTTAAACGCGCTTTACCGGTTATACGTAATGCGCAGTCACGTTGCATTTCTAATCATTTTCATATCTCCCCGACATGTACTTTCACGCCAAGTTTCGTTACGATCCCGCAATTATTTCTTGGTGCGCTAATTTTTTTGTTCATGAGGGTATATATACAGAGGGTAGCCGAATTCGTCCTACAAACTGCAGCATGGGAAAGGCGAGTGGCCAAGCAAATGCAGGGATTTTGAGCGTCGTGTTAGAGTTGTGTGAAGAAACCTATACATATTAAAGTTTCCGGCTTGTCTGGGGGTGAATAAAATCGCCGAGCAAGTTGTTATAGGTGGGCATTGCGTAAAGCGCGGGTGTTAAACTGCATTTTATATTAGTAGGACGACACGAAAGAGGAATATACTAATATGCATCTCATGTTCGGCTGAGTCGAATGCAATGGACGCCTAATACAGACCAGTACCAGGACCACTTTCTGAAGAGACGATATCAGCACCATACTACCTTTATGTTTTACCACCTGTGTTATAAGTAACTCAGACGCAACTTCGAACAATTCCTGTTGCAATCCTGACTTCGAGCTGTGATGGTTCGTTTCAAAAACAGATTTTACATCTAATAAATGTTTTTACCCCTATTGCCCCATTTCATTTCACTCGACATCACACCCTTCATTACAATTTTTGCAAATTACTCCAAGTAAACGTGATTTACGACCCCCTGTTCTATGGTTATTTCTTTCCCCGTGTTGTCTACTATCACCCCTCTGAATTTGCTGGTATGTGATATTAAACGCAGGAAATTGAACGAAATCGGTCAGAAGCATATAAATATGTTTATTGCGTGGACTTGAGAAATAAATACACCGTATATATTTAATGATATGACAAAGGTTATGATACCTCCTAATATAATGTAGGATTTTTTTTTTCCGTGTGAAATACATTAACTCACCAAGTCATTGACTCAACAAATCATCAGATGTTCCCTGTAGAAATATTCTGCCATGGCATTTCCACTGATGTCCCTGATTGAGGAAATTTTGCCAAAGCAAGATTTTATCCCCAGATTAACTTTTTGATCATGGCTCATATTTATTAGAAAGATTTACATCTGATGATCCAGATGGATCAGTCTTGGTTGTTAGGCAAACCAATCTGCGAATGATTTCATCTCTGAATCACTGAACATTTTCCTCATAGATAATTCCATCATTATTTGGATACATGCTCATGAGTCTCCGTAAAAGATTTTAAAGTAGATAAACATAGGTTTATCCATTTTCAAGTAGTGATTAGTTTAATTTGATAGGAGAACCCATTCCATATCATCATCAACTTTTTCAGTGTATTACTGATAATTTTGGTCAGTGGCTCGTGTTATTTGCAGCACACATAAAATCTAACGTGAACACCTATCAACTGGGAGAGTTGTTTTTATGGAGTAGAGTTTTTCCAGTCATCTGTGGTGTGACCGATATGTTTAAGATCTAAGCTGAGGTTATGGGTCTCTAGCATGTTATTGGTAAAGACATTTTAGTCGGTTTTGAGCTGCTGTATCCCATCAACACTTAATTTCTCTACACTGTCCTTATTCATACATCTGTCGTACATCCCACATTTTTTGCTCTTATTTGAAGCAGTGTTACTTATTTTGTAAAACTGACGAAATCATGGGAAAATGTCTTCTTGGATCTTGAACATTAAATAAACACGGTCGGCTCTGACATTGTGCATGGCATAAAATAATACTTAAAACAATTTATTCTCGGCATACTTTTAATACTGAAGCTTTAGGAACGATGATGAAGTACCTAACAATTTCCGAAAGAAAATACCTAAGATTTTTAGTCCCAATTAACACATCAAGTTCAAAGAATGTTAACTTCCGTTGTGTGACCATGATATTTCCGCAGAAAACTTAAAACACGAATTCTTTGATTATAAATTAAAGTCAAGACAATTTACTGTGCTTATGTATACACTATTTAAACGAGACTACTGACATCTGGATATTTGCATATTGATATCCCATGAGTTTTGGTACTTCAGTGTATTTTAATTTATCAAAATAAATATTTCTTTAACTGCAGTAAACCGAAATCAGTAAATATATAATATTTATACTAAATGCTAATAGTTTTATTTCCGATATTTAGTTGAATGAATATTTTGAGTAATTTTTTGTACGTTAATTAAATATACGTATCCGAATACGTTCGGAACCGTGATATTGAAAATGCGTATAAATGGATAATATTTGTGATATTTAGTGTCACTTAGATTAGAAAATGTATATAAAACTGTTTTAAGAATAGTATTTAAATAAAAAAAAATATTTAAATACAATATTTCGGCTAAAAATTAACTTAGAATAACCTTTTTTCAAAATGTTCTCCCTTTGTGAAAAATGCTTCTATTATAATAATGTTTTACCTGTATATAACTCAGAACTCTTTACAGAGGCTCAACTAGAATTTTTGAAATATGTAACTTAGAAGTGGGTTTATCCGTGTCTTACGACAACAGGTGGGAGAAATTTTAAGAAAAAAAGGCCTATAATTATTTCAAATGGTTGAAAATAAAGTGAATTTTTCAAAATTCATAGTTGAGCCTCTGTAAAGAGGTCTGAGCTATATACAGGCAAAATATTATTATAATAGAAGCATTTTTTACGAAAGGAGAACATTTTGAAAAAAAGTTATTCTAAGTTAATTTTTAGCTGAAATATTGTATTTAAATAACTTTTTTTGTCAAAATGTCCTCAAAACAATTTTATACATGCATTCTAATCTAAGTGACACTAAATATCATGAAAATTATCCATTTATGCGCCTTTTTAAAACCACGGTTCCGAACATAGTCGGATACCTTAAAACTCTTCAAGATTTTTAAATTTCAGTCGAATAACAATATTTAAAAAGATCTTGACGAATCTCTAAAGTAACTAAAACAGAACGTTCTTAAATTTATAATTATTTCAAATACATGCTTGTATGTTTCTATGAACAAATGATTTGGTTACAGATCTTGAGATTATTTACCAAGCAGACAAAAAAAAATCTTTAAACAGCGATGCAAAGCAAAATGTAAATCTCTAATTTGTCAAGCATTCTCTTTATCTCTTAAGGCTCTGTTTTATGAAAGAAGAAAAATTCGAAATGTGTTTATTTTAGTTTGCTCCTGCACATAGCGAGAACTAAGTTTGTTTGCAATGAATTCAGGAGAATAGTACATAAAAAATGATTTACTTACATTGCTTAATGAGTTTTTTTTATTGCCGCCAATAATTTGTAGCAGCTTGGTCGTTAAGCTGGAACGTCTTCTTAAAGCGAAGTTTTTAAGAAACGCAGGGCAGGGGAGTGAAAGAGAGCGAAGGGAAAAGAACAAAAACTCAATATCTAGTTATTGGCTTCGTTACAAAACTTAAAACTCCCGATGTTCTTTCCATAGCCTGAAGCCGCGTTGCAAGAAAACTTACCAGCACTCCCTTCTTGGGGGAACTATTTTTCTACGCATTTCCAATACTCCAGAATGTCGTTAGCAGGATTGACGGTCGTTAAAGAACATTACAAAGGAAATTTTGACGAGGACCGTAAATGGAGTAGGAAAAAAACTAATAACAAATAAAGCGTAGGAAAAAAAAAGTGTAAAATTTGTGAAAGTACAACGTTGTAGCCGCAGGTTAGAAATCATTTGATATAGTTGTCCAAATTCGAAGTTGCAACATTATGAGATGTATTTTCATAGTAAGTATAGAAACGCCGTTTAGAAAAATTGTTGTAGATATATAAACATTTTTTATAAATACATAATTTAATTGATCATAAAATGAAAATAATAGCCATATATATTTATAATTCACAGAAACACCGAAAACGAAATAATAAAATGTTATGAAAATGTTGAAAAGTATTAATTATTCAAATTGCTGAAACCCTTAATTTGTTTAAATTTAAAAGAACATCAACATTTTTTTAATGAACTATTATTAAAAATAAAAATTTAAAAAAGAAAAATAAAAAAAAAATTTTTAACTAATTAATTTACAAACATTTAAATAACAAAATAAAGTGACAAAAAAAAACTTTGGTGTAAGGTAAATAAAATTTAAAGATTTTAATAACAATAGAAAGAAAATTGGGTTAAAATTAAGAACCTGAATTTTGGAAAATTAAAAATAAAATACAAATTTTTCCTGAAATGAGAAATGACAAATAATAGTTTTGGATATTCTCAAATATAAAAAGGGTTTTTTAATCTTTGTAGCTTATTATATTAACATATCTCCATGGAATACCCATTATTTTATTTTTTACGACTGGGCTTATTTATTTTTTACAAAATTTTGAAAAAAAAACCTTTTTTATTCATTGCCGATTTATTTGATTGAATAACTTATTAAAGTAACATGGACTAATTAAAAGGATCCTGGAATCAATTACTATTAATTGATATTAAATTAAGCAATTAAAATAAAAGACCATAAGGTTTTTTATAACTTTTTATTCGAAGGAATTGCATTCTTTGAGCTTAAAATGTTTCGGAGTTAATACATATTAATAATTATTAATATGACTTAATAGCTATTACAAAATTTAATTCACAGTAAAAGAAATATTCTATAGGGTAGGAAAGATAAAATAATATATTTTCTTCTACAAATGGGTATTTAAATGCACACAATCAAAAATCAATTGAACTGTATGCAAACACTAAATACGATTACCTTCTGGAAAAAGAACTGGTTTTCTGTTGATTTGACCCCGTGAGAAGTAGTTCATGAACAATATTTTTTTTTTCTAAAAAAAAAATTCCTTAATAATGTATATATATTAATAATAAATACACCAAATGTAAGAGCCATGGCAAAGTCTGATAACGTTTTGCATCAGGGCTAGAGGTGACAAACATATTATTGATTTTTAAAATTATTTTAGCGACATTTTTCGAATAAAATATTTATAACTTAATTAGTAGTCGTTTTATATGCATATGCATCACATCTACTGATTGCCATCCACTTTAGATAACTCACAGTTATGCGTCCTTGATGTGTCATTTTAAAATTATTTAAGGATATATATATATACGTATATGAAACATAGTGTATTTCTCTGTTATTACATTGGATGAACTCGAGGCCGACATTATTACATTCATTTAATACACAAGATGACATACAAATCACAAAGACAACAGCAACAGCACAAAAACGAGGAAACGTCGCTTACGATGTACAAAACGTTCTCCTCCTCGGTTCAAAAGCCCTTAATTTATCCATAAACCAAAGAAACATATTCTTTTCTAAAATTACATCATTTTAACCTCTTCAAGCCAATTGATATGATCCGTTGGATTATGCAATAAAAAACACACTCAAAAACATTTGATAACTTGGCACTTTTTCGAACTAGTATTACAGTTCAGTGGCTTATAGAAAGAATTAAGGGTTGTTTCTTGGAGTGTTCTAGGTCAAAATTTGTGAAAGAAAAGATGTGTGAAGGCAATTGAAATAGAGAATTTTTATATACGCACACATATGTAAATACATATGCATACATTAAGGGGACACGGCACGTTTACGCAAAAAATTTAAATTTAAGGGTTTTCAAAAGTTTTTTGGTTGCTTTCTATGTATGTATACTATGCAAAACAGATTTTGTGCTCAAAATTTCATAAAAATCTAGCCATTTAATTTGTTAAGGAATAAACTTAAAATTTGTTAAGTGATTTTTTAAAATGCTACTTCTCCTAGAAAAATTTACGTACACGCATGAAATTTGATTTAAAAGTACGTCAAACTATGCATACAAAAATTTTGTATAGGTATTTTGATAACATGATTGGTATTTATACAATACTTCTTTTTATGAACGCTTTTTGAAAATTCCTTAAAAAATGTATAAGTTCTTTCAATAATTTTTTAAAAAAAATAAGTATTGCTCGGATTCAAAAATACATACCAACTTTTGTTACATGCAAAAATAGGTATAAAAACGGTATATAATAGGTAAAAATCAAAGCATTCGGCACAATAGAAAAAATGCCGTAGCATTTTAAATGACCCCAAACTAGTTATTTTATCTTTCTGAGATAATTAAGTTTAAAATTTTGATTTGCCATAGGGATGTGAATAAAATCGAAAGTAAAAGCTGTCATAATTTGTGTTTTTTAAGCTTAGAGTTTACAAATTTTGTGAGGTTATAGAAAATTATATGAAAAATATTTTAGGCTAAAAATTAGATTTGATTTTTTGACCAATTTTTGTCAATTGAATCGTACTGTGTCCCCTTAACATAACAAGTAATAAAAAAAAAAATTTTAAGTCAATTCCTACTTAGATCAGCAAAGAAAAATTTATTTTAGATACCTTTTATTAAATAGTTACAATTAATATAAATATGTAAATTCTTATGACAGAATCACAACATTAAGTGGCAATTAATTTTTATTAATTATCATTAAAGTATCGTATTGTCATCCAAAACAATTGTGTATCTAAAATTTCTGTTCAACTGAATGTTTTTAAACGTGAGAAAAAAAACCTTTTCAAGTTTTCACACAAGTAGCCAGAATGGTCGCTAAGTCGCCAAAAATGACGCCACGTGGCTGTATTTGCAATTTAAATAATTAGTTTTAATCAATTAATTTTTTAATTATAATTCAATTATTCTATTGCCATCAAAAATAGTCATGTATATAAAATTTCAGCTCAATTTGAGCTGTTTAAAATGTATTCTATAAACAATTGAAAATTCCAACAAGATAAAAAAAAGAGAGTGTGAGCTAATAGTAGGAATTGAAAAATACATATACATATGCGTTTGTGTATATTACATATATATACATATATACATGTAGTAAGATCCAAACGTTTTAGTGCATGGCATAAAAGTCCCCACGTAGAAGATTTTAAAATATCGTCGCATAACCACCTTCAAAATAATTCCTTTGGGAGACAATAAACCATTGCCAGCGCACATACAATCTCTTGAAGCACTGGTGAAAGCCTTTTTTTTCTCTTTATCTTTTACAATCCTGCGGTGCTGTTTTTATCTCAGCTGATAATACAAAATGGCGTCCCTGCAGATTTTTTTTCAATGATGGAAATAAATAAAACCATAGTAAGCTCTAGTGAATAGGTGGGATGTAGAAGCACTTTAGTATCAGTTATTACGAGGGTCTCCGTGAACATTTGGGACCGATGTGTAGGTGCATAGTCATGGTGGAGATTACTATTGTTCTCTGTGCCACATCTGAGGCTGTTTTTGACGAATGGACTCCATCAAACGACTTAAAATGTCTAAATAATACGCCTTCTTTACTGTTCTGTTGTGTAAAAGGAGTATCTAGCAGAGACACAAAATATGTGGTCCAAAACAGGTTTAACATTAAAAGAGGTACTAGCGTTGACTGTTTATTAATATCACACTCTAAGCAATAGAGAGATATGAGCGAGATGCCTAGTAATTTTAAACCATAGTTAAGCAACGATTACGACACCTTTTTTGTAGTGAACTTGACAAACATCCATCCTATGTCATCGAGAAAACTTTGAGGCTTTGTAGATTTTACGTTTATCAAGATTTTATGTGGTGGATTCTTGGTAACATTAAGATTCTAACTCATGACTTGATGGAAGCAACCCCGGCCATGAACTCGCTATCAAAAAAAGGTCACTAGTCTACAGCTGTATTTGGTTAAATATACCTGTTGGGAGATGAGGGCTAATATAATTTATCAAAATGAAAGTATCTATGATTTGACCAGTATTTGATTTGGACAAGTTTCAAGAAAAATGTTCACTACGTCTGATCTGTTGAAAACATTGTAGAAGGTTGTGTTCAGGTTATTACAGTTACTTGAATCTTTTCCTGCTAAAACAAACTTACATATAATTTAGTACATGTGTATCTTTTGATCTCGAGGGAGGTAATCAATTATGATTTCTTTGTCAGATGGGCAATTAATATCAACAGAAAAATTAATCACTGTGAAGATAGCATTCTTCCATAAACTTCTGATTAACGCAACAAACTGTAACTTGAATAAAATTTAAAGAAAAGTATCTCAAAATATATTATTCATAAATATTCATTGTGTTAAAACACATTAGAAGAATGTAAGGCAAAAGCAAATCATGTACTGAAAACGGCAACTTTCTAAGGAAAGAAACTGAAGCTGCCATAGCACACTTCTTTTAGAAAAGCATGCACTAAAGCAACTTCTTGACAATCCGGATATTTCTGATCCTTAAAAACCATACTAAATATTTCCTGCTTATAATATTTATTAAATTGCAAATCACATTTAATTTGATTTAAAATCCAAAAGTCCTTGTTTAAGGTGCTGACGATTCAACCCATCATGTTCATAGATGATGCATGTAGCTTGGACTTTCACCTTGCAAAATATAAAGTTAGCAACAAGTAACAACGGATAAGAGTAACAATGTAATGAAAATTGTAAGCTTTATGCTCAGATCAATCAAAAGTAATCAAATTTCCGCAGACGATATAAGAGAATTCAATAATCCTAACTGGTAGGATTTGACTCTATGGGGGTTTCATCTGATTGATTAAAAAGAGTTTTCATGTTAGAAATATCATTGTTAGTGAATTTAAAACGCATTTCAATCTTTAGTTGGTAAATGAAATCATAAAAATACTAGCTATTCATAATTCCTTCTCATTCTCTCTTTTTCCATATAATAATAAGACGTACATGTGCTTTTGTCGAAGCTATTTAAACTAATCTATGAAAAAGCTGAAAATAATTACTTTCTGCTTCTAGTCGTGTATTACATTGCTTTTGTCAGTGCTTTGTGTTATATGTGGCAGCGTAGAATTCAAACATTCATATTCTGTAGTAATTGTCGATGCCTTGCAGTTTTCTTTTAAGGTATTCGACTACGTTCGAAACCGTGATTTTGCAAAAGCGAATAAATGGATAATATTTACGATATTTAGTGTCACTTAGATTAGGAAACGTATATAAAATTGTTTTAAGAATATTATTACAATAAAAATTATTTAAGTACAATATTTTGACAAAAAATGAACATAGAATGTCCAATTTTCAAAATATTCTCCTTTTGTGAAAAATGCTTCTATAGTAATAATATTTTTTCTATATAGCTCAGACCTCTGTTCAGAGGCTGAACTAGGAATTTTGAAATATATAGCTTGGAAGTGGATTTATCCATATTTTATTACAACAGATGGGAAAATTTTTAAGAAAAAAACGCCGA
This sequence comes from Trichonephila inaurata madagascariensis, assembly GCA_019973955.1. NCBI lineage: Eukaryota > Metazoa > Arthropoda > Arachnida > Araneae > Nephilidae > Trichonephila > Trichonephila inaurata. The sequence goes on along the minus strand of BMAV01010137.1, from coordinate 25,436 downwards.
TAATTATTTCAATTGTTGGTAACTCTGAAAAAAATGTGAATTTTTCAAAAATTCTAGTTCCGACTCTTTGGAGAAGTCTTTACTTTATATAAGCAAAATATTATTATTACAGAAACATTTTTTATGAAAGGAGAATGTTTTGAAAAAAATGTTATTCTAAGGTAATTTTTTGCCAAAATATTGTATTTAAATAATTTTTTTTTTGTCAAAATGTCCTTAAAATAATTTTATACATGTATTTAAGTGAAATATCACGAAAGTTATCCATTTATGCACTTTTTTAAAATAACCGTTCCGAACGTAGTCGGATACCTTAAACAATAAGGAATAAATGCAATTGGTTTCAAAACAAAAAGTAGTTGCCAGCAAGTACATCATAGTCCACTAATAGAAAGTATTCCTCAAATGCATTAGGTATTCTAGATTGCTTGAACTGATTATCGGAACAGATTCTTTGAAAAGCTAATTATCACAGTCGATACACGACAATAAACCCGGAACTTAATCTCACATTTACGATCTATTTCCGTTAAACAACCGATTAGAATAAATATTGAACTAACAGAAATTATTTTCATAAATTACGTGCGAGTATGTAACACAGTAGCAGATAATTAGAATTAAAAACCGAAGGTTGTTATAAAATTTGGTGATTTTAATACCACGTTTATTTGTAGAATTACTTTCGAGTACATGTCTATATATCTTTTTATATTATTTTGAGACATATGATTTTTACACATGATACATGTTACATTGCTGATGAAAATAGGTCCTTATCTATAGATTCAGTAACAGAGATAATAGCATATGTCTTGAGACTTTTTATGCTTCATTTTTCCTAGCTTCTCTCCCTTTCCCTTTTCTTTAAATTTTCTCTTTCAACTGAAGCCTTTCTTTCGGCTGATGGTAAAAATTAAATTTAAAAACTCTTTTAGCTGCTTAATTGAATTAGTATAACAATTGCAATTTTGTTTTTAAAGCACAAGTTACGAAGAATTAAAAAATAAGTTGAAAAGTCTGAATTGTTAATTAGCATTTTTTTCCAATTTTAGAAACAAATTAAATAATCTTTCGCGCAGAAGAATTCTAGATATATTACTCTATATTATGCAGAAAGTCATAAAAATTATAAAAAAATATTCATTAAAGTAGACAAAAACAAAATATTTAATCTTACAAGTTACTAAAATAATGGTGTACTGGCACTAAAAATGAAACACTGTCTTCCACTTAATTTCCAGAAAAGAAAGACTGGTTAATTTTAACTTAGCAATTAAAAATGAAATTGTCTGATTTTCAAGTATTTTCATATTCTGTGAAATTGACTCAACTTAAATATAAAAGTATACAAATTGACTGGAAAATGTTACCTCTCAATATTGCAATATAATGCAATGTAAATCAAATACTGGTTATTACATTTTCTTCAAAAACCTTTAAAATTCTGCACAAACACGCACACGCATCCTACTTCAATGCCCTAAATCACTAACAATTTTGTACTTTTGCCAATTAAATTTTCTTTTATGGGTTTCTTGTCATTGGTTCAGAATTTAAGATTTCTTGGGTTTGTAGGATGTTTTATTAATTAATTATGATTATATATGTAAATAAATGAATAGATTTATACTTAGAAGAATCGAGTTGAAAGAAATATGGAATTGAAAAAAAAAAATATGTGCAATGCAATAGGGAATATGTGATAGGAGTTTAACATTTTCTGTTTTTCATTTATGTATTCTGTTTCATTTATGTATTTTTGTATGCAAGTAACTTATAAGAAATGCTATCTTATTTGCAAATGAAATTATGATATTAATTCTTATTTAATTGAAAGTTTTCGCCGTCATTGTTAAAGTAGTCATTGTTACGATTTGATAATCATTTAAAAAATAAAATGATTAATGAAATGTGTGCGTGCGAGTCCTTATTCCACTGAAGATCCACAAAGCAAAAAGATGTGCATTGCTGCACCCTAAATAGCATATGGTGAAGATATACAGAGAAAGAGGTATCAGCTTTGATGTTTCCCTCGTCAATTGACTGTGGTTCCAAAATGTGATGACTATTGTCAATAGCCATCTTTTTACTCTAGAGAAATGGGAATGGAATCTAATTAGATGGAAAATTTGAATACATATTCAGAAATATGTATCATTTTACTTTTCCAGTATTTCCATTGCATATTCCCTATTAAAATATTTTTTTTTTGTTAATATCATACAAATTATTTTTTTGTTAATAGGATTTAAATTGTTTTAATGCAAGTATGTTTTGATGTAGAATTTATTTTCTGTAAATAAAGTGATAAATTATTAGAGAATTAGAAAAAATATAACAAATGATTAAATATTAAACGTATGTTAAAAAAATTAAAATCAAATAAGTAAACCGAAAGTAAAAATTAAATTTGAGTAATTTCAGTCCGGCTTATTTTATCAATGATGTATTTTACAAAACTTAATTTTTGTCATAGCATTTTTATAATGAGCTATATAACAAAAATTCCATACATTCATTAACTTTTTTTTTCCCGACTGTATTAAAAATATATCAAGAAACTTCTAAACTTAGACTTCGATCATGAATTTTTTTTTCAGAAACTTCTTGTATTCCTCTTTGATTTAAGTCAAAAATGTATATTTCTTTCGAATAACTATTCAATCCGCTTTCAGTTTTTTCCCTCGTGAACTTAAAATCTGTGAATAGGATTTTTACTTTCTCTGAAGCGAAAGTATTTCTAGTTTTTGAATTTCCAAATTCCCATCTACTTCTATCCCCTTCAAAATTCAAAAACATTAAAAGACCCAGCTTAAAAGTTGGAGCGGCTGAAAACCAGAGATAAGACTGTAAACTTTGAGCCGGTACTTAAAGTAACGTGCAATTTGCTTAAACTTGATGCAGCGTCTTGAATATTTGAGGAAAACTGTGTGTATTGTGAGAAAATAATACTAAGAAATTGGAGTTTTATGTTGCATAAAATATTCGTAACTAACGCACACTGTTTAGTTATTCCAGAAAAGCACGATTTCCTTTCATCTGTTATAAAACTATTTCAGTATATAATCTGTTATTCCAAAATGCATGGTAATCTGTGAACTTTCTATATTTATTAATCTGTGAAAGAAAACGTGAGTCCTATCAAAGATGAAAAAATTTCATTTTTTCATCTTCTGTTTTTATTTAAAACAATGATTGAATTTAATATGAAAGTAAAATATTTAAGTCGCATGATTCCTTTACTGTTAACATGTAAATTGTGAATTAACTAATTTCAAGAATAAATTATTAAAGTAAGATGAATAATAGAAATATCAGTGTAAATCTTGAACAAAATACGTTGTAGCAAAAAGTTTTGTATTATTACTTAAGGTATCCGACTACGTTCGGAACCGTGATTTTAGAAAAGCTCATGAATGGATAATTTGCATGATATTTAGTGTCACTTAGATTAGAATACATGTATAAAATGGTTTTAAGGACATTTTGACAAAAAGAAAATTATTTAAATACATTATTTTGGCAAAAAATTAACTTAGAATACAATTTTTCAAAATGATCTCTTTTTGTGAAAAATGCTTCCATTATAATAATATTTTGCCTGAATATAGCTCAGATCTCTGTACAGAGATTCAACTATGAGTTTTGAAAAATTCACATTATTTTCAGAGTTACAACCATTTTAAATAATTATCGGCGTTTTTTTCTTAAAATTTCTCCCCTCTGTTGTGTTGTAAAATATGGATAAACCCACTTCTAAGTTATATATTTCAAAAACTCTAGTTGAGCCTCTGTACAGAGGTCTGAGCTATATACAGGCAAAATATTATTATATAATAGAAGCATTTTTCACAAAAGGAGAATATTTTGAGTGGGTCATTCTATGTTAATTTTTTTTAAAATATTGTACTTAAATAGTTTTTATTGTAATATTATTCTTAAAACAATTTTATATACAGTTTCTAATTGAAGTGACACTAAATATCATAAATATTATCCGTTTATACTCTTTTGCAAAATCATATTTCCGAACGTATTCGGATACCTTAAGTTTTAAATAAGTTTGTTTCCCAAATCTTTTTTAAAGTGCTATTTAGTTGTGAGTAATTAATAAAAGTAGAATCTTAGTTGAAGTTAGAACGAGATAAAGTTTCTATTAAACCATTAAAACTAATTTTCTAACAATTAAAAAAAAGGTTTCTATAAAATTTCTCGGAATTAATTTTTACAATGAATTTAAAATCAAAAACTCCATTTTAAAATAAAAAAATAAACTATATTTTTACTGTAGTGAATATCTTTACAATCGAGAAATAAATAATCGCATCGCGTTTATGTAGAGAGTTAAAATTAATTTAATGAATATAATGTTTTCCTTAAAATATAATATTTTTTAAAAAAATATATGCAATTATTTATTTTTATCACTTTTAGATTTTTATCCATGATTAAATGACTTAGTATTTTTGTTGTACGAAGAAAACATTTAAACTTAACTATATTGTATTTTGTAAGGAAGTATTTTGTTTTAAATCATTAAATATATAAATAAAATAAAAAGTAATATGTAAGTGAAATTCAGTATTCCAATAAAAACATATTTTAGCAATTTTGTGTTAGACTAAGCATTTTTATTTTGATAAACTTGAAGCAAAATTATGAAAATTGTGTTAGAATTATTTTTATTTTATGTATCACAAAAATGTTTTAAAACTAACTTACTGCAATACTTATATGTAATAATTCCCCATTTAAGTTTTTTATTGTGAGGGATTTTATTAAATTACTAAAAGCCTTGAGCTCTCTAAGACTTCGCGTGATAGTTAACTTTTAGTTTACCTGCCTAACGAAAAATATCCTTTTACTCAAACTCAGTGGCGCAACTGCCCATGAGAGCTAAGGACCATTGGGTGATGAAGTGCATGAGCAGATGTGCCTATCAGGTGGTCAGTCTAAAACGAACTCCCACTGTTTTAGTCCCCAAGCAAGCTTGGTACTCATTTATCGACCCACTGACGAGATGAAAGGCTGAGTTCGACCTTACCCAGCCCGAGAATAGAACCCCGTATTTATGGTATGGAAGCACGATACGCTACCATTGGGCCATTGAGCCACATATCCTTTTAACCACAACTGTATCTCTGCAAGAAATGCCATATTGGCACATTTGAAAATAAGATGAAGCAATGTTGCGCACACACACATATATAATTCATAAACTTTCAGAAGTATGATAACCAGCATTTTTAATAGTTGAGTATAACAACAGCAAATATAATGGAAAACAAATATTTGAAAAATTCTTATTGAATATCCCGACATATTTAAAAGAAATGCATAAAATACCAGAGTACAGCATGATTTCTCTTGTTTACATATTAATAAAAGGTAACAAAGCAGCACAATCCCAACGAATCCTTTTTACTTTATTTTCTTCATCAATTTCTGAAGTTTTAACCAAAGCAGCATTTCTCATCAACATAACACATTGCCCCAGGTTGGTGTCCAATTACTGAACTAAATATGCACTTAAGGAAATGTATTGTCAAATGTACTTAAAATGACGTTCCATTTCATCAGAAAAAGGAGTACCACTGTTGAAACATACTTTATATTCATAGCTGTTTAGATTCTTTAAATTATTTGTCTAGCATCAATTATAGAAAGAGCTAATCATGACTGCGAACTGCATTAATGTGGAACTCATCTCGACTTCAGTTAGTGCATACCCAAAAGACAGGTCTGCAGTAAGTTCTAACGTGTAACTTTCAATTTTAATTGCCTCTTGTTGCGATTAATTAAACAGGACAAATTTTGTCGCTGAGTAATGAATTATGCATTGTTTTTCATCTCGCGAATGTTATTATAATTATTATTGAGCTAGGGAATGTCGATATCTTTAAACATACATGGGAGGATGATTAAAACTAGACGGGATGCCTGCCGGTTATACTTCGCCGAGAGAACGACAAAATTAATTAATTACAGAGCTAAGTTTGCGTTTTTTTCTCTCTCTGTCGTTCTATCTCTCGAATAAAAATACGAAAGATTTGCTGGGGATTTTACAGCAAAAGATGGAACGGATAATTAATTCTTTAAAAGCTGCAGGTCGTAAAATTTTTTGATGAATTAAATCAATTAAGCCGCTACTTTTTTCTTCTTTTTATGAAGATAAATTGTACATAAAAAAAGAGGATGAGTTAGAAAAAAAAAGTGGTATAGCGGGTTAATTTTTTTTTTCATGTCTTTCTACATTTCTTTTTAACATGAAGTCATTTTTTGTCAGTAAAATTGCTTGCGAAATGACTATGAAAACAGAATTAATTAAACAATTCTTTCTAGAAGTGAAAAATATTAAATAATATATTAAATTTTTTTAAAAGCTTTAATTTGACTTTTCATATTTTTTATAACAGCTTGTTTAAACTTTGAGAGAAAAAATTTAAATAATTTTCTATGTTATGAAGTCATTTTTATTAATTTCTATTTACCAGAAGAATTAAAAAAAAAAAAGTCACAAAATTTTGTCATTTCATATTAAAGTTTATAAAAGTAATATTTAATCTGAAAGCTATTTGAATCATTCGATTGTCTAATTATTCAAAATCATACACGCAGTGAAGAGAAAGGGAGTGTGTAATTTTTTGCTACATTTACACAATAATTACATTTAACTTTCCATTTCATTGAAAAACTTTGTTTAATTAAAATGAACTAAATGCCAATGTAGTTAAAAGTAAATTTATTATATTCTATATTTATTACTTTCATTGAATACAGTTTTCTATCACTAACTCAAGCCTTCCATAATACGACCCTCTCAAATTCAAATGTGTTCAGCCCTAGAAAAACTCTTGATATTTCGAACTAAAAGAATATGTTTTGGTATACTCAATATTTCGAAGTAAAATCTGCGACTGGTCAAATAACAACACGCGATAATTCGAAGTTATCTTATATAACTCTCGACAATTCAAACACTCACTATCACGTAGATTCCCGTGACAAACAGGTAGCTTACATGTTTCGTGTTGTATTGTCTCTGCGTGTCTCCACTGTAACATAGCCCCTTTGAAGACCATCTGTCTGCCATCCCTTTTTAGTGTGTTTCCCGGTTCCTTAAGCAAAAATATACTTTTATTGCTCTTCCTTCTTCAAGTGGATTCGCACTTGTTGTCAGCCGTCCACATCTTTCGTTTAACATGCGGCCTTGTTACACATGTGTTCAGAAAAGATGGTCCGCTAATGTGAAGAAAATATGCATAGGATTGTACATTTTCAGTCAGAGTCACATAAGGATTTATGACTGGTCTGCTTGACTTGTGGTATGTGCTTATTGGCCCATACCCTATCTGGCCCAAATAAGGCATGGGCCGGAATGAACCCTGCCTTGAAGAACTAATGGCGTTGGGGTATCTGAGGGTATGGTGTCTGAGGGAACCGATAACAGATTAAACAGATTTTTACAGATAACAGATTTTTAGTCAAAAAAGACTAATTATGTGTGTAACATGTATCTTTTTAATAATTGTTTTTAATGCATAAATGTATTCTTTTAATACAGGACTTTTAACTTCTGTATAATAATTATACTGTATAATATGTACTTTTTAAAAATACTTTAAAATAATTTTATACATATGTGCAAGTGTCATTTTATTACATAGTTTCAAATTTAAATCTGTTAGAAAAAAAAGTCGTTCTTGTGTATTTTGGTAGTTTTTTCTACCCTCTTAATAATTCAAACTCTTGATAATTTGAAGTTTTTCATTGGTCCTTTCAACTTTGAATTATCGAGACAACTGTATATTAATTTAAATCATTAACTTAAAGGAATAGCTTCTAAGAATAACTAACCAATTGGCAAATCACTGTAAGGATAACTTTTGGTTAAATAAATATATTAATAAAAGCAGCAATCATTTGTTTTTAATTGAAAGCTCATACACATACATAATGTCAATGTTAGCTTTAGGAATTGAAAAAAATTATGCGCCATTTAAAATTGAAACATATTCTTAAATAAAGAATATTTCTGTAGTATATTTTCGTTAATAGAAATACTGCAGTTCGGCATATTTCAGTTTTTAGAAAAAAATATGTGCTTGAATTTAATAAATAAAGTAATAGATTCTAGTTTCGTTTAGGTCTCTGCAAAAAGAGTTTTATTTTCATTAAAAACTTTAATCAGGTTTAAGTTTTGAAACCTTCCAAACAGTTGCTATAAATTATAAGAAAAACACTTTATATTCAAATGAAAAATATTTTTCTTCAATTTTTTTTTATTTTCTTTGCTTTTCGTTCATTTACATGAATTTCTCTTTAAATGCATGATTTGTTGTAAGTTATTAGAATACGCGAACAAAAATATATCACATACTTTATCGTAACACTGTTCACATGTAATATTGATTCTTAGCTGTATATTTCTACACTTAGCAAACTTTTAACCTATTAAATTACTAATTAGTGTGATAAAAAACTTTCTTCCCTCTACAGACTTCTCCCTGGAATAAATGTTAAATGCTTCCTATAAAGAAAATTTGTTCTTATTATAGCTTTAAATGCTTAAGTTTTTCTAATATTTTAAAAATATTTTTAAAATCCTTTAGTCTTTGATACCTTTTTATAGCTTTTAACTTGCGATTTAAGCGATAAAAAACATATTAAAACTTTTCACTGAGATGCTTACGCACAGCGTTTCTATTTTCAACATACAATTCAGCTCCCAGTTAAAAGCATGGCCTAATTCCGTTATTATTTTGCACTTCAAACCACGTAAAAAACATAACAATTTGTGTAATGTTTTTTCAATATCTCCTAAATGGCCATTTACAAAAGGGATTCGGATTGGTCTAAATAAAGATGAAAGTAAGAACACAATGCAACTATAAAGTAATATTGACCAGAGATATTTATTCTTACAAAATGTGATCTTATGTGTTCTTCGACGAAATCGTGCTGCTGTAAGGAAAGGAAATTTAGGTATTTTATAGGACATCTCTTCTGGTAGAAATTGAATATGAAGGGGAAACCTGAAGAATACGTGTAAGGTTTACATTTTCAAAGTTTTGTTTGTTTACAGAATTGGCTAGAAAAGAGTGTATTTGACAATCAAATTTACTTCTAGGTGAAACAAAGAATACATTCTATGTTTGAAAATATTTTTCCTGTTTCATGTAAAATACTGTTATTTTTTATTATTATTATTTAACCACTTCATGTAACTATTTGCTTTGTAAACTTTAAATTGTGTGCATGAAAATAAATTCAGTCTTTACGTATAACATTTCTCTAGTTTTTCTCATTTATTTATGCATTACTTTTTGAGTTTGTCTTCCTGGTAGAAAAAAATAAAAAGTAAAATATGTTTAAGGAAAATAATTTGTGTGAATTATAAAACTGAAATTTTTTGAAAATCTATTTCATTCCAAATATTTAACTGGAATACTACTTTACAAATTATTTGATTTTTACTTTATTTGTAAATCAAAACGGTAAGAAATGATGGTCTTAAACTATTTTGATCCTTGTGTTAAGTATATTTTCTGTATGCGCTTTTTTTCAGAATAATTCAGCAATACATTTGAACTTAAAGAAATGAAAATAATTTGATTAAATATGCGTTGTTTTCTTCTTTTTATTACAGTTTCATTGGAAAAATATTTCTTATAAATAATGTTTATTTCAAATTATGGTTGTATTTTCATAATATTTATTTCATCCTAAATACCTGATAAACGTTTAGTTCTCTAACTTAATTATACTACTTAATTTTCCAACTTGATTAAATTAGGAACAAAACTTCAATATTAACTAACGCAATTATAAACCTTTCATAAATTAATGTAGGTTTTAAATTAATTAGACGGAAGAGATTTGAGCAGTAATTAAATAAATATTTATTTATAATGCGGTATTTTTCCAAAACTATTTAAGAAAATAATTGAAATTTAAACAATAAACCATTGTCTTGGGACTACAATTAAATGATTATATTCAATTCAGATTTCAAATTAAATTTTGTGAACTTAGGAAATTAACTTTTTTATTTACTCTTTTTTCTTTTTTTTTAATGTTCAGGCTTTAATTTAGAAAATCGTGATAAAAATAAGATTTGATTTAACAGAAAGTGGCTGAATAATAATGGTTAACAGCTTAGATAATTATTGCATATTTTTTATATTAAAAGTTGTTTATGAATGGGTGACCATAACGTACGTAGGGGTCCAGTAACACTAGAACACCCGGAGTTCCGGTTAGCCTTAAACGTCCGACGGTGTTGTTTCGACATCGTGATATAAAACATATAAAATAATTGAAATAGTTAAATTATTACAGAACTATTGTTCAGTAGGGTTTAGTTTTAAGACTTTTTCAGAACACAATTCCTTATATGCTCTAATACTGTACTGTCAATGAAAAGAAGCCATGAACTCATAACAAATTCATTAACATTATGTTTCGCAAAGCTTGTTGGACCACTGCTTTGTCAAAAACATTTCGAGTCGCAAATCTGCCAGGAATATTACCATTAGGCAGTATCCATTCAGTGCTATCTCCAGCGACATATATATCAGGACTAGAATACACTGGAATTACTGGAATATTACCAATTTCATCTATACTTTCTTCAAACCCTTCGCTATCATTTTCATGCAATCTTATGTTTCCATTGGAATCTAAATTAGAACAAGACAGCCCATCACCATCCTGTTCTCTGAAAAAGATATCAGAAAGCTCTCAATAAATTAGCAATTTCATCAGGGCTTAGACCGTTTCTACGAGTCATCGTTTCAGGGTGTCTACTGTGCAAAAGACTTGAAAATCGAATTAAATTCTTTTTTTTATGAGCATACACATTATATGTAATGAAACACTTAGACTTAACGGTTCTAGTATAACAGTCCAATAACACTGCATTGAAAGTCAAATCAATGTACGATATTACTTCTGAAAGTTTGTTTTACTAATAGTATCTACTTAGTGAACTATCTTTTTCTGAACGTTTGAACTTTTATGCTGTTTATAATGATTCTTTGCCTTGATTTCGAAACAACACCAGCAGACGTTCTAGGTATAATTAGTTATGAAATCTCTCCCAATTAACCTAATCCCGTGAAACATTTTCGATGTAATCAATGTGGAAAATGATCAAAAGTCAGGAAAAAGTTTCAAGTATCCACCCAAAATGCGGAAATGAGAACAAAATAAACAGGCTCGTGTGTCCAAACGACACCGGTGAACGTTCTAGTGTTAAGAGAAATTTCATTTATTTTTAAGGATGTTTTTTGGAATGTGCGTGTGTTTCATTCGGAATTAAACGAGTAAAATTCTGCTCTTTCCTGTCTCAAAGAAAAATTATTCATATTCTCGTAGCGTGTACACAGCTATGGGAATATGGTTTGCAAAATTAGTGTGTATTATTGCCTTCCTTAACTGGTAACGCATGGGTTAGTTGGTCTCATTTACGTAGAAGTTTCAAAAAAAGTAAGGCAACAAGTTTTAAGAGTGTATTTGGGATATATATGTGTGTGTGTTGCCGTTCAAGAGTGTAATTCAATTATTTCATAGAATAACTATGTATTTCATGAAATAACTTGACAAGTCCGTTAAAGTATATAATAGATGAAATATTTCATACTTTATCTAGTTATTTTATGTGAAATAACTAGTTATTCTATGAAATAACTAATGAGGAACCATTAAAGTGAAAAATAAACAATTTAAAAGTTATTTTATAATTATTTTTGATGTGTAACATCTAGCCTGCTCCCCCGCCCCTTCAGTCTCTTTACTAATGATAACCTGCTTGGGGCATGGGAAGGCTTACACTCTAAAATATCATTTCCCCATGTTAATCCTATGGTACCCCTTTTTTGATATTATGGGGTTGATATTTGAGGGGTTGACTAAATTAATGTTCAGATTCCGAAACCCAGTTACGTGACTCTCCCAGGTGTATGCCCCCCTACAGAAATTTCTCCTTTATATCTCGAATCCTAGAGTAACTTTGTCATTCGTACCTGCCTGATTCCATTGACATCCTTATCAGCTTTCTTCACATATAATTTCATTGCAATAATCTTATTTCCTCTCTCCCATTTCAGTCTATCTAAGGATTTTTGAGTCTGCTTGGAAACTCAAACCATAGGCCGTATTTCATAATTTAACGATCAAGCAATCGTTATTCTATAGAATACCTAGTTAAAGCGTAGAATTCAATAATATTATATATTTTAATTGACTTGTCTAGTTATTTCATAAAATACCTAGTAATTCTATAAAATAACAGATTTCACACTTTAACGGTAGCAAATGTACAATGTAGGAAGGCACTCTGAGAATTTGTTCAAAATATCAGATCTTATAAAAAATGTGTTTACTCCATTTAATATTTTATTTTTGATTTAAAATATTCTTTAAACTAAAGATATAACATTTCGATTTATGTTATTTTCCGGTCCAAGATCAGGTTCATTTTTACCTGATGAATTATAGAAGAAAATAAAGATATACAAATATTAAATCTTGAATTAGAATTCTTCGAAATGTCTGTTTAAATAGTATTGACGCAAATCTATATTCATTCGTCTCCTATTTCCATTTCTTTGAATTTATTTGGACTGATATGATGAGATTTATGAAAAGCGACTGAATTGATTCCGCATTTTGATATCTGAAATATTATTTATTTCATATCATTTCTTCACAGAAAAATTGAAAAATGCTCCTATTCATATATTTTTGTCTGCAATTCTAAAGAAAGACGGAATGTATTAAAATTGTGTTTTCTAAAACGTATAGATGAAACTGAAAGATATTTCATATGTTTTCAGTTGATTATTATTTTAAGAAAGGAAACAGCCTTTATATAATCTATTTCCAGCTCCTCAATATTTTAAAATACTTTTTAGGTAAATGCAGTGCAGAAATATTTATTTAAAAAATAATAAATTTTTAATAATAAATTTTTCATGAAAATTTAAAAATAAATTCTTTGAAGAAATGAATTTTAAATTTTAATTATTTGGTTCGTAATGCCAGCTAAATGTTTGAATTTATTCATAAATTTTTCATTAGATTAATAAAAAGTCGGGCATTACTCATTACTAAGTGCAAAGTTTTTAGAATATTTTTTTATTATAGTGCATTCGTGTAAATGTGTTACTTAATTCTATTTATTTTGCAATTATACTGTTTGTTCTCTAAGCAATTGTAATTTTTGCGATCTGTGGGTTGCTTATTGGATATTTATTCACAGTTCAACAGTTTATACAACAGTTCATGTTAAGTTAAGAAAAAAAAATTTTAAATTCTGCTGAAAGATAAACATTAATTTCGTTAAAATTTAAATTTCACTAAAAATGGAAAAACATTTTCGACAACTTAGAAATAATGCCAAGATCTACATCAAAGATAAGAGGAATTATACATTAAATCTTATAAAATATATTTGCATCAGTAATTAAAATAAAAACTGGAATACGTAAATTAAATAGAAAATAAAAAGGTATTTTTTAAAAAAAAAAAATTTAAACTATTTTTAAAATTTTCCTTTTATATATAGATCCAGAATTTTTTTAAAGGAATGTTTTCAGACTCGTATTGCCATACTCCGATGTTTGGTATTTTTAACATGTATTTTAAAGATGTATTAAATATGTATTTAATCATGTAACGTGCTCTATAAAAAAACGCACCAAGAACGAGTATGGAGAGATGGAGACAAAAATTAGTGGGTAGAAAGATTATGCGCAGAATAAAAAATGTTTAAAATTTCAGAAAAATGAATGATTTATTACAGAGTTACATAGTTACAAATTAACGAGTCCGATAAGGTGTTGACCCACCTCTAGCCTGGATGCAAGCTGCCACACGACGTGACAAAAAGTGATAAAGCACTCTGATGGTTTCTTGCGGTATTTCTTGCCGAATTTGCACCAGTTGTCGGGTCAGATCATCATTCCCTGGTAGATGCAGTCATCTTCCCATCATTTCCCGGGCATGCTTGATTGGAGAGAGGTCTAGCAATCTGGCTGGTCAAGGAAGTGTTTGACAAGCTGAAAGACAGTTCATACCAACACATGTCATATGTGGTCTGGCATTAGCCTGCTGAAAAATAAGGTCATTGTATTGCAAAAGGAACGATAGTAAAACAGTTCTGAACTATCGTCAACGCTGTGATGTAAGTGTGTCTCTAATGACGACCGAAGAGGTCCGACTGTCAAAAAAAGGACACCCCAGACCATAACTCCTTTTGAGGGCCTGTGTGGCGTGCAATAGTTTAAGCAGAATCGTCTTGCCGTCCTTGGCGTCTCCAGACACATCTTTGATGAACTTCAGGACACACACTGGGTAGCGGGATTCGTCACTAAACACTATACGTCCGCAGTCAGCATGATTCTAACCACATCGAGCCAAGCACCACTGTAATCTGGCTCCACAGTGTGCAGGCTCGAGTGGCAGGTGGCGTAGCTGACGGCACGAGCGTAAATTTCGCTCAATAATCCCTTTGTGAATTGCCTTGTGGACACTTGCGTTCGGGTCGCACATCTGATGGTTGATAACGGTGAATCAGGTGCTGTAACAGCTAATCTGACAATCAATCTATCCTTCCGATCTGCTGCGGCCCTAGGTCGATCATCAACCTGCCTCTTTCAATATAATGATACGATCCCTTTACACTCTGACAGTTGCTCGTAATGAGCTCAACATTTTTTCATTAGTTGAAAGGTATCCTAAATCACAATGCAATAGAAATTTTGACCATCAGATTGAGAATGGCTTCTTATAGACACCTGCTGAGTATGCATTCATTTGACACCAAATTTTAATCATCGGTACAAATGTCTTTTCGAAATTTCATTGCAATCGGGCAACTCCTTCTTGGTGTGTCGTTTTTTTGCCATAAAGTGTATTTATGAAAACTTATTATTGTAATAGTGCACCATGAATTAAGGGACTGTTTATTAACACCGCACTTTAAAGCAAACGCTAGGCCATAATTTTTAAACACGATTAAGTCAAAGGGAAACCTCCCTTGGTACCGCAATCTCCAAATCTACGCACCACGTCAACGGAAAGACATTGAACCGTGACATATTTAATGTGTATAAGATCAACTAAACGATGGATCTTAAGAAGTTCGGGACTCCAACCGATGACTCGACAGAAATAACACCACCTATGTATTCACAACCACGATCAGTTGATTATCATGTGAGCGCAATAATTTGACACATTATAAAAATAGATAGTATATTATTGATATCTTATTTTGAAGAAAATGATATAGAACATTTGCAAGAAGAAATATCAAAAATGGGGATGGTGGACCTTCACAAAGTCAAATTTTGGTCAAAATTGCGTTTTTGATTTCTTATACTAATAATATTCCTCATGTTTCATAGAATAATTCTTTCAAAGAATTTTGTCATTTTGATTAATAATTACTGAATTATTTCTTTTTTTTATTTTACTCAAATAAAAGTTTAAAATGCACTTTTCTTAGTTTCCCTTTTTATTGTTACGTAAAATGATCCTTGCATTTCAAATTACGTCAAATCTTTTTAAAATTTTGACAACTTATGAAAGATGATATAATTAACAAATTCTGCATTAATTTTCTTTAAAAAATAACGTATTATATTTTGTGTCGTTTTTTGAATACCGTGATTGTGTGATATAATTGGTGAAATATCTCATATAGTATATAAAATTTATCTTTTTTCATGAAATTTATTCTGAATTTAAAATTCATGCACAGATATATTATAATGTAGTTCATCTATATAAAAAAAACAAAAAATATACACATATCTTAAAAATCAATGCACAAAGAGCATTTTAAAAACATAAAAATTTATTTCTTTTATAAAAGATCAATTTATGATAGTTTTTAAAAAATATATTTAAATTGTGAAATTTAATAATCATTTACAATACTGATTCCATTTTCAGCTCATTAAGCTAACAATTTAAGAAATCAGTTTTAATGGTCAACCGTCCCCTTAAATATATATATGTTCGTGTTTATTATAGAAATATGCCCATACTGTATACTTTCTATGGGTGAAGATAAAATTAAAAAAATTACAAGAAGATTGAGTTAGTTCATTATTAACATCTAACAAAAGATACTAGGTTCAAAAACATTGAAATATTTAAAATCATTTTTGATACTATTATATAAATTAAACTATATATATATATATACTCTATCCTGTTAAGATCACAAAGATTATGTTTCAGAACAGAGAAAAATAACATTTTTTATTAGAGAAATATTCTTTTTATAGTATAAAAGATATATGTGTGTTTATATATATGCAACAGAATATAGCCCCTTATATACTTCTGGGAAAAATTTTAGAATAAATACAAATTTTTATATACCCTCATAAAATCAAAAGAAAAGGAAATTGTCGTCAAAACTGAGCGGAAAAACAAAATATAGCACAAATAAAAACAGTTTTTGGACCTTCAATAAAATATTTAAATCATTTTCGCTGTAATTTACTGTGACAACATAAACAGTGAAACAGTATTCTGATTGATTTGAGCCTTATTTTGAAGGTAAATAACAGTGCCTTGAACTAACATATCTTATTCAGTCATCCATCACACATCCGTAAAAAGACATAATTGGCAGAAGAAAATATCAAAAGTATATAATTTGCGAAAATTTGTGCTTTACTGATTCCTTCCTTTATCTTTTGCAGCTCCTAGAAGTCCCCCTCGTCACGTGAAGGCGATCCCATTGGATTCATCATCCATTCGCATTTCATGGCAGGTGAGATTTATTATTGTGATAGAATCTTGATAATCCAGGGAAATATGGATTAATGCAAACTAGGATAATCCACATAGATGCATTGCCGCTGTAATTATTATATATTATCATTATAATTATGGTCATAAATCATTTTATTCAAGCATGGATTAAGCAAAATGTTTAAGTATTCTTTTAGTAACTGTAAGACTAAACAAAGATATCTGCATACATTATTAAAATACGCCATGCTTTATTTATAAATGTAATCAACAAAGTATTTTAGATGTCAATACAAGTGTAAATGTAATCAATAGATTATTGTAATCTGTATGGGTAATACAATAATAACATTAATTATTAAAACATAATAACATTAATTACATTACTGAATGTAATAACATTAATTACTGAATATAATAACACTAATTATTATATTGAGATATTATGCAATATTAAAAGAATTTTGTATGGATTTATTGTTTTTGTTACAATATAAAATTTAACCCGCATACTAATTACAGTCGGATCTCCATATAATGAACCTCTATTTTGTGAATTTTTCGAAATTTTTCTGGGGCCAAGATCAGAACAATCTTGAATAATATAAAAAAAAAATTAAGTCAATTCCTACTTAAATCAACAAAGAAAATTTTATTTTAGTTACTTTTTATTAAATAGTTACAATTAATATAAATATGTATATACATATGACAGAATCACAACATTAAGTGATAATTAATTTTTATTAATTATCATTAAAGTATCGTATTGTCATCCAAAACAATCGTGTGCAAAATTTCACATAATGTCACGTTCCACATAATGTCAAAATATTATCGTCTGCTGTCTCTTAAAAGCTAAACATTAATGCAATATTCTCGTTTTGGAATAGTTTGATAGAAGTTTAATGAAAATAAAATGTTTTACGCTGTATTTGGTAGAGAAAAAATTGCTTACATCAAAACTGGAGTTTAAAATTGCTCACCAGACGAAATTTTAAAGCAAATAATATAAAAAAAAATTTAAGTCTATTCCTACTTAGATCAACAGAGAAAAATTTTATTTTAGCTACTTTTTATTTAATAGTTACAATTAATATAAATATGTATATACATAGGACAGAATCATAACATTAAGTGGTAATTGATTTTTTTAATTATCATTAAAGTATCGTATTGTACTTTTAATTTCAGTCCAACTGAATGCTTTAACACGTGAGAAAAAAATCTTTTCAAGTTTTCACACAAGTCGCCAAAATGATCGCTAAGTCGCCAACGTGACTGTATTTGTAATTCTTTAAATAATTAGTTTTAATCAATTAATTTTTATTAATTGTAATTAAATTATTGTATTGTCATCCAAAATGATCCTGTATATAAAACTTCAGCTCAATTGAGCGTTTTAAAATGTATTTTATTAACGAATGAAAATTCCACCAAGATAAATAAATAAATATACAAATATATAAATAAATAAATATAAAGACAGCGAGCTAATAGTAGGAATTGAAAAATGAATCTCTATATAACGTATTTTCCTCTTAATGAATTTATTTTTCGTTATTTAGCTACTTCGTTAAATAGAGGTCCGACTGTAATTTTATGAAAATTTTTAATAATTGTATGAAATTAATATTGATGTCTCTGTAGTTTAATAATATTTCTATAATATAGTAAGGAAAAATATGTTTCAAATCATTAGTTAATAATGTTAATTACTTAAACTGTCCCTATGTATAGAAGTTATTATTGAAACAGCCATATAATATAAAATCAAATCAATCTATTTTAAAGTATTTCGAATGTTTCCGTTCTGCTGAAAAATGCTTTGGTAGGAGAGATGTAATTAAGATTTCCGGAACATTTTCTCATATCGCCGATGAGAACAAATGAGAAAAAAACTTTAAAGCAAGTAGTATCAGTTTTATTTTGAAAAAATATAAATATTCTCTTTAAAGTTATCAAACTTTTAGATATTGACTCGACTAAGCCAGCGTAGAATTATTTTGTGAAATTACTTGATTTCTTAACACTGCCGTCATGTTTTAATGAAAACGATTTAGTTGAAATAGTTTTATAAGGTTGCTATTGTAATGCAAATATTATGTATTCTTATATTTACATTCCATGAGCAATAGATTTATTTTATATGTTACCTTTTTTTATAGGGATAACCATAAAACTCAATACTAATATCCATGTAACATTAATTAAAACATACATTTTTATTGCATTTTGAATAATGATTGCCTTGAATAGAAAAATGTATGAGAAATGTTTTAAATTTGTTCAAATCTTTCTGCACGTATAAACTATTTCTGAGTTGCTTGACCTTTTACCGAAATGTAATATAAATTTATTTTTTAATTAATGTTAATTAATTAAATAATATTTATGTTCCGTAAAATGCTCTTAAAACATATTTATGTTTTAAAAACATGTATTTCATATAAACCAAACTAAGCAATTCAACTGTATATAATATATGTGTTACTTCCGTTAACAATTATGTATATTTTGTCCTAAGCATATATAATTTTAATTGTTCTAGAATTGTCAATATTAAATATTGAATTTATAAAATAAATTTACAAATTATCGTCGTGAATCGTATTAAATCGTAGTGAAAGAAATTGGATTCTATTTAGTTACATAAAGTGAAAATAAAAAGAAATACCGTTATTCTTTAGAAATATTTATATTACTATATATATGAAGAAAACCCCTAACATCTAATTTGGCGTTTTGACAAAATGCAATCTCAATTTCGGTTATTTGGCTCGTATATGTTTCTTTATTCCTTGTGAAATATAGACATGGTGACAATCCAAAGGGAAAAGTTAGTCGTTAAAGACTCAGATGTGACATAGTTAAATTGTGGAAATAATTCAACGAGACATAGAAAAATGATGTCACACGGTGATATGTAATTTGAACGTCAAAATCCTAGACATGTATAACTCACTTTTTTTTTATCTAGTTGTATGTATCAAAATTTCTATACATCCATTCAACTAGCTATGAATACGGAAGATATAATGAAATTTAGAGGCTGTACAAATATGATTGCTATCGCGCCTTTTTGTTATACTACTTTTTCTCTCATATACCATACATTTTATAAGCGGGATTCTTAAAAAGGTTTCTCATAATGCAGTGTTCTACATTTGGGTACAAAATGTTTTCTTTGATAAAGGCCAGTAAAGAATGTTGTACTGGTGTGTATTACAAAAATAAAAAAAAGATTAATCAATTTAAAACACATGCAGTTGATTTATATGTTATAAAAGTGTAATAAACACAAAAAGTAATATTTTTAAAGTTTGCTTTTACATAACTTAATAAATTATATGCATTAGACAAGAAAGTAATTAAACTTAAGAATTGTATGATGCAAATATTTAGGATTATTTAAATGTAATCACATAATGCTTTTTATATGTTTTGTTGCTGTTACTTATATCACCTGATCTCTACAGTAGCATCAAATCAAGACAAATGAAATTCATCGTGTCAAGGGTCTAGTTCTACCCTTCCCGCGATCCCTAGCTTTGAGCACCTTAATTTTGTGCTAGTACACCCTGGGGTTAGAAAGGGACCTCCCTCTTCTTTCCCACTTCCACCAACTTCACGAAATGACTCAAGGCTCGACGACTATTTCGAGTACCCCCATGCCTCAAAGGCACTATCACAAAGGCACAACCACAACAATTCCTACTTCGAAATTCGAACCCAGACCCTACAGCACAGCAGTCAGCGTCACTAAGCACTATACCGGGTTCGCTACTATTTATTGTTTATAGGATTTAATTCAATTATGCTTTTTTAATGCTTAATGGGGCTGTGGTAACCCAGTGGTCAAGGTGTTGGATCGTGGCAGGCATGTCATGGGTTCGAGCCCAGTACCACTAAAGACCCGCCGTGTAGGGCATTGATGCACGTTAAATCTGCCGAGAGCTGAAACGTCATCCCATTGGTGTGGTGTGGTAGTTAGAAGAACGGAATGCCAGCTCAGGTGTCATCCACATCACTTGACCATGGTTCAAAATTACGTGGTTCGTTGCCAAAAGCCCTAGTGTAGCTCAGTGCGACGTTAATATTCATTCACTCACTTAAATGCTTAGTAACTCAGTTAGAAGCAATGATTTTTCTATTCTTGTAAACAATAAGAAACTTCAAAACAATGCGTAATGCTGGATTAATAAGAAGTCATTTTTCTGGATGAGAAATTAATTTGTACAGTGTTTTATTTTAAGTTGATTAAAAGTTGACCAAAACCTATGTAAATGATCCTATTACTAAAACTTTACTTATAAGAAAAATTATATCTTTAAAACATAAATTAGTATTGAAAACAAGATGAATACATATGAATAAGAAGGCTATTAGAATAGTTTAAATAAAATAGTGATTACTTTCTTATTTGCTTTATATAGATATACAGCAAAGTACTCTTGCTAATGTGTAATTAAATGCACTGTATACAAATTAATTAATTATTCGTAAAGCATAAAATTTCCTGCTCATTTCTTTCTTTCTTTTTGTTTTGCATCTTTTATTATATTCCTTTATTAATTTCACATAACGTTTTTTCAAGAATTACTTCGAACCTTGACATTTTGATATTCTAACTATTTATTCCAAAAGAAAATCAAGGTCAAAAATAAAATATGCACTAAAATGGTCTAGCTTACAAATTCAAAGCTCGAAACAAGACTTCAAGAAATTCATCGCAATACTCTCTTCCTCCTTTTGATTTAATTCCAAGGACGTATTTCCTTGGAAAGTTGGAAAAATAAACAAACCGAAAGAAAAAAAAAGAAACAATCCTAGCGAAATATTCTGTATCCAAAGTTTTCCGCTATACATGTCATCTCATTTACGGCAAACCTCGTCTTTATCCACCTGTTCCTGATTTAGACACAAATAAGACACAACTTTTGTTTGGGAAAATCCCAAGCCGGGAGACACGCTGACAACAAGGCCTTTAACAAGAGAAAAGACTTGTCAAGTCATGAATAAGATCTTCGTCCGTGCTCAATTTGCATTTCGACTCCATTGCGTCAGCTGATTTTTGCATATGTGTCCTGTGGATCGAAAAACGAACCGTAGAATCGGAAAGATTTCCTTCCTATCAGCCCTCTTGAAGAGGTCTGGGACCCCGGGACATATTTCTCTTCTTTTTAACTGAGTCACCGATCCAGAAACGTATTTCTTTTCACTCCTGATTCGTTTTTGATGGCGTGGTAAAGTGCTGAGGATAGAAACGGATAAAAAAAAACGTGAAAAAACTTGGGGACACAATTTCTTTCTTCTTCTTTCTTTTTTTTTTTTGTTGGATGTATAAATCGATAATCCGCCATGAAGTTTCTGTGTTTCTTCTCAAATGTAATTTGGTAGAGATTTGATGCAGGACACGTCACTGCCTTCCAGAAAAAGGAGTTCTGAATGTTAAAAACGTCCGATATAAAAACAGAAAATATTTCGCCAAAATCCAAATGGAATTACTTTTCATAAATTATGGTAATTTACAATTTGTTGCATGATTATAAAGTCTCACGGTTTCTATCAATATTACCATTTTTTTGTAAGAAAATGGAATTTTATTTTAGTTCACTTAATACTGAAAAATTTTCAGAGAAGCTCTAATCAAAAAATCATTTTTACTCCTGACATACTAAAGACACTACAATAATTTTATATATTGCTGCGACTTCTTTTGATATTGTTTAGTTTTATAAGAGAATAAATAATATCATTTTAAAATAAACTAACATAAACGACATTTTTCACAATCTTGGGCTGAACATCTTTTTACTGTACATGTATTTATAGAATATATATATATATATATATATATATATATATATATATATATATATTGTATTATACGACGTTATACAATATAACATTGAATTTTGTTATTTAATATGTATAATATTATGTATTATTTTATAATTATTGTTTACTGTTGATTCAGTATAGTAATTTCTTTTTTTTTAAAGTAATATAAACTTTAATTTTAATTAAGTATATGTATTTTTATGTTTTTATTTAAAAAAAATTTAAATCTCCGTATTAATAGTTTTTTTAGTTTAAAAATCAAATGAAGTCTTGTATTTGTAGAATATAACCTAAACTTGGTATTTGAGGTTTTAAGAACTATCAGAAAATTATTCTAAATTATCTGAGGATTTCTATTAATAATATGAAGCATTTTATTCTGAAAGGAATTAATCATTTAATAATTCCGAGCAATATAAATACGCAATTTTATCTCTGATCTCGTTTATGGATAATTGATCTCTAATTAAATGTAAGTTTTCCTTATTTGGCAATATTGCATAGCTATTGGCAAAACACATACTGCAAGGATTGACTTATACATTGTGTTCGGTTTGTGAGTCAAGGAAATCTGGCTGTTGGCGACCATTTTGGATTTTCAAAAACGCATTGGCGTCATGTTTTTGTCCTACTTACGTCGAGCAACTGAACCCAAAAATTCTCTAAAGTTATTTTAGACAAATTGTCATTCGAGAAAGTCTAGAAATATATCCTACAAAGATTTAATCGTAATGTTTAGTACTTTGCAATTACTGAATTCCATTATTGTTGGCTACTTGCATCGTCCAATTTAGCCCCATATTATAAATTATATTAATTGCCTTAAGTGCTAGAGATTTGAACAGAATACAATGGTGTCATACATGTCAGACAAATTTCCATTCAAAAAGGTCCTGAAACATATCCCACAGAGAATTTAGTCGTAATATTTATCGCTCTGCAATTACCGAATTCCATTATTGTTGGTTACTTGCATCGTTTCGTTCATTCTTATATTCCAAATCCTGTTAATCGCATTAAGGTATCCGACTACGTTCGGAACCGTGATTTTGCAAAAGCGTGTAAATGGATAATATTTATGATATTTAGTGTCAGTTTTATGTATTCAGCTCAGACCTCTATACAGAGGCTCAACTAGAATTTTTTTAAATGCATCACTCTGAAGTCGGTTTATCCATGTTTTACGAAAACAGAAGGGAGAAATTTTTAGAAAATACGCCGATAATTATTTCAAATGGTTGTAACTCTGAAAATAATTTGAATTTTTCAAAAATCATAGTTTAGCTTCTGTACAGAGGTCTCAGCTGATCGTATTCGATGTCTTGTTTATCTTCATTTACATCTCCAATGTACACTCCTACCTCAATAAATCAGGGAGATCTTTCACGTTCATTATTTACAGGCAAAATATTAATACAATAGAAACATATTTTACAAAAGGAGAAAAATTGGGAAAAAAGGTTATTCTAAGTTACGCCAAATATTGCATTTTAAAAAATTTTTTTGTCTTTTAAATTTCCCTTAAAACCATTTTATACATGCATTCTAATTTGACACTAAATATCATGAAAATTACATTTATGCGTTTTATAAAATCGTGGTTCCAAGTAGTCGGATACCTTAAGTGCTAAATTCATTCTCAAACAGCTGGATATAAAATTAATTTATAATTTTTCTCATAGTTATTCGGGAAAACATTCCCAAAAATTTAAAATTTTTAAACTTAACTTATTTTAATTCTAAAACTTGTAAATGTGTTTTTCCTGGTGGAGATGTTCAAAATTTGGTTTTAAAAATATTTATTTTCTTCTAGAAGCTGAGAAAAACTCTCTTAGATTTGACTTCATTCTTACAGATCTCTTGATATATATTTTCTTTCCAATGTTCAAGCAGACTAAGGGATAAAAACGATCCCCTCCATATGCCATCTCTATCGTATTCGAAAGTATTTTTATCTTCATTTACATCTCCAATTTACCTCGCCTCAATAAATCAGGGAGATCTTTCACATTTTTCCATCTGCCTACCAAATTAACTAAATCTTACCTTTTCATTCTTATTTCCTTATATGACTTTTCCTCATAACAGTTACCTTCTTGTATTCAATCTGCTGAAAAAAGAAGGAAAAAAGATAAAACGAATTACAAAAATTCTTTTAGTTCTTCTAAAAACTTAAAAATCAAACTCTAAAATCGGAAAAACTATTTTTACAGACCATTCACGAAGAAATGATAAGATATTCTGTGGTCGCGATTATTCAAAATGATTGATCACATGGAATGAAACTATGTTATAAAGCGTTTATTAAATCTATAATTGTACGTATCTTTAATGCTTTTATATTGCTGCTTTTCTTTTAAAATTAATTATTGTTCCAACCCTTTTTAAAACTAAAATTTATTGATTCTAACTATAATTCGTCAAATGTTCAATTTTTAATATATTTTACTTCAGCAGATGTTAAAGTAATAATAAAAGAGGATTATCAAATAATATTCATCACAACAGTTTGGTTTTCACTGCAAAATATATATTTTGGCTCTAATAAATTATTCTATCATTCACTCTTTATTTTAAATTGTCTTAATTTTTTTTCACATTTTTTAAAAAATATTGATTTGTATAATTCTGGCTGTTAAAATTAAAAACAAATGATCAATAAAAAGTAAGGAAAATTTATAAAAATAATAATAATTTTAAATAAGACTAAATAGTATTTTTTAAAAAAATTTTTCATTGTTAGAAAGGAAAATTTTAAAAAATCTGTCAAGCCCCATTATATTCGTTTTGGTAACGTTATAATGAAAAAAAAT